>JAPSGF010000072.1:2276589-2412783 GCA_035772895.1 Perdix hodgsoniae
CCTCCCTCCTTCCCTCCCTCCTTCCCTCCTTCCCTCCTTCCCTCCTTTCCTCCTTCCCTCCTTCCCTCCTTCCCTCCTTCCTTCCCTCCTTCCTTCCCTCCTTCCTTCCCTCCTTCCCTCCCTCCTTCCCTCCCTCCTTCCCTCCTTCCCTCCTTCCCTCCTTCCCTCCTTGCCTCCCTCCTTCCCTCCCTCCTTCCCTCCCTCCTTCCTTCCCTCCCTCCTTCCTTCCCTCCTTCCTTCCTTCCCTCCTTCCTTCCTCCCTCCCTCCCCTACTCCCCTACTCCCCTACTCACCTCTTTCCTTCCTCCCTTCCTCCCTTCCTCCCTCTCTTCCTCTCTCCTTCTTTCTTTCTAAGCACAGAGTCCCTGAATCAGAAAAAGCCTTCCAGACTGATGTTTAGGTCATAGTTCTCCAGTGTCTGTAATTATTTATAACATGTGAAATGGTTTCTACAGCAGAGAGTGGGAGCTTTAAAAAAATAATCAAACAGACTTACTCCAAAATACCTCTTATATGTTTGAATTTTCTCAGATAAAGGTGGCAACAAAGCCTGTGTCTCACAAATTTGGGGTAATGGCAATGATTACTGGACTGAGTATTTATTATACAGTGGTATCACATCATTCTTGGTAAATCTGTCCTTCAGAATTGTTAGTTATGGAAAATAATTTCATTGAATTTCTGCATTTCTTTTTTGATAACCCACACAATCTTTTTACTGCAAATGCTGTATTCATTTGGAAATGTGCAGCTCTAGTTTCAGTATAAGAACTTGATTTTCTAGGGACCAACACTTTGTGGGTACCAATTGTTTTTTGTATACATTGTTGACTACATATGTAAACATAATTTTTACAGTAAACATGCCACATTAAAATATTTATTTGATGATTTCATAAATCAATTTATATGTAATTAAAATGTTTTCCATTTGATGGAGGCCTACAGAAATATAAACTCATTTTAACTATCTTCGAGGCTTTGCCACTAACTTAAAAATAAAGTGTCCTGTTTGAATGAAAATAATATTTTTTTCAATAATAATATCAACTATAGGTATAAACTGGCTTTTCACTATGAATTTACTAATTACAATAGAAAAGCTAATAGAACTTAAGGTCTGGTTTTACATAAGCTTTGATTAGAGAAAGTTAGAGGAAGTTTGCGCAACAAAATCCTTAAGCACATTATTATTATTATTATTATTATTACTACTACTACTACTACTACTACTACTACTACTACTACTACTACTATTAGTACTACTACATCAATTAATACTCGGTTTCACTTTCCTCTAGGTGGAGTCAGCCTTTTTTCCTTTGGGCAAATTTTGTATATACATTTGCTTTCCTTTTTGTGGATGTGCTAAGACTGAATGATTAAAGGAAAGTGAGCTTTCATCTCTGTAATTAACATTTGCATGAAGCATAAAATGTGAAAATTAGAATTGAGGATGCAGTGAAGGGGGAAACTGAACCTGTCAGATCTTTCCTGATTTAAAACCATTTGACAGACCAACCCTTTGAGATTCCAGCCCTGTTCAATGAAATGCCAGCCGGGATCTCCAGTTGGGAGGGATGCAACCATTCATCCCTCTGAGGCAGCTCAGTATTGTGTGGCAAGGAGAAAGAACAACCTGCACTTCTCAGGGTCTTGTGAACTGCACTCTGTGGATGTGTTGTGCCAGGGTTAGAGGGAGGCAGACATTGGCTGCCTGGTCTCAAACAAAGGCTTCCAAGCACTCCAGGAGCCTCTTGTAAACATAAGAATCCAATGTTTATTCCCCATCTCTGCCTCCTTCTCTTTACACCGAAGAAAAGAAGCAAATGTCTGCACTGAAATGAGATGGAGGAAAAGGAAACATTGCTTAACATAAGTGTATTTCACTCTTCTTCCTTGGTACAACAAAGGCTTTGAAGTGCCATACTGCCAAAAAAGAGCTCAGTTGCAGGCTCCAGACTTCCCAGTGCAAAATAGGGAAAGAAATGGCCTGAACAACACAGCTTTTATATCTCTTAATCAGAACTGGCCAGCTCTCAGCATCCTGTGGCAGAGGCACTGCAAGAGCAGGTGTTGCTGATCTACACTGGGGCCTAAGTAGGAGTTGGCCTCCTTCTGGGTGAAGTACTGCAGGCAGAGACTTGTGTTAGTGCAGTTCCTCTCAGGACCTGTGAAAAGCCTGAAAAGCCCCAAGTCATCTCTTTCTGGTTGGCACTTATAGCTCAGCTGCATGATGTGAAAGGCAGAGCAGAACTGCTGGTCTTTCAAAGGACTGTGACTGGCAATAATTCGTAAGCACTTTTAGGCACATTTTCTGAGGATTGCACACTGTTCCTCAGGCTCCCATTTCAAGCTTTGAAATAGTGGCATGGATCTCAACTGGGTTTCTATGTTAAGAATTGGAATATTCTTTGAGGAAGCAAGTCCAGAATGTAGCAGAGAAAGATGAAAATGATTTGGAAAAAGCAAACTGCTTTTTTTTTTTTTTTTTTTTTTTTTTTCCCTAAGAAAACAAGAAAGCTATGGAACTAACCCTAGTTAGAGCCTCCAAGCTGTTACATAATTTTGGCTATATCTAAATCTGCAGAAGAGAAATTGCGCAGACCCACTTGCAGAGTCTGTACTGCTCTACTGCTTCCGCTCCAGTGCTGTGCTCTGTTGTCCCTGCAGGGCTCTGTTCTTGGGAACCTAAGCCTACTCTGGGTTAAGTTTCTTCTTCTTTCCATCCCTGCTATCTTTCACAACTGATCACTGTCCAGAGATGACTCTCATTTTACTTGTGATTTCTTGCTTATGGTATGTCTGTAAGGTAATGCATAGAAAATACTTAACTGGCATGCTGTATGTTGATTGCAGATTACCAAAATTAATAAGCCTTATCTTACAGTGGTAATATATTAATAAAAATTATAAGTAGCTTTGATGAGTTAGATTAAGGCTTTTTTTTTTTTTTTTACCTAACATCTGTGAGTGCACTACTTTCATTGTCTCTTGTGCACATGTAGGATTAAAATAATGTTTTAGAAAAAACTGTCAGATTAGAAAGCTAACAATTGTAATAATTAAAAGCAAATCAAATTTTATTTCTTTTCTGTTTCTTTTTTTTTAAGAAATGCACTTATGCACTTTATAATACCTTTGATTAAGATATATTATAATTTCTAATTGCTGTGAAAGAAGTAGAATAGATTTGTGGGGGCTAAGATAAGTCCCTTGATGAGAAGAAGTGCAGGGAACAGATGACAGTAATGATGTACGTGGGTAATAAGTGAATATGAATCTCCCACACATCTAGAAGAACAAAGAAATAAACAAACAACTCAAGCAGCATCATAAACAAAAACATACATTTTAAAGCAGACGTTTTAAATTCTTTTTTGGAACAACCATTTGAATTTACTTCTAATGTAATTAGTATCAGACAGAATTTAATGTTAATGTGTGAGCATGCATGAATTCATCCAGATACATATGAAGGCATATAAAATATATTTAGTACTTGAGCACAGCTAGCAGAACGATGTCATCATGCAAAGAGATGTTCACACTGTATAATTACCTTATGACAAACACATACATTGGGATTATAAAGAATCTTCAATCAGAGAGCTGTGCTATTCTGCATACAGTATAATTTTAAGTAGAAATGTTCCAGCTGTTGCCAGTACTGCTGTCAAGTTTGTATCTAATCACACTCCTGGTAGCAAAAAGCCTGATGTAATACTGCTTCTGTGGTCTGAATTTTTAAGAGTTGGGGTTTGAATCCCCAGTATTTTTGCTAGGCTGTGCAAGACCAGCTCTTTAGAAGTATGAAAAACCTAAAAAATTGAGATTGCTGCAGTGATGTTTCCAAAAATACTTTACCATTATCTGCCCTTTACACTACCACAGTAACTTTAAAAAATGTCTGATAATGATCATAGCTCAGGAAAAGAACAAAATAGCCTGTATTAATGAGGAAAAAAAAAAAAAAAAAAGGGAGGTGACAGTAATTCCTATGGAATAAATACATATTTTATCCTATAAAAATTGAGATTTTGGAACTCTCAGTTGAGCAGAAGCCACTAAGGCTGACCCAACGTTCCCAACGTTCTCCAAGTGTGTGACAGGTAAGGGTTTGTCTTGCCATTCCTACTGTGAAAGGAAAGATTGTCACGGCTAAGGCTTTCCAGCCTCTCCACAGCTGACAATGGGAGTCTGAGATATAGGAGTCTTACCTGCTTTGTTCGTAAGTCTTGTTTTCCATCACCTAAATCCCTCTATGACTAGCCACTGTAAGATGTATTAAAAGAAGAAATATAGACAGCTACCCACCTTTGTCAAGACTAGTATAAATCAACATCTGTGCATGTCTCTGTAAATACAAAGTTGTGTATATATTCAAGTCAGTACTGCTTTTTTTTTTCCTACAAAGAAGTCAGAATTACCAAATATGCTCTTTACTACTTTCTGACAACCAACAGACTAAGATAAAAAGAATGACGTGTACCTTTGGGACTGGCTCTTTCTTTGCCTTTGCCTTTAAGATTTACCTAATCCCAATTAGTGTTCCATATTTAATATACATGAACCTGTATTTAGAGGGTGCCAATCTCTTCATTTTTAGATCTTTTAGAATAGCATAGGAAGCATGATACGATGCCTTTCAAGATGTCCCCAAGTAGAGTCAGGAATATTAAACTATCATTTTGATCTTTTGTAAACTGAAATGCCTGTGGAAACAAAGTGAAAATGGAAAAAACATACCAAAAAAAAAAAAAAAACCCCCTAAAAAAAAAGAAAAAAAAAAGAAGGCCAAATGTACTATGGCTTAATGTATTTATGCACCACAAATACACAAAAAAGTCCAAACATCTAAAAATGTTAATGATTCTTGATAAATTACCTTTAAAATTAAAATTAAAATTAAAAAATACCTAAAAATCTGTTTTGCTTGGCCCACCTAAATGCAAAAGTAAGATTTGGGGATGGGTTTTGAAAAAAAGTAAAGAAGTCCTTCCACCCTCCACCATTACCATCCCGCAGGGAAAAAGACATTTTGTGGAGAGCACCAAAATATTTCAAAGAGAACTGGGGGCCCATCTGTAATGTTCAGCACAAAGCTGGCAATAAGATTCCCTATGAAGAGCAGACAGGCTATTAAACAGGCTTACAGTTCTGTGCTGCCAGATTCGCGTGACTGAGTCCTGAAAGCAAATCCCCAGGGTTTAGAGCAAATCCCTAAAGAATAGCTGTGAGGATACTTTTCCTATCTTGCTATCCTGGCTTCATGTCACTTTGTCATAACCAAAACCTGAAAACTGCTGACCTGGCAACTAATATTTTAAAACAAGCTTTGCATGCCAAAGTTCATTTAACTGTGATCTAGTGGGATCTGCTGTCAGAAATTCACATCATGTTCCAGGAGTCTGAGGGCAAACAGCAAGTATCCTCTCCCAAAGTAGTGCTGCTGCAATTCTGACAAGCATGTACTGAAAAGAAGGCAGGGAATACAGGTAAACTATGTACCCTGAAAAATCCTGCTGAAAAAGACACATGAGGTGCAGTTCATCTTATGGGAGTTCTTCAAGTTAAATTGAGGCTAAGGCTTTCATTACCACCTCTAACCACCTATAATTTTACTCTTTCTGTTCTCAGCAAAGAGAGATAGACATCTCTGAAAAGCAATTCTTTTAAAAGAGGTAGGTAAATCAATCTCTCTGTCTACCCACCCCGAGTAACATCATACCTTTCCTGAATGAAAGGACAAATTCACAATGGCAGTTAAGTCAAGACTCCCTAGTTTCTTTATGGAGTTTGAAGTTCTTACTTCAGCTAGTGAGCTCATAGGGGAGCACCAAGGCATTCTATTTAGGAAGTTCTTTTTGAGTTAATGTTTTTATTCAAGAAATTAAAATCTGATGAATGCAATGGATTCATTTTAGCTTCATTACCAAAGAACGCACCCTAAAACAAACTATTAAAATTTGGTACCCTTCAGATTTCTGGTTGCTGAAATCCAAAGGGAACCAGAATTTTCCAGATGGTACTACTTTTTAAATGCTCCTCTTACTTCCTCTTTGTTACGTGCCTTCTGACCATCCAAGTGAACAACCATTTTCAAAATTAAGTATTTTAATATCACCTGAGTGAACCACTACTCTGTGAGTGTTTTCTCTTTAGGAGTGAAGATATGCTTCAATTTTTGATTATTTAGATACAGTTTCATTCTGTCACTTAGATTAAAAAACAAAAAAAAAAAAAAAAAGAAAAACAAAAAACAACCACAGCAATACCACAGCAATGAAAAACAGGAATTTTTTTTCTTGTTGTTTTTCTTCCACCTACAATTATTGCCAAGAGCATTCCATGCTGCCTGCAATAGCCAGTACTTCACATGTCAGAAACCTGACAAGTCCCCAACCTTCACCCTTAAGCTCTTTCCACTGCTCACCTGAGCTTGCTGCAGATGTTTGCTCTGCACAAATCCGCATACACAGGGGAAATTGTTTCTGAATGTTGGTGTACTGGCATTCCTGGTCTGGAAATATAGCATTCATTTACTTTTATTGTCTGTCATTATCTAATGTAGCTCTAAAATGTTCAGTTGAGTATATTATTGATAATAATTCTGCTATAAAACCACATTATGTTGTTGCAAAGTTGTTCTTGGTGCACATCTGTGCTTCCCCAGATGTGGGTGTTAGCTATTTTTTTCCGTGTAACTGGGTGCATGTGCATGTATGCAGTATGTATATTTGATATATATCTACCTGTACAGATACCTATAAAACAGAGCAGCCCAGCTTTCATGTCTGTAAAAGCTATTTTTTTCTCTAGCAGCCTTTACCTCCTTCTTTTGCTGTTTTTCTTCCCAGTAAATATTCTTGATTTGGTGATCTAATGCTGTATTCAATTTTTGTTCATGACTTAGTGAAGCTAAGAAAGAAAGGAAATGAGAGGCTTAACATGTTTCTGAGGATCTCTGAGCAACTTTGTAAATTCATATCATAGTTTCTTTTCTCAGTAGAAATTCTGTTTCACTTCAGTAACAGAAACCTCCTCAGTGCCCTCTTTTGCCTCATGGTTTGAGTGAGAAAGCTGTAAAATGATGTTCATTTGTGCTATCAAATTATTTTTATTGATAGGAGTATTTTTCTATGGAATTCGCATTCAGATGAGTGGGTTTTTTTTCTCAGATTTTAAAGCTCTTTCCTCCAAAATGTTTATGTAGTGTATGAAATGGTACAACTACAGTGACTGTAGTGCAGTTCCTGCAAGGATAAGTACATTTTCTGTATTTACTTCTCTTTCGTATCTTACATGCCATAATCTTTTACTGATTGCATTGGTTTGAACGTTTATTACATTTGTATTTCCTTGAATTGAACAAATACAGAAAGTTCTTTTCTTTTTTTAAATTTTTTTTAATTCTGTATTTTAGAAATATTAAGTGTGAAAGTACTTCAGAAAGATGGCTGGCCTAATAGCCAGACAATATTAAGAAAAAATTGCAAGTGTCAGACTAAGGAATGTAACACCATACATTATCATATACAAAGTATGTGTCAGACTTCTTTATGTATACTGTAGAGTCAGATCAGAGGTATCTCCTACAGATTTTAGCTTAGGAATCTCATCTTTTGGTAGTTTGTATCAACTAACTTCAAAGCATTATGGAAATATGCAGTCAGCAAGTCTTTAATATGCCTCTAACACTAGTAATGTGTAACTACTAGTCTACCCATTTCTCCTGAGTGATGTCTCTCTAGAAAAATAGTGATACCATCCTCAAACCAAGCTTCTTCTTTATTTTCTTTTTCCTTTTTCTGTTTGGAAAATGTTTCTCTAACTCATTTTCAAAATCATATCTTCTACTAGTACTTCAGTTGTATATGTGTCCACCAGTAATTTTATTTCAGTTATGAAAGTTAAGATAAGCCACATCTTTCCTCCCCTAAGAGAATATGAAAGGCCTTAATGTTCCTCAGTAGAAAAATGCAAATGAGTGGAGATTTTAAACTTCTGGTACTGGAACCACCATATATGCTGACATGGGAAGCTGTCGTTTTCTAAATTAACCAAGCAAATCAACAATGACAGGGAAAAGCAGAATGCTTTTTGTTGACAGAAGAAAGAGGAATTTACCTTTCTCGTTTTACTGTTTGAATAAATAAATAAATAAACAAACAAATAGAGAGAGGTGTATGTTCAAGGTTCATTTTTGGAATTTAACAGAACTTATCTTTTTGTTTATTTTGCCAGCACCTCTTGAGGCTGTAAATGTGATATATTGGAATTGATCTGGAATGTAATCTGCTATTCAGAAGTGTGTTTATCCAGTCCAGGTAATTATTTTCTTAAACATTTCTGACATAATATTTCTGAATTGAAAATAAAAGCAAATGACAAACAGATATGTAGAAATCATCTATCGTAAAAATCCAATCTGTATTTCTAAATCTCTAGGGTTTTTGCTGTTCAGTCCTAATACAAGAGCACTAAAATCTAATAGAAATGAGCAGCAAGTAATAGGAAACAGGAAATGAGAAAAATATGTAGAAATTACTTGCATTGTTTTGGATCAGGTTGCAATTCAGACTGCTTGATTATAGATTACTTATGCGTCTGTCTATATGATGTACGTTATCAAGTGGAGGCAGTAAATTTGCCAGTGAATTTTGTTGATGAGAATGTAGAAAAGCTATTCCATGTTGAAGATTTAACAATATAATTTGCTAAAGATTTAAGAGCACACTCATTTTTGGATGAATACCCCATCGAGATGGTTACATACCATTATTCTTACGAAGTTTAGCAATTGATAGCTAAAAAAGTACCAGCTGTGATCTCAAGAGTAAATTACTTCCAGGAGTGAAAAGTAAGATGTTTGAAAAGTACACGTGTTTTGAAAACAGTACAGATAAATGAGATTGAACAGGTGAGAATGTTCAGCATTACAAATTAGGAATTACAGAAAAGAATTCTGAACAGATAGTGAAACATTTCAGTGTTCTCCAGAATCTATTAAAGTTTATTTTTTGTTCCAGACAACATAATGGAAGGTTTTCCATTCAAAACTTACAAAAATATTAATATGTACATAGGAGCATCTTTATTTTGTATTCTGCTCTAAAGATCTAAATCTTTCTTGTCTAAGGCATTCATTAAAATGCCTGTTTTCCCTATCATTTATATGGAGGTTTAAAGCATGGGGAGAAAATGGGGTTCAAAACTATCTTAAACAATATCAACTCCTGAAATTTATTATTATTTTTTTTAAAGCTGCAACAGGATAAGTTGAAAAACTGCCCAAGTATTTCCTTCCAATTATGTCCAGCAGCCACTAAATCCTCTGGTTTGTGTTAGTCATATGTAAGAAATACCTCCTCTGACAGTGATTCAAATAACAGATACCATATATTAGTAAAAAATATTAGAAATCTGGAATTGTAAAAACTGTATGATAAAAACTAGAACTTTTTTTTTTTTTCCCCAAAAGAAAGAGGTTATAATAAATCACAGAATATCCGTTGCTGTGTTTTCAGTTTGGCTGTGTGTACAAAAGCAGGTGAAAGTAACTAAACCCTAATAGTAATAACAGGGAGGAGAAGGTTTAAGAGGCAGGGCTCCAGAACACTACAGTTGGCTTGGTACTGGGTGTAATTATGCCTTGGCAAAGCAGTGGCTGAGAAATACGTGGCAGCTGCATACTGTGCATCCAACACTGCCATTTAGGTACAAAGGGTTCCAAAACCCAATGGTTGCTTCAGTAGGTGGAAAGATAGAACAGAGGTGGATGATGCACAGTGTTACATTTGAGGACATATTTCGAAGTAGACTGTGTATGTTGATGCCTATGTAAATATTTAAATTATGTGTTTCAGAAATTAAATATTTCACATGCACTTTCATTAATACATTTAAAAACTTGTTTTTGTCTTGCAAGATCTGTTTACTTTGAAGCTGGTTGAAGAACAATTGGTAGTTTTTTACAGTTTGTAAAGAAAAATACTGTTTTCTGACAGGTTTAAAATGGTTATTGTGGGCGTAATTTCAATAGTAAGTAAATAAATAAGAAATAATTGCTTTGTTAGCTGCCTAGTGCTGTATGAAGAATTTGGAAATTTGTCCAATAGCATGTAAGTCAATGGCATGGAAATGTACTTGACTCTATAATCTTATCTGTAATATTTTGCATATGATAATTATGTGGGGAATTCAGTGTTCTACTTAAATGTTTTACTTAGTAATTCAGATTTTTATTTTTGTTTTCTCATGACTTAAGTAGTTATAAAACAATATTAATTTACTGTAAAATAACACCACAAGTTGGTGTTAATTGGCATCCCCTTTTATCATTTGCCGGTATTATCACTAATGAAGTAACCATGTAAGAACGAGGCCTTATCTAATAGATCTTTGTCTCATCACCCACAACAGCCTTCTACACAGGTTCCCGAGTCATCACTAATAATTAAAGCAACTAATAAATATTAAAGTCGTAAAACAAAAGCAGTACCAGGAAGGATTTTACTGCAATTTAGGGAATGGGTTGTTCAGATCCTTAAGCAACCAAAATCCTTTAGCTGTCTCAGTGAAGCAATGAATATTTTCTTGTTTCCCAGTGTATAGAATACAGACTGTGATGACAGTCTCACAGTTCACCTAGGACCTGAATGTGCGTATTAGCTTTTGTCAACAAGGAGTGCAAGCCACTATTCACTTTTTTGTTAAACTTGCAGTGAAATCACTTTACGAGCATTTATTACTCTGCTAAAGCAGAAGTCTGTCATGTATGTGTGCTAAGGATAGAGAAACAAGTACGTATTTGAATATTGTTGAAATCTGCATTTGACAATCTTTATAGCTGGTCTTGCAGAATGGTTGCCGTGTGCCACGGCGACCACCTAGTGCACTGGATGCAACCAGCAACCCCCTGCAACCTTCCCTGCATTAAGGAGGGGAAACCCAGGTTTTCCCAGTCCTCCTTGAGGCACCTTCTAAAGCAGAAGTTTCTGTCTCTTTCTAGGAAGAGCAATCATTCCCTGCCCTGCCCTCCTGCTAACAGCAGCCCTCTTTCTCCTTTTGTTTTGTCTTTTAGGCTTTCTTGTTTTCATTCTTTTGTGGAGCCTGGGAGAGTCACATGGGTTGCATTAGCAGTTAGTTTAGAGAAAGAGGTGTTATGTACAGTTAAGAAAAATGCTTGATTGAAAAAAAAAAAAAGAGTTCTTCGTGTTCCTCACATTATTAAATCTTCATATTCTGAGATCAGTAATGAGGCATATATTCCTACCACTCCAGTAATAATCCTTCTCAAAAGCAACATTGCCAAAATTCTCATTCTTAACTCCCTCCTTTAAATAAGCAAATAAAAACTTGGCGATGTTTTTATAAAATAAGCATAAAGAATATTAAGCTAAAGGGAAAAATACTGAAAAGAAGAAATGTCCCTTTGGAATGCTAATGTGGTTTGCATTCAAAGAGGAAGTCGTTTTTGATTAACTAGGAGGTAATGTTTCCCCACAAGGGTGGGTCATAATGATGAATAAATAATGTAATCAAATATAAAATTAACTTTATTTTAAAACCTTATTTGCATGTTACTTTGAAAAAAGCTTATTGGTATAGCATTTTGTTTACAGTTATTATTCTTAGTCAATTTTATGATAAATGAAGAGAAAGGCCAACAGTACCACCTTGTCTTTCAATGCAAACATGTGTGTATTGATTATTTTTTTCTCTAACAAAATCATGACCTTTTGTGGCTCAGAATTTCTTCAAGAATAACTTTTCTTATCATTATCATTATCATTATTATTTCTGAGAGGGTATTCTCCACTTCTGTACATAAATTCTCTTTAGAATTTTGCATCCTGTCAGAGGGAAGCAATGAAGCCCTGATACTGGCACAGCTCTGCTGGATGAAAGGTGTGTGCAATGTCAAGGGAGAGGAGAGACCAAAGATGTGAGCTACACTTACCTTGTCTAGACCAGCATTCTTGGGGTTTGGATAAATTACAGCAAAGCGTAGACAAGGCCAAGGAAAGGTCAAAGAATCAGATAGATATAAATGGCCCTGCTCTCTGTTGCACTCCTGCAGACAGCATTTAGCCTTGGGGTTGTCCATTCATAGAAAGGGAATTCAATGTAGTTTGCTAATACAGTTGGTCACATTCTTGCCTTATCTCCTGTAGAAGTTGTATGTTCTGTAACAGTTTTTCAGCTCAGAGAGAAAAGGGTCCCTGTCCTTTCTATTCTGCTTCTCAGTATAGAGCTTTATAATACCATGGCATTCTTCTAAGATTTAACTTGAATGCTTGCCCAATGTTTTAAAATTGCTTAACTTCAGAGTGTCTCCTGAAGGCTGTATTTCTTGGTCCTGTGTAATTCCAAGAAAGATTCATTGATAAAACTTGAGAAGATTTAAAATGAAGCTTTTCCAAAGGAGCTCATTGTTTCTTATTAGCATGAAATGATTTGATGGAAGTGTTTCTCTAGCTCGCTGGCAGGTCACTTGTGTAGTAAATTAAAGGCTGGGATTGCAGGCCCAACAATAATTGAATTTATTTACTAGCTTGTGTTTCTGTTTATGAAGGTGAGCAATGGTTTCCATTACAATGTGTTTGTGTGGCAATATAGCACACCTGCTTTTCAGAAGACAGTATCATAAAGTATTCACTTGGATTGTCTAGTCTTGCACTGTAGAGGTCATTGCATCCTATACTGTATAAATAAAAGAGCAGGTTGTAACTTTTGTTTAAAAAAAAGCAATTAAAAGTAGTAGTAATAAAAACATACTGTTAAGGATGATATCACTTGAATATTTGTGGAAACGCTAAACAGTTTAAAGTGGTAGATATATCTGAATATATATATGGATAGATAAAGTGAATACATTCTATTCCCTATAGTTATTGAAAGCCATAATGCTCACAGAAGGCCACATCTAACGTTCTCCATCAGTAAAATATCTGATATCATATTAAGTACTATAATATTGGAAGAAGTTGTATTAACATTTTAAAATAGGCAGCTAATGTAACTTATACAAGAAATAAAATGCTAAGAAAGTTGAATAAATCAGTGAAAAATTTATTTTGTTTTATGGTAATGTTTGAAATTGTCACTGCAGTGATAGCGATGTGTGATTCTCACAAGATAACAGGACTGGCATGGTTTGGAAAGTATGGTGAAACTTGCAGTGTTAATTATTTGCTTTCATTAGGTGAATCTGTGGAGATGAGGAAATGGTACTTGATTTTGTTCTAAATAATGTCCACAATGCCCATATTTCAAACGTGAAGATTTTGACCTTGCTATCAGAAATAAACACACACCCTGTTTTTCACACCAATGTGTGAAACAATATTGTGAGATAGACATAATGTCTTTGCATATTCTGTGAGATAGTACTTTGCTGAATGCTACATACTTAATGAACCTGTGCTCAGGTACTAATATGTAGGTGAGCTCCAGGTGTAGAATTCTTATGCAAGAATACCAGTTCAGGATGCTGAAAAGAGGATAGAAAAGGGAGGCATCTGAAAGCAAAAGTCCAACATCTGAGACTGAGAGCCCATCAGATAACTCCACCTGTGGGTGAAACATGGCTAGTAGATAAAGATGATTTTGCTTCTGTAGAGAGCAGATATCAGAATGTGGGAACTGGGGGAAAGTAGGGGAAAAACACTGAGAAAACTCAACAAACTATCCTGAAGATATACTGAGAAGCAGAAGTTGGGAATATTCCCACGCCTTTCAGTTTTTCATACTATGGAAAAGCTTTCTTGAGTAACTTTGGGATCTGAATCACACTGTATCCTCAAAGAGGTAGTTTGCAGTATGTGGTCCATGTAGCCCCCACAAAGATAGCAGCTGCATCTAATTAATGTCCTTATGACAGGCATATCACCATGGAAACAAGGATAGTTGCAGACTACTTGATTTATAGAAATAATGGCTTTAATAAAACATTTCTTGCTCTTTCAAGTTCTGATTTAATTAGAAAGAAAAGTGATCTATACAGTGTAGATGCTATCTCCAGCAGTTACTGGAGCTGTATATTAATGCAACTGGTGCCATTTTTCATCTTACACTGTCTCTGTTTTGAGTGCTAGGTAGATACAAACATGTCTGCCTTGTTACTTGAACGGTGATCAGAAGTTTATACGATAGTCTTTGATTATGTTATACAGCAATATAAGGGCATTCTCTCCATAAGCATGACTATGATAATATTAAAAGGAATCTGAGATAGAGTATTTAAGTTTATGGCTGAACATAGTTTTCACTCTTTGAAACAATTGTGGCCACAAGGTGATTTTTCCAAAGAACTTACTTACTTTTGATGGAATTTGCTGTTGCTCGTTAGTTAAGGCCATACTGGAAACAGAGCATCAAATCCTTTATCCTCTTCTAAAGCAATTTATCAGACCTAAATGTTATCTGAGAAGTATGGCTGCAAGTATTGCTGTACCTTCCCCTTCTCTCTTACAGTGGTGCAGAGCGTGACAAGGACTGGAATTCTTGTTGCAATAGTATCTTAAAATAAACAAAAAATGTTGCAACACATTCTTATCTATCTGATGGCACTAAAATCTGTTGCACTGATTCATAAGCCAAAGTGCCAAGACTTTTTTTTGGAGATGTCGAAAGGGGGAATACAGAATCACCAAGTACGTTTATACACAAAATATGAAATGATAAATACATGAACATATACACATAAAAAATAAAGAACAGTTGCAGATGGTAATATCTAATTTGAAAACTTTTATCTCAATGTGAGATGCAGAGCTCAATTTTAGAAATGATTTTAATGAAAGAGATTAAATAAGACCCTAGAAAGAAAGTTACTGATACAACAGAAATAAAGAGATTCTGCATGATACTCTGTGCTGTATGTTATCCTAGAAAACCAAAATTTTGAACTTAGTCAGTTGGATGATCATTGCCAGACTTGTGTGTTTCTGTGTTTTCTGTGTGTTTCTGCTTAGAAGGTTAAACACCATTTTAGAAATCATCAAATTTTCCAGCTGCTGTGTTCTGAGGTTCACCAGTGACTGCCATTCCCTTCTTTCTCCCTCATGCAATATGCTGTGAATGTTTCAGTACAGAAATAGCTCCTAAACTGATCCTAAATAATGAATACACACTCCCACAAATGTTTCAGAAAAAATAAATAAATAAATAAATAAAAAATAATAATAATAATAATAATAATAATAATCTCTCTCTGGTGCCATCTGTGAAGAAGGCTGGAATAAATCTAATAATGAACAGTTATAAGAAATGAAAGGAGGAATCAGTGCTATAGGCTTAAGTATTAGTATTAAGTATTACAAGTAATAATAATAATAATAAAAACCATATTCTTAGTGTTTACACCCTCTTTATCTGAGTAACTGTGGCCTCCTACAATCATGTTTGCTGAAGCCTACATTAGTTGTCTTCATATCATATGTATACAGTACAGCCATTTATATGGTGCTTAGTGACTAGCCTAATTAATAGTATGTATATAGGTATGTCTTGTGAGTTCTTATTTTCTCAAGTATATACTTCAGATGTATTATTTTCTTTAGTGCAAAGCAGAAAGAAGAGGAAAATTAATATTGGTGATGAGTCAAGCGTTATAACTGCAGTTTTAACTTACTGAATTTACTGAGGGTGTACTCTTACTACTCAATCTGATACTTATGGAATATGTATAACAAACCTGAGGAATCTGTGCTGCATGAGTGTCCTTGTATTGTAGCCCAACTGAAAACCTGTCAAGTTTAGTCACATCCCTTTCCTTTTCAATGAAATGAATGGAAAGAGTGATAATGACTGTAGCTAGAGTGGATGAGCAGAAGTGTTCAGGTATATCTTCTACCTTGGAAAGAGTATTTTTGGCACTCTAACAAGTCCGAGTAAGTGATAGATGAAGACAAATCTGCTGAAAGACTGTATTTTCTAAGTACAACAGTATTGATGGCAAGACCACTACCCTGATGAATGAAGTTTTACTGGAGTGGATTCCAAGTACTGCTGAAGGAGTGCTACTCAGCATTTTAAAGACAGTGTGACATCTCAGTGAACAGGCCAATAGTATCATGCTTCAGAACAAGCATTGACCCAATGAGTCACATCCTGGAGACATGGTTAAGACTGAAACTTCACCTGATTTAGAGCAAGATTTGATTCAGGGTTAGGATTCCTATCATCTTAACAAGATAAAGGTACATGTATTCTTTCTTGCTAGCTGGTATTTTTGCAGTTATGTCCTCAAGTTTTCATGTGCATTCTGAATTGATAATTGGGAAGATAGAAACATTTTGTCATAGACATACACAATATGATTTACACTTTTACGTTTGGATTTACTTGATTTTGGTCCTTATTAAAACACTCTTCCAAGTAAGAAACTGCACAAGGGTATAAAAATGAAAGCAGAAGAGGGAATCTAATTGTTAACATTTGATGAGAAATGTGCTTCAGTGGAAGGACTTGGGAAAGGTCTCAGGGCTAAATGGACTGTCAGAGTGTCTATTATACCTGTAATATATGGTTAATTATGGCTGGAGGTCACTTTCTTGAACTTAAACTAAGCACAGCAGCTCAGTATTTTAGTTTTACTGTATTAAGTAGTTAAGACACTTTTGTACTGGAGTTTGCTATCTGGTTACCACTTATCATTTTTGCTGGTAATATAGAACCCAATCATCTCTGTCAAGGTTCTTTTAGATGTTAGGAGGGTATAATAATTAATACAAAAAGTACTTATCTGTCAATACCTGATTTTAGGTGGGCTTTTTGATTTATCAGAGCAGTACAGAAAATACTGAAAATACAGATGAAAGTTATATTGAGCACAATATGATTGCAAAACACAGTGTTAATCTCCAGTGCTGGTCTCTCTGCTCCCTATCACCATGTTGCCTTCCCCACTTGCTGGAAAGGAACACATGAACTGGGGACAGTTCAGTCTCAATGCTCTCTTTGAAATCCTGCTAATTATTCAGGTGGTATGCTCTCTGTTAGTCTGTCTAATGCAGGGAGATGTGCATGTCCTCCTATCTCCTTTATATTGAGACAAAGTCAGCTTCTCTACATCAGCTGTGGTCAGTCCCACCCCACAGCTTATCTTATGATGCATCGCCTTCACACATCTCCTTTGCTTCTTCTACTGCTGTAGGGACTTCCTGGCCAGCCTCAGATGTGCAGGCTGCTCTGTAAAACATTGGCTGCTTGTTAAACTGCCCATTTGAACTTACATGTCAGTCAGCATCTATATATTTAGAAACTTTGAATCTTTTATATTCAAGTATATCATAGTGTTTTATTTTCATCACAGTGTGACTAAAGTGGTGTGCCTATTTTATCCAGTATTATGTACTTTGTTTGGAGGATACTTTTATCCAAATACAGGCAGAGATATTCCTACCTGAACACTGGCATATTTCCAAATATTTCTACACTTGTTCTATCTTATACTGGAACAAAAGATTCCTATCGCAGAAAAGATCCTCAGTTCAAAAATGTAAAATTTTAATCAAAGCAAAAAACAAGAAGTTAAATCAAATAGACCTGAAAAACAGAAAGCTTTGTTTCAGGTTTGAAGTCTTTCTTGTATTTCTTTCTTGTGTTTTTTTATTCCCTGAGACTAGAAATGATCTATTCCCATGAAAATTTTGGTTTTCTTGCATGAAGATTTTTAAAGAAATAGGATTTTATTTCCAGAATACACTTCCAGTGCAACTGTTCAATGTACCTTCAAGTTGTAAATACATTTCTAAAGCACTTCCATCTTTCGGGAATCTCATCTCCAATGCCATTGCCGCTCAAGTATCTAATTAGGAGAGAAAAATTCTGTCTCTTTTTTATGAGATTGAAACAGAAAAAAAATGCTGGGTCCCTGCCACACCTTCTTCAGGAGTAACTTTTGTATCAGAAGTAGCGTTGCCAGCAGGAGCTGGGAAGTGATCATCCCTCTGTACTCAGCTCTGGTGAGGCTGTACCTCAAGTACTGTGTTCACTTTTGGACTCCTCAGTACAAAAAGACATCGAGGGCCTGGAGCATGTACAGAGAAGGATAACTAAGCTGATGAGAGGTCTGGAGCACAAGTATTATAAGGAATGGCTGAGGAAACTGGGATTGTCTGTAGGGAAGGAAAATCAGGAGTGACCTCATCGGTCTGTGTAACTACCTGTAGGGAGGCTGTGGGGAGGAGAGGGTCAACCTCTTCTCCTGGGTAACTAGCAATAGAACTAGAAGAAGTGGCTTCAAGTTGCACTGGGAGAGATTCAGGTTGGAAGTTAGGAAAAATTTCTCCAAGAGGATTGTGAGGCACTGAAATAGACTGCCCAGGGACGTGGTGGAATCACTGTCCTTGGAGGTGTTCAGAAAATGTTTAAATGTTGTACTGAGGGACATGGTTTAGTGGATAATATTGATGTTAAGTGGATGGCTGAACTGGATGATTTTGGAGGTCCTTTCCATCCTCGGTGATTCTGTGATTCTATGAGTCTATGAATGTCTTGTAACCCACCACAAAAAACAGCTATACATATCAATTATAACTTTTGCAGTGTTATCTCAGATGTTTTTTTCATAGGAATCATGTGTCATATTAATCAGGTCAAAGATCTCAAGCAGATGAAAGTCACATTGTTTGCTTGATTTATCAGATAATAGTTCAATTCTGCTATAAGTGTCAAAGCTCATTTAGGACCTTTCTCACAGTGCTGACCCATATATATGCAGTGACCAACAGTGTAGCCCGGAGGTGTAAGACCTAAACAGAAAGTTAGCTTTTTACTGTGCCACGCATAGGAATCTGCAAATGCAACTGGCTGAAATTAATCAGATAAGTAATTTAGTTATAAGGAAAAATGTTCCCTTCCCCTTTCTAAATTCATAGGTAGTGAGATTTTAGAAGAACACTGATATGTTTGATATATTGATGATATATCACAAATAAACCATATGTCATCTGGACCTAGCAATTTACTGATCCAGGTCTTTGAACACAGGGTTTGTACGTAAAATAGCACAATGTGTGACCTCGTTCTGATCACATTTCATTAAATTTTAACATTTAGGAAGTAGCAACAGGTCAGAAATAAAAGTGCAAAAATCATTTATTCCCTTGAATAGATGAAGAAAATAATCTCATGGTCAGTGAACCTCAAATGTGAAAGTGGATGAAAGATGGTAACAATAAGGCCAATGAATATTAAATGAAAGAAATTGTAGGAAAGAAAAAAAATGGAATTAGGAAATTATTTTTTAAAGGGTATCTAATAAGTTCTGTTTAATCGCCAGCTCTTCCTAAGTAGCATTCCGGTCCTTTCAGCTTGCTCACCTCCTAATGCAACTCAGCCTTATACATTTTAATCTGCCCTTTAATTCATGTTCAACTAGTATAGCCATCATGATAGGATTAACATAAATGTAAATAATATTTAAATGTAAGATGGTATGGAGATTTTTACTAATGATAAATGTAATAATCTGAATATTTATTGCATCAGTGGTTTAGAAAATGGATACCCTCAACTTCTTTTATAATAAAAATCTGTCCACTCTGTCTTTAGACAAACTATTGTGAAGTTGGTACACCTAGACATTATAGCAGCATTTCTTTTAAAGTTTACAAAGGGCAGATGTGCTATGATTCAATTGGTGAATGGTGACATGAGATTGTAAATTAAGAAAGTCAATGCAGAACTGAAATGTAGTCTGAAGAATACAGTAAATTATCCTGACACATTAAAAACAAAACAAAACAAACATCTAAGTCTGAGGTATAATTGGCACTTAATAAACATTTGCAGTGTGCTCTTAGTGTATTAACAGAGACCAAAGAGATACTGGGTCATTATGTACAAATTGGTAATTAAGAGGAAGCAATTTTCCAGTTAATTTACGTGTTCATTATATATTGAATATTATTTAGTTTTCTGTGTCCTTTTTGTGTCTCATAAACTTGACCCAAGGGATCTAAAAGTGTTAAAAGATATGTAAATTATAAAATAAGATGTATATTTAACTGACTCATTCAAACTTTATTGTGGCTAATGATTCTTCCAGCAATAATTGCATAAGGGAAAACATTTCTTTTTAAGTAAATAGTGTTCACTACCTTTTAGAGCTGCTGTCACTGGGAAAAAGAAACAGTAATGTACTGAAATGTCTGCATTCTTTGATGAGCTCTCTGAGGGAATCTTGTAGCTTCAAATTAAACTGATAAATAGAAAGCAGTATATCCTTCAAAATATGTTAACTGACTGGACTACAAAGGAAAATATAGACATTCCATACAGTTATGAGAAACTGATGGCAGGCTAAGTTTCAAGAAGAAAAGGATGAATTATTATCAAAGTTGAAGTGAAATTTTCCTCACAATGCACCAAAATGTAGGACCGTTAATGAAAGATGCCCAACTTAGCAAAGAGATCTGACATATTAATAAATGCTTAACCATTAATCACATAGATGTAGCATAAATCAAGGTTAAAAACTGTACTCAAACACGAGGTTTGGTTTCTCTTGATAATCTCTCCGGGTTGCCCATTGGGATTGATAAAGTTCTGGTTGAAGCTGTTGGGAGAATTGTCACCGAATGAAATGACAGATGCCTGTCTATTTTGCAAATGAACTTCTATATTTTGATTAGATGGTATTTTAATAATTGAGGGATCATCTTTATCTTTCAAAAGCTTCAAAGGTTTATTCCATATACCCAATTGTGTATCCTTGTATGAATCATTACTATCTGCTGCTTTTAATTAATGTGATGATAAAGTTTTAATATTTTTTTTCTGTATTAATTACTTCATTTAGTAGCACAATTCAACCACTTTCAGACCTGGCATTTTGAACAGTCTTGTATGTAACACTAGTGAACAATCTTGTATGTAGTGAACAGTCTTGTATGTAACACTAGTTTGACAAAGGAATGATTTAGTAAGCTTTGTATGCAAAGAATATTTTGTCTTTCCATGTACCCTAAATTCTTACAGAGATGAATTTCAAGCGAGCTTGCAAAGAGAGGCTTAGTTAGAAAAAATACCACATTTTTCTTTTGTACATTTTGGCTCCATATATTTTTTCCATAAGCAGAGGAAAGAAAAAACAAACAAACAAACAAACAAACAAAAACAACCCAAACTATCTTGTAGTTAATTATATAATACAAAAAATACATACCAACTTCAAGAAATACATTTTTTAAACAATTTAGACTTTCTTCTACAAGTACATACTAGTGCCATGATACCTAGACTGCAAGATACATTGGTGTATCATGCACTGAAACTCTGAATGTGTGTTGACAAGGATTTGTAGGGTTTCTTCAGACCCATGCAGATAGGATCTTTTGCCTCATTTTTAGAGAATAACGTGCAAAGCATTCTAATTCCTACATCTCTCTCATATATAACTAGGTAATTTTTTTCTTTCTTTCTTCATTTGTTTGAGTACATAATGCATACAATGGATATACAGCACTATCAGCTTAGTAATCAAATAGACTTTTTATTGCTAAGGTAATTGCTTCCTGAGTGATGTTCATAAACCTTCTGACTAGCCCTATATCCCTCCATTCACATTTCGTTTCATTTCGTAGGAAGAATTACATGATATGAAGTATTCTCAGAAGTCCAGCAAATCTATGCTGAGTGAAATTAAGAAGGCGTGTTTTAGATCTTAAGTGTGATATCCAGACATCATTTGAAGTCAATGGCAGTATTTCAGTTGAAGACAGTATTTCAAAAAAAGCCTTTTGAGCAGAAATTATCCTACTAACACTTCCCTCTCATGTAAATTAGCAGAGTTACAGCTCTTAGATCTCTCCTGAGTTCTCTGCAAGGAAGTATGAAGTTTGTCAGGCAAACAGATATCAAAATTTATAAGATACTTTAAAAATTTAAGCCAGTGCCCCAGATTGCATTTCAACACTTTAAGTACTTGCAGAGCGACTTGGTGTTCAGTTTAAAATTTTTACTCTGTGCATACAGACTTGGTAAGCAGGGAGTTGGTACCTGAAGTAGGTTCAGTTTCAGTGATCTCCATCCAACATGTTGCATTAATTTTGTTTAAATATAGAAAAAAGTAGCACAGTATCTGAATCAGAACATATCATTCCCATATTCTTAAAAGCTGGTAGAAAAGCAAATCTCTTTGCAGAGAGTTGCTTTAATAGTGCAGTCTTAGCATAGATATGAAAAGAGCCTTAACCCTCTCATAAGCAGATATTGCAGCAACCTATAAGAAATGAAAGGAGCTTAGTTTCTTGAATTCAGTTAATTTAGCATATGGATATTTAATGTATCAGACAAAATTAACTTAAAACGATGGTACCTACAAAGTATAAATTTTACTCATTATAATTGACCAGTGAGAAGTAAACTACTGAAAAATTAAATCTATCCCATTTAAATTCAATATGAGTTAATTCAATAGTTAGGAGTCTTGTCACTTCCCAGAGTTATTTGCTTTCTATAAGTCTATTATTTGAAGCACTCAAAATTCCAGACCTCAAAGAAAAATCTAGTGATACATCAACATACCATAACTGCCTTCAGTCAAAGACACAGTGGAAGAATAAATAACATGAGGAAAAATCTAATCTGATAAGTCCAACAAAATCCACCACAAAGTACACCAGTTTAGATACTATCTGATGTCAGAGCATTCTAGTGAATATAGGAGAAGCCAAAAAGCAGAAACAAAAAGATTCAGTGATTTGTAGTAGTATGTAATCTAATGCAAGAGCAGCTCTGATTTTGCCAGTTGCTTATGTCAAGTAGAAGTACACAGCTCTGTTAAGAAAATAATTAAGAAAATAAAAGACAGAGGCTCAGTTAAGCATATTTCTGAGTATCTGTATTATTTCCTCACATGGGAACATACAAGCAGATTTTCAGTATATATAGTTTCCAAAACATTGTATTCTAAGAAGGGTACGATTAAATGGACAGCTGGCTTTTTTTTTTTTTTTTTTTTTTTTTTTGACACTTCAAACTGTCTACAAGTACAGTTTTTTAGGAAAACTTCTTGATTCTTAATATGTATTGAAAATCCTTTGAACAATTGAAGACAGTAAATTTTGAACATTCCAAAGTCAGAAGACCATGATCCTTGCTTAGAAGATTTGGTATTTTTCAAAATACAAAGGAAATCACTATAGAAAATCTTTAAACCTTGGAGTTTTACTGTAGTAATGATGTACTGCTTTCTGTAAAAGAGAATGTAGATCACACTGATGATTGTTTTGTGTAATAATTTATATCTTTGTAAGTGGATGAAAAACTTGATTGTAGCAACTACCACATTTCCCTAGACCAGTAGCTGTGTTATGTTCTCAGTTTGGCTATTACAAGCACAACATAATGAAGAAGAGAGAGCTGTGACAGTCTCTTATGTCACTTACTTTGCAGGATAAGCCCAGGAAAATAAGGCTGATATATTTGCCTGATGTGTCATAGCATGGGTCAGGCATAACTCCCAGCAGTTTGAAGATAATTAGCCAGTAGATTTAAAACATTAAAAAAAATAATAAAATAAAATAACCACCTTATTCATCAGAAACTAAAAATGACCCATGAAGCTTAGAAAACTTTGGAAATGCCAAGGATTGAGGTAAAGTATTCTGAGATGTGCCTGTAAATATATTGAAGTACTGTCACAAGGTTCTTGGTGTGAGTGGACTGAAATATCAGTAGGTGATTTCTGAAAAAATTAAAAATTATCAGTGTAAAACCTGCAGCTGTGCTTCCTTTAGATGAAGCTTTGGCTGAGCTTCCTTTGTTTAAGTGTATTACTTTGATCAGGAAAGACTGAGTTTTTGTTTGTTTGTTTATTTGCTAGTTTCCCAATCACTGTTAAAAAAAGTTCCTTCTTGAAGGAGTAAGGACTGGCAGTGTGTCAAAATATCTGTATATTGTTATGCAGCTGGCATATGTACTTGGAAAAAGAATACAAATCAAAACTGATGCACTACTGCTTTCAGATAAGCTTTTTAGAGATAAGAGAATCCTGTTGCAAATAGCATTATTTCAAAATTATTGTAAATCATGACCAATATTCACTCTATGCTAAGAATTCAAAAAGATCATATACCATTTCAATGGTACTGCCTTCAAAATTATTGTGATGCTGAGTTATTGCCTGTCAGTCCTTCAGAGAAAGGATATTTTTTAATATCTCAAGTCGTGTAAAGCTAAGCAGGTTAACCTAACACCATGTTGCAACATTCCCACAGAGTTAATGTAAAGCTTTAGGCCTTTTAAATTTCAACAGCATCGACTCACAAACAGACAGTAAGAGAGAGAAACAAAGTCAGACCTTTAAACATGTCTTAGTGCTTCTAGCATTTGTCAGTATATTTTATATTTTAATGATGTACATATTTCGTAAGATATACCTTCAAATAGATTAAGGAACTTTGCATAGGTAAATATTAGAAATTTCAGTGTTGGAACTAAGCTCGCTATGGAATTTTAAGGCTTGTAGAAATACCCATTTGTTAAGTTGTCACATTTTCAAATTACATACTTGTAACCATCATTTACTAGCAAGTGTGCGCATAACTATATCCACAACTTTGCAGGAAGAGATGTTACTCAAAGTAATGCATTTAGGCATTTTCTTATTATTAGAAGAGGCATTCTTTGTTCACAAATATTTAAATTTTTGCAGAGTGATGAAGTTGAGAGACTGGTGGGATTTGGATGTACAAACATAAACAAGTGGTTCGTCAGGTGTCTGAGTCTGTAATCGCTGGAGGTGAGTCAGGGCTATTGTGCCGTGTTTGAGATGGGATGATCCTTACAGAGTTGGTCATCCGGAGAACTCTTTGTGCACACTCATACATGTTAGGCTCTGAATAAGCCAACTGTGCTTGGCCCAAAATAATTTTGTGAATTTGAGCCACTTTTACACACAGCTAACAAACCCTCTTAGAGCACAGTTTACTAAGAATCAGCTGTGCAACAGCTCACTGGGTCCAGAGCAGCCAGATCCAGAAGACCAACTCAACTAAGTTTAGACAGCCTGACTGAACCAAAACTGCTTCTGTCAGAGATATGAATATTACTCTTCTGAGCTCCCTGACACATTATGTCTTAGGGTTTTCATTTTCTACTCCCTCATTGTCCCATGGAATTGCAGTCAGTCTAATACCTGTTCTTTTCTGAATGTGGAATAGCAGAAGTTTGGTTTCTCAGGTCTTCATTTGAAAGGTTTTTTTTCCTCAGAGTAACATTTGTTGTCATCCATTTTGAATACATAGTTTTAAACTTATGATTTCATCATTTAGCAATTGCACCTCTAGTAAGAAATGCATAGTAGTAACTAGTAACTATGCATGCTGCAGGGAAAAAAGTCATTAGAGGTCTCAGCTAAGATCTCTTTGTGTACCCCTCCTTTTTAGCTGGAGTTGGATAAGACCATTGTTTACCAAAATCACACCGGAAAGGAAAGCTTATGAAATGTCAATTTCTGTAATGAGCCTGTAATTCTGTTAGCATTCAATTTTATAGTGAAATTAGAGACAGAATTTCTCTTATCCAGCACTTTCCTTTATTCAGTGAACTTCACTTACATTTTCCTAGAATCTATGAAAAAGTAGAATTCCTTTAGTGTCATATATTCTTTTCCATGCACTTTTCACCTTCTTTCTGTATGTGACAATTCATACAAAATCTTCTTTTCAGGTCATTTTTAAATGTCTATGAATCAGGTAGAAAATTGACCTGAAGTTTTAGCTGAGAGTTCCTCTTGAACAAATGATTTTCTAGGTGATATAATCCATCAGAGTCTTTTTTCCTTGTACCTTCATGTTAAGTAAGATGGACATTCATGCTAAGGAAGACTTAGTCAAAGCAAAAGTCAGGAGTATAAATCAAAACTGTCTCTTGTGGACTGGAGATTTGGACCTCGGTAAAATTTTCTATCAGTTCTAAGAGAAATATGACAAAAAACCATTTATGTTTTGACTGCACTTCTGTATGCTGGGAGTAGTCTGCTCTATGTCTATTGTTTCCACAATGAGGGATATTTTGGGCTTGAGATTTCAAAAATGATGGAAAGCATACATTGGTTTAGTGTTAGCAAATATTCTATTCCATTAAAGTAATCCAAAAGTACTTTTGAAAATAGAAGTTTGACAACTAGAAATGTATGAGGTTGCAATATTTAACCTCATTTTTATTGTCTTTTTGTTGTTGTTAAATTATCTAAGACATTTTGATGAGTATATTCACACAGTGACTTCCATGGTAAACAAAAACATTCAGAGTCTGTAGTAACTCATATGGATTTAATTTACTGGATTTTTATTATTTTTTTTTTAGTATAAATTCTCTCTCACCCTTTCTAAGAGCAAATATCAAAGGAGTAAAAGGCAGAGAACTGGGGAAAGAGTACTGCCTTCTGATCCAAAGTTTTAATAATTCCAACAGTTTTTCTATTCCAAATTTAATGATTAATTAATGATACCTTGCAACTTCCCAATGTACATTTCCATGACATGTGCAGTTATCCCCTACAACTTTTTATATTACCACTACTGGGGTAAAGAACTGTCAGTGAAAAATGACCTTAGTATCTATCTATATCTCATTTGTGGAAAGAATGTGATTTTGTGAGCCATCATAACATCCTGTTTGTTTCCTTATCAGCTTTCAGTGTGTTTCTGCTACCTCTGCTTGCTTTGCATCTTCTTGGTGCAATTTGTAACTACACCAAGTTGTGATAACAGTAAACCAAGTAAGATGTTCTTGAACAGTGTGAAGCACTGAACTCATTCTCTCTTTGGAGTTTTTTTGGTAATGGGAAAGGAGTTGGATCCTGGTTATCTTTGATTTAAAGAAACATCCATTAAAAACAGCCTCCCATTATAAAATCAAACACTAAAAGCCAACTAGAATTTTTATTAATAAATTTGCTTTGGATGTTTTTCTTATAGACTTTCTGAGAATATTCTGAAGAATTTACTAGAAACTGGTAAATTTAGTACACTTTTTAATGCATTTACAGAATGTGATATGCAAGTATTCAAGAATTATACAAAATGATCATTTTTAAGCATTCTGTAGAAACAGAGTCAAGCTATTTCAAACTCCTAGGTTTTAATTCTTTCTGGGATGCACGTCTGTTGTAACATGAAATAGAAGTCTCCATCCTGAAGTTTTCTTACAATTCAGGACATTCTGAACTGACTGACACCAAGAAATAAAAGTGAGATACCTTATTTAACTTACTCCAGTTATCTGAAGCTTTTCGCTACAGATGGTTGAAATTGCTTTAGAATATTAAAATCAGCACTTCCTCCTCCTATTTCATCTCTTTCCTCTCTCTGTTTTTCCCTTCCACTTCTAGTATATCACTTTCATCACACATCACAAACTTTCACATAGCACTTTGATACTGAATTAAGGTCAAGGAGGTTCAAGTGCTGTTTTAAATCGCATGTAACATTATCTGGAAATCCCAATGAAGATGAATTATCATCTTTTTATTTCTTGACAACTCATGCAAGAAAGTTTATAAGAATATGCCAAAAATCAATTACTTCTGTAGACTACTCTTCTGTAAGGCATAGAACAAAAAGTTGTATGAAACTCTGCAGTATTCTTTTCAGAAGTTTTGTCTAGACATTGTGTTAACATAGACACAGAGCTAAGATCATCTTACCAAATTCCTCAACTAAGGCTAAATGTAGCAATTAGACATATCAATACAACAGGAAAGGTGTTACAACAAAGTTGTAATGATGGAAAGACCAGCACAATAAAAAAGTGCTATGAACGAAGGGAAAAAAATTGCTCACCCAGATCAGTAGATTCTAGGTTTGCAAGGGAAAGCTTCTCTAAGTGAGGTGCAGCCAGGCTTCACCCCTTCAGGTCACAGAGGTGAATTGCCTTCACCTGTGCTACCAGGGCCAAGTCCTTTTCCCAGGTGCTTAATCAGTGGTTTAGGCTGTGATTCAACAGTTCCCATACAATAACTGAAGTGTAAGAGTTCTTCAAATAATCTGTCTTGTGGCAATACAGCTCCCAGACTCCCTGTGCTGCCTGCTGCTACTTTGTTGGACTCTCTTGGCCTTACCTTATTATGAGAGACCTGTGAGAGTAGCAGCAAGGCTGTATTAAGCTCCACATAAGATTCCCACTATTTCTATATTTTACTATGCTGCAAATCTTGCAAAAATATTCCTTCTTCTGGAATTCTCCCTTTGAAAAGCAGATGGCTCGGTAAATTGATTCAAACTAGACTGAATCTTAACGAAGTCTGACATTTAAAAGCAATTTGCATAGACCACTTAGTAACTTTTTGTTTGTAATAATAAATAAATATTAAACTGTAAGTTCATGAAGCTGTTTACAGTGTTATCAATACTATTATAAATTCTGTCAACATTTTCCCCATCTCATTTGCTTCTTTCTTGAACAGTTTTTAAAGAGTTATGAGGTTCAATATGTAGACCTTGTTTCTGATAAGAAATCTGTATTTAACTTTGTGTAAGATGAGGATGTTTGCCATTTGGCATCACTAAACCATGGATGTTAAGTGGTGAAAAAAGAGACCTTAAGAAAAATGGTATTTCCTATGTCTATTCCTTGTAACACATTCTATTCATTCCATAGAGGAACAAAAAATTAATAAGGAGGAAACATCTCAGTGATGTGAAATAATTGCATGATCTGTAATGATTTTCTGGCTAAGGTTTCTTTTCTTTCTGCAATGAATCTTTAGAGAAACATCTAGACTGTTAAACATGCATTTGATGAACAGCCTTTCTTTACTTATAAACATGAACACAACAATATCAAAAGATGTTTCAGATCAAGCAGAGTAATTTTCCATGCATGCTAGGTAACTGCACTGCCACAGCCTAAAAAACTGATTGATCATCAGAGGCAACACCTGACTCAGCCCTAGGAACACAGGTGAAGGCAATTTAGCTGTGTGACCAGAAGGAGTGGAGCCTGACTCTACCTCCCCTAGTCCCAATTTAAGAGCTGACTGCCAGTAGGAAAGAATTTCTCTTTCTGGAGTTTTCTGCTGTGAGCCTAGGATGTGGGTGAGTATTTCATTTTTGATTGTCTCTTTCTGCCATGATAATCTTTATAATTATGAACTTGTAAAGTGCTATTGTAACCATGCCAGTCTTGTAACCGTACATTTGTTAATTGTACACGCAGGAGCATTAGTCACTCCACCCTCTTTTTACTTTTGTAATGAATTCTTGTTGTTTGCGTTGTTGAGATTTGCCTATGGCTGTGAGAACTGACTTTGAAAGCAAAAACTGAATTGTGTTTATTCATTACTATATTTTGACTTTGTGTGCCTCATCGCTATTCTTCTGTCCACCATACTACCTTTCTTTGATCTACCCCAGTTCAGTTATCTGAAACAGCTGTCCCTGAGTGAAGTAGTGATTTGATGTTAATAGCTTCCAAAGGTCTATATTTCTAAAAAGATGAGGCTGAGCTCCCAGAGATACTAGTTCTCAAATGGGACAAATGAATCCATCAAGAGTTCTGTATTCCTTGTGTGAAGTCAAGGAATGCTTTAGTTTGTAGAGATCAAATTCTTTATAGAAGAGTTTCTGTGATACAGGGAAATGATTAGAAATATTTTATAGTAGGTTGGTATGGAGGAAAATCAGAATTCTTTGCAATTAATTTATAAGGTCTCATGTAGTTCACCTGGCAGTGACTTAAAAAAGGAGTCTTTTACAATGTAGATACTGCTAGATAGCTAAGATTTTTTTTTTTTGGTTTATGTGATCTTGTAATGCAGCCTTGTAAGTGAGCTCTCCTTCACTCCTAAAGAGATTATTTCAGAGCAGAATTTACATTTATGGTATTGATTAAAGAAATAAATAGTTGCCAAATATATCTGAATAATAGTTTCATGAAAAACGGTTACTTTATAATTTACAATGCTTTATAATTCCCACATAATACAAAGTGTGTACTTGGCCCTTCAAAGGGAAGTCGCTGTGGGGAGAAATGGAATGCCAGAGTAGGTGAACAAAGCTTCTAATAATTACAGTGTAAAAGAATGCAATGTAGCATAGTAAGGTCTCTGGCCCTTTATTAATGCTTTTCGAAACTGAGATTTTCTGAGACTTCCATGGCCATTATTGCTTCAATCTTAACGCGAAGGGCTCAATAACATTTTACCTAAATCCTGCTTTTTGAATATTACAAGATGACATAATATCAGTGGAGAAAGATTTCAAATTGTCATGTAAATTTCAGGAGCATTAGCTTTCAAAGTTTATTACTGCTTTCTAATATTCATTGCTCTTAAGCTTCTTATTTACAGAGGCAGTCTATCTATTTTGAATGTCTGTGGTAAATTGAGAGATTAATATAACATTTCCTACAAAATCTCTTTACTTGGAGCCAATGACAAGCTAGGCTTTGTTATTTGTTTTATTTTCTTACATTTGTTTGTGTGTGTATATGTATTTTATTTTCAGTAAATAAATCTACTTGCAAGGCAGAATTGTTACACTTGTCCCAGGCTGTAAGGAATCCTTTTAAGGTAATCTTGAGGTAGCAATACACAGAAGATACTACAAAGGACAATGTATATACCACAGAAAAATAGATTGTCCTTGAGAACTTTGAATAACTATCTCATTTTGTTCCTTGCAGTTTCTCAACAGAATGAATACATTTTTATTAAGAAACACATCAGTCACCCACTTGAAAATATTTGCTATTTTATTGAGTATACTTCCATGATGTTAGTATATAATATGTCAGGTTCTGAACTGAACTTGCTGGATATGTTAAAAGTAAACTTTCAATATTTGTGTCATCATCTGTACAAAAATTTTGTTCTTAATGTTATGAATGATCATTACTTGATTTAATTTCATACTTATTTACTTGCATGATTTGAAAAGTATATTGTGTTGTTTTTATCTCTTGACCAATGCACACTGTGCACTCTAGGAAATACGGTGAGGAAAAAAGTCTTCTAAGTGATCTGTTGTGTATTATTGTGATACAGTAAAGGCAAGCATAGGAACTGTAATATTTTTATAACTCCCTATATCATTATTGAGAATTTTGAAGATGGTTTACAAACATAAAATATCAATATGTGAGTTAAAGATGTGTTTTCATACTCTTCTGTAAGTTACATATGTTTTCTCTTAGCTTTTGGTTTGTTTCTTTTTTTTCAGAAATAATACAGTTTATGTATTTCTTGAAAACAGTGTTAATATGATGCAAGAAAACGTGGGTTTAGACTGTTCAGCTAACAAGTGCAATTATATCTACTTTTACCCTGGCAAAAAGTGTAGAAGTGCATGTGTTCACAAGTGTATTTTTTGCATAGCTGTAGTAGAATGGAAGCAGTATGATCAAAGAAAAGATAACACAAAAGGGAATGATATCTATCTGTTACTCATATGTAACTGATTATCAGAGAAGCCTGGTGATCTCAAGTAGTAATACACAGTGCAAGTTCACCAGATTCTACAGAGAAGGCATTGGTTATGTGACATAGCATACAATTTTGTTGAAAATCAGGTACTAGTCAGAAAAACTGTTGTCATGAGCCTGATCTAAGAGGTCTTGCTGATGAGAAATCAAGATTGTCATCTTTTTAAGAAAGCTTTCTGATAATGACAAATCCTGGATCTGGAAGATACAAACCATACATAGATAATTACTTCATTATTTTGTAGTGGTTCATCTAAAGCTTTTACCAATATTAACTTATGAGATTCCAGTCGACTTTTCTAATTCTTCTTCTGCCTTTCCTTCCTCCCCCTCATCCCCCGTTCCTCTCCCTTTCTTTCATTCCCATCCTTTTCCTTTCTTCCTTCCTTGCTTTCCTTATTTTCTCCTTCCTGCATTAGGAATGTGTCAGATGTCATCAGAGAAGCACTCCTTTAAGGTTTCATGCTTCAAAAACTGCACAGAACTCTGCTAGCACTGTGTTTGAAAGTCTTACTGCCTTACACATACTCTGTCCGGACATGTAACTGAATTTTTCTTTTTTTAATCCATAGCCTGTAAATGATTCTGTGATGCTATCTTTTGAGTAAAGCATGAGAGGGATGCTCTGATGTTCTGTTAAAACATAAGTTTATTCTAAGTCAGAGGAACTACTGTTCAGGAAATAGATATTTTTATACAACACAAATGCTGCAACAATGGTTGTACAGATAAGAATGTTCATGCTAGTGACCAAGAAGGACAAGTATTCTGTTATTAAGTAACTGTGACAAAGAATAATAAATACCACAAAGCATGCAGCGTAGTAAGGAAATTACATAAAAGTGAGATAAGAAAAAGAACATCTTTTCCTGTTAGTTCATATTTACTTAAATCTTTATCTCTGACCTCTCCATAAAGCAGGATTTTCATTGTTCAGTGTCCCTGAAAAGATATATTCCACTCTTACAAATAAGAAAAGAAGCAATGAAGCAAACGTGCGCTCAGCCACAACAAATCTAGTGACAGTGAGCTGGCTAAACCAATGGAAGACATTTTGCTGTGATCTGCTGAACTTGAATACCAAGCAGCTAGGAAGTGCAGTAGGCTGACCTTCACATACAGCACCAATTGTACTTCTCATACCAGTTAAGAAAGTTAGGGTTGCTTTTGATCAACCTTTAGGGAGCTTCATGCAGTGGCTCTCAAAAGCTGAAAGAATTCTGTGATCCAGATGTTTACACTTACATTATTTGCATTCATGGTAAATCTTTTGGTCATCTATGTTAGGAATCTCATGACATTGGAAAATCAGAAAGAATATTGCCTTGGAAGAATGATTCCTGCATGTCAATCACATACTCAACTTTTTCCGCCATAATTTTGTCTTTCAATATCTATTCTTGAGTTATTTGTAATATCTTATACGATTGTCAAACAAGAAGTTGCAGTGTCAAAATTAAGGAAAACTAAAGCAAATGCTGAAAATGTCATCTTGAAGTTATGTTGCCTTACTTTTCAGTTAGCAAGCATTGCACTCAGTTTCTTGTGAGAGGCCTGTTAAAGTTTGAGTCTGTTGAAACTGTTCCTTTACGAGATCGTGAGGAAGGCCAGCTCTGTATTTCTTCAATTTTGATTGCTAATGAAGATTTTACTTAGCAAAAGCAGAGTGAGAGTCTTTCAGGGAAGTCACACAAACGTTTTTGATCAAGATAGAATTGTACCACATTCATGCTTCATCTACTGCTGCAAAGTGCAATAAGCAGTGTAGGGAATCAGAGAACCTCTAATATAAAATGATAATTAGGTAAAACAATGTTATATTTTGTTAACTTACTTTAACTTCTGATAGATTGGTTGGAGTACTTCCTACTCTGAGATGCTTGTGCTAAGCATACAGCCTGCTTTCAGGCTGGCACAGAATACTTTTCTGCTCCTCATAGGGACACCATTTACAGTGGCTTGGTGATGATCTGAGACACCACTTACGTTGTTTCCAAGACTGGGAGGAATGCACTTGGATGTCCTGAATTTTAATATGCGTCCATGAATTAGGTAGCCAAAGTAAAAATTTCCATTTTGCTTCACTAGAAACAGTAAAGTCAGTCCCGATGCTTTAAGACAGGTTGATAGTGATAGGTAAGGGGAGAATGCTTTTAAACTAAGATGGGAGATTTAGGTTAGATATTAGGAGGAAGTTTTTTCTCATAAAGGGTGGTGACACACTAGACCATGTTGCCTAGAGAGGTTGCGGATGCCCCATCCCTGGAGACATTCAAGGCCAGGCTGGATGTGGCTCTGGGCGGCCTGGTCTGGTGGTTGGTGACCCTGCACATAGTAGGGGGTCAAAACTAGATGATCATTGTGGTCCTTTTCAACCTAGGCTATTCTGTGATTCAATGAAGACAGTTATTTGGGAGATGCCACCTATACTCATTTTTTGTCCTCATATTTAATACTTTTGTACTTAAATGGTTCAGCATAAAATGTATTGTATTGCTTTCATTTTGTATTAATGTTTGTCACTACGTTTTAGTCCACCGTAGTTAATGTTTTTTGGTGTAGGACTTTCCTGTGATAATTTGTCTCTGTATTTTCTTTAGTCAAGTGTATCATAGTTTCATGCATTGCATCAACCTCGACACACTACAGATGAATAGAATGAAAAATCTGTTTTCCAAAGTGTGAGTAAAAGCTTATTTCCCCAGAATAGTGGGAGCTGGGTAGCTGGCAGGCAGACTTTCCGAAGCTGGTGCAGAGTTTCCATTCAATAATTATTTTCATTCTGCAGTGTAGCTCCTCAGCAGCAAGTGGAACATCAAACTGTACTCCATGTCTGGAATCACATTAAAAGGGAAGGTTAGAGAACTTTTTACCTATGCTGATTTTTCTTCCTGAAGTTCCACATTCACTGCAGCATGTTTCATTGCTGAAAATAATTAGGAAATCAGGTTGAGAACCTCTGTGGCCTTTTGATTCAGTACCTTACTGAAATAATAATCATAACAATACAATGCAATAATTTGCCTGATGCAATGAAATCTCGAGTCCTTGATCTGTGGCCATGATTCAGTAAAGTTAAAAACCAATGCAATGTTCCTTTGGGCATGTTCCACTGTGTTACTGTGCATTGATGTGTACTGACAAAGCATCTCTAACAAGTGCTGTTAGTTTCGTTTACAGACCTGCCAATAGTGGCTAGCAATTGCCTATGAAAAGCCATTATACACTGGCCCATAAAGCAACACAATTTTCATTATGTTTCACTTAAAAAGTGCTTGTTTTGCAGGATAGAGGCCATGTCAATAAAATGGATTGGGTGTCACTTAAACCAAGTGACATGCTAATCTCCTGGAGCCCTTGTGTCCATAATCTCTACAGGACACAAGTCAGTTTAGAAGCATGAGCTGTTCTCACAGGTAGTGACTATTGAGTTCTTTAATGTAAATTCAAAGGCAAAGCTTATCAGTGTGTTTCAGAAATTGCTTCAGTGTGGTTGCTGTCTATAGGAAAAAAATCCCCACACTTCCCCCAAAATCCCTGGGCAACTTCCAAGCTTTCACTGTGCCTGCAAGCACCTTTTAATTATAAAGAAATTGGTTTTGGTGATATGTGCCCTGTGACCAATTGGATTAGAGGCATTTCTTCTGGCTATTATTAAGCTAACTTGACTATTGCCCTTGTGTAGCTAAGCATGATCAAAATATAAAGTATGGGAAAGCATCTCAATTATGAACCATAGTACGGTGCTCCTGCAGACTAAATTTTTCTGTTCATTAGGGAAAAAGAAACTTCAATGACTAGTAATGCTATCAAGAAAAGGCAGAATAATAGGCATAGGATCAAGGATCCTGTAGTTCATCCACACCAGTTACAAAGGCTACTGAATGACTCAGACTGGCTTTTTAACATTTTGGTGGGCTGCTTATTATTAGACAATTAGTAGGGCCGTTGAAATGCATGGACAGTCTCTGACTCCTTGTAAAGATCTGAAGACTAAAAGTAAGGTCTCTTTGGATGACTGTAATTATCTGCTAAACATTATTATGATACTGAAATTTGTTTTCTGTTGTATGTCTATTCTGTATTTGGGTTTATCCTTTTCCTCTGCTAAATAACACATCTCAAACTAGCTAAGATTTAAAGCCAGTTACTTTTTTGTTCATTTGAGCTGTAGCAAGATTTTCACTGGGGAGGTGATCTGTGAGTCAAAACCAGTTCATCAGAGTTTGTAAGCAGTAGCAAAAAACAAACAAGCAAACAAACAAACACACAAAAAACTGGGGGCAGAATGCTCATCTGTATTTTTGACATTCTGATCTATCTCATTCTGAAGTCATGAAACCAAGGTAAATGGATGGGCTTCACTTGTTCCTCTGCTGTCATTGTTTACTGAGAGTAATACAAAATGCTGCCTTTCTGGCTGTCTGTGGCTGTATTTAGCATGAATTAATTGATAACAGGGAACCAACTTATCAAAATATTTATACTTAGCATACATAATATGAGGAGGGGTGAAAGGGGAAACAAAGGAGTTTTAGGAGATCTGAAATGTCATCATGGATGGAGCTTTTTTGTTTGTTTGAAGTAGGAGTTAATAATAAACAACAACATGAGAATGTGTTCCAGCTAAAATAATTTATTATTAAAATGAAGTATCAGAGGTATTAGAATAAGGAACCAGAGTTAATCTTTATCAGTCTGGCTGATAGGTTTCCATGTAGTGATTGAAAAGGGTTATTGATTTGTAAAACAGTCAGTATTGCTGCTTCTACTACCACTTTACACTTCTTTGAATGGTGTGGATATTTTATCAGCTGTTTTGAGGCATTGAAGTTTGGAGGATTTTTGCTGTGCTCTCTCTCAAAAAATAAAAAAACAACAACAAAAACTGTGCAGTTATTGAGTGCTGTAGACACTTTGCCATCATTTCTGCCTTTCCTGAAAACTAAAGCCTGTCTTCTAATTCCTATCTTAGAATTGATAAGTCAATTTGTACTCATATGCTTGGACCATATTTTGTTTATTATGCATAAGCACTCTATTCACTATCCCTTCTCTGCGGGGACAACAGTGAGCAACCTTAATTCTTTTTAGCCATTTTTCTATGGTGAAACACCATGATTAAGGAGGCGCTTGTTTTGAGATGCTCTCTATGTTCCTTTTGTCACTTTGACAGGCCTTCTTATTTGATCTAAGCTAAACTCTTTAGTTGTGAAGATGGCTTTTACTAGAAGTATGAACAAAATTAAGACTTAAGGTCTCATCAGTTAAGTGTCTGTATTATCATTTGTCAGTTTTCTGGAATTACCTCATGAGACGTTTGCATTTGTCGTTTGCATGAGTACATTACAAGCAATGTAAAAATCAGTCCTACATGTAGGATCTTAATTTTTTCTGTGATACAGTGAGACTTACATTTTTTTTTCTGTTCCATTAGAAGTGAGAATAGAAACAAGATATTAGTAGCTTGCAAAATCTTGCACTTTGTAATATCTCATTTGATCTCAAACTGTGCTCCATCCTCAATGCCGTCTATGTTTTCCTCCATTATATTTCCATATCTCCCTCTGTTATTGATTCAGTTCAATATTTTATTATGAAGAAATGCAATTAGTATTCAACACTTTTGTGCCAAGTTTAGCTGTAAAATTATTTAATAAGATTGATCCTAAAAGAAAATTTGGAGAACTCAGCTATTGATCTTGTTCCAGTACAGCTGTTTGTTCAGGATGACCTGTCATCATCTGTTCTCTAGTGAGGTCTTTTGGCATTTGATATTTCCTGTACTAATCCCCATCTTTTCCATTTATAGAACAAATTCTTGTTATATTAAATATTTTACTGAAATTAAATACTTTACCTCATGACATCCCATTTGTTCTAAAGGACTGCTGATCTCAAATCTGGCAGTGCATTATGGGATACTCCAGGTAATTCCATATGAACTAATTCTGAGGTCCTCGTTTATCTCATTTTCTGTTAATTGCCGTGTCTTTAATTATTCTTGCATTCAAAAAAGTGATCCAATATTTTCTGTTATGACTTTGCTGAGCTCTCATTGAGGAGTCTTTTTCATGTGATTTTTACATGGAATGGGTTCAAGCCCTCTTCTTTTTTTCCCCTTTATTGCGCTATAGAAGAACATGTGAGCAGGGCATCAGTTATATCATCATCAGGAGAGGGGGGTGTGAATTTCTGTTGAAAATCCTATACCTTGAGCACAAGGCCATCACCAATAGAGGAATGGCTGTATTTTTTTGGAACATGAGTTCATCGTCTTAATCTGTAGCACCATGAATTAAAGTAATTGTACCATTAGTGACATCCTTTCACTTAAGTTGAATGTGCTTTCCTTGTCTTGCTGATAGAAAGTGAATAATTCCTATGGAGATACAAGTCAGAGGTTCTTCTCAACTTCAATTAAGTAGGACTTAGTGTTCACTTTGAGAACAAGTAGAGTGCTCTCTTCACTTTTTTTAGCCACATCTCCTTTTTGAGAATGGTTGATGCATATTCTTCTGCATGTATGGCTAAGGGAGCGAGGAGTTAATGGCTCAGTGTAAGAAGGTACTCTGTGCCAGCTGAAATGAATTGGCTTAAATATTAGCAGTATAAAGTAATTTAAGATTGAATTTTACAGTTCATATTTTTACTGTTAGCATTACCCACTATTACAAGATATCTCTATCTCATATTTCACACCATTTATGACTAACTGATTGTCACTGAAATCTCCTCCTCTTGGCCCGAAGAGATGTCATATGTGAGAAGTTAAAGCAAGGATAAATACGTTTAGAATCTTGAACTAGAACTGTCTTCAGATGAATATATTTTTAATCATCTTATTTGGCAACTGTTAAATTATCCAAATCATATCCTGTTTCTAACATTCTCCTATTGCAACATGAAACAGTTCTTTCGCAGATGTCTCAATGTTTCATCATTCTTTTGGGGTGTCAGGAGAAATATGTCTTAAAATAGTAATACTGCTGCTTTATGATCTTTGCCTTTTACTTCTGTCTGAGTTAGTGAAGTAGAAAGTAGCAAATGATAATTTTGATCCATGTGAACTCTACAAAAAGCATATATTGGCTATAAATCAACTTGTACTGAGGTAATTTTACTCCTTTTGTCATTTGTGTTCTTTGAGGCACACAAAGGTACACAACATGTTAATTTTATACGATAGTATTTTTAATGCATTATTATAGTTGAAAAAAATGCAAAATCTATGTTTATCTGAACATCACATTTAGTGGGAAGAAGGACTCTGAAAAATGTCTCCACCAGTGACTTTTTTGAAATCCCACATTACCGCTTCAGATCCACAATTTCTACTTATGGATCTAATTTTAAAAATGGAGTGAAGAACTGATCCAGATTAAAATTAGACTCAAAAGAAGGCTTTCTTCACTATAGCTAGGGCCTGCAGATGGTTGCATAGCATGGTAGTGTGGGAGCTGGAGAGATCAGTAAGGAGGTAAGGAAAAAAAAAAGGCTTTCTAAGGAAGAACTGCTCCTGTTTTGTTTTCATAATGGACTATAAAATAAATGCAAGATGCTTCCAGAAGAGCAACAAAATAATGCATTTACTTAGAAAAGTTTGCTTTTTTTTTTTTACTTCACAGGAAAAGAAGTGTGTGGAAATAAAATTTAAAGGAAAAGTGAAAAAAAAGTCAATTTTTTTTTCAGAGCACTTTAAAAGTGCAGGCTGGCTTTTGCGTAGGAAAGGAGTTCTGGCACTGACATTTGTCTTTAGAGTGTTCAGATTTTAACATATTCCTGCAGCCTTCAAATTGATGTTCAACAATTGAATAATACGTTCTGTCTTTGAATGAAAATTAGTCCTGAATGTTGCTGTTGACTTGGATTTACTGTCTTTCTATACCTGTGTTTAGGCAGTGAAAACAACAGCCAGACTGGGAAGCCCTTAGTGTATTTGGACAGAGGGACAAATAGACAGAAATACCTTGAGGTGCAAATAATGAAAAACAAAAGCCTGCTTGGAAGAGAAAAATCTAAAGGAAAGCTGATTTACAAAGTGGCATCATAATCTTTTAATGGCTGTGCAAAGTTTAAAGTGATACTGGGTCATTTTGCTATGAAGATGAATTAGTACCAGGTACACGAAGCAATTATACAAATAATCATGCTATAGAAACAGCCAACACTTAAAACACTGAAATAAAAGCATTTATTTATACACTGAAGCTTTTCAGTGTCACCTTTGTGAGGACTACTATGAAACTTTTCTTCTAAATTTTACTGTTGTCTTTCTGTATGTAACGGTTCTTCCATTTAGACTTCTGGTGGTGTGTTATCCAGCAGAGGCCAAACTGTCACCATCAGAGGGATGATCCTACTCTGCTTGCTCGTGTGTAATCTCTGTCCTTTCAGTGGCTTTGTGGCCTCTCATAAACTACTTTTTCCCTCTGATACTCAATGATGCAGTTGCATAACTGTGCTTCTGAAATTGTCCTTTCATTTCCCCCATCCTCTCTTCTGCCCCTCACCTCCCCCACCACCTTTTTCTTAACAAAAATATAAAAGAAATGGGCTCTTATGGGCTTCACTATAAATCAAAGTCTTAAAATACTCTAAAAGCAATAAAAAAAGCCAGCAGTATTTTTTTCGTCAGTCGAGACTAAACTGAGTGAACTATTCTTTTTTCAGATGGTACCAAATGCTTTTTTTCTAGATAGACAGCTGCAGGCTGGTTTTTTTTTTTTTTTGAATGCATATACTAGGTCACAGAGCCTGAGCTGTATTCTTTAAAACAAAATGGAAAATATCTGTTATTTGTTTGGTTTATTTATTACAATCATATTTGCAAATCATTTTATCTTAAATATATTTATTTGCTTCAGAAATAAGCAAAAGATGGAGTGAACTGGTTTTTAGACACTTGGCTGTTTACTCTGGAGAGACAGAAAATGCTTTTTCCGGATTACTAAAAAGGCAGCTACAGGGCAAAACATCAGCACTTGTGTTTTGTTGAGTCTTTATAGAATGTGGAAAAACTAAGGTGAAAATAAAACAACCTACAGTCCTTTTACAGTGATTTGAGGGCAGATGTGCAGCCATACATACCTTAAGTGCCACCTCAGAGGTTATCCATTGTTTGCATTTACTGTGCGTAAGGAACTGACTGCAAGGTTTTTAAATTAACTGCCAAGTTAATGTTAATTATTTCTTGTCTTTGTATTTAGATAGCAGTGAAACTGGTGAAATGTATCTCTAAGCATGTCTGGCCTGAGCCAGCTGAAGTCATTGTGATCTGTTAACTTGTGTCTTGAGATAAGGGAGTAGGATCTGAGTGTCATTCTGGCTCTGAAGGGTCTTTTTGATCAGTGCACATGTGCTTAAACTCTATCAAGGTAAATTCTCTTTGAGAAAACATCAGTGTTTCATTCAAATATCATGGAATCCATTCAGAATTGACTAGTGGATTGGTTTGGTGAATTCGGTCACCTCTTCATTTAGCACATTTGTGGTAGCTTATCGAAACAAGGAATTGTGCATCACAGTGCTTGAAATCTAGGTTCAATTCTTCTTCCAAGGAGCATGTGCATGAGAGACATGCTAGAGAAAGATGTATTTTTCAAAGCAGCCAAAAGATTTCCTGTCCCCTGTCTGCATCTACTGAAAGGAAGATGTCCTTTTCCAGCTCCTAACTAGCTGTTCTGGGAATTGCTTCAGTTTCTTACTACAGTAATGGGCACCTGCATTTCTGCAGACCCAGGATGGGTGGTGATGTTTCACTGCACAACACAGCTGACACAGATTTCTTAGGAAGGATACCACACAAAAAGTATGAGGACTCAGAAATCTGTTCTCTCTCAATTTATGTATCATAAACTAGTGAATTGATGGTTGTCTGTGTGTATTTGGAGGGGATGTGTAGGTAATAGTGTCAGTATCAGGGTAATCATCATCACTTACACCCTAAACTCAGGGAGTTTTAGAAATGGATATGGATTCTTGGCTTGCAAATTTTCTATTCAGTAAGACCACTGCACCAGCAGTCTTGCTGTTTTGTCTTCAGCTTGCATATTGTAGACATACCATCTTCGAGTGCTTTGGGTAATCCCATCTTACAGCTACTTCTTAATACACTGTGAAACATATTGATAACTTTATCCTCAACTCTTCCACCTCCTGCTTCTTACATCACAGTTGTCCAATTCATCTAAGCTAGTGACCAGCATAAACGTGTAAATCTTTATTTCTATCAGTGCAGATACATAACAGTGGATATATTCACAGTGTGAAAAGTTTAATTGTAGTTTTCCTTCTGTTACCTGGCAGGACCAGAAAGCATAAAAAACATAGAATAGTTCAAAAAAAATCTGCATATATCTTAAATAAATACAGCATTTAAATGAATTTATTTCTCCCCAAAGATGGGGTACTACTAATAAAAGTAGTTTTTGTGATTAAAAACCTGCTATGGAGAGCTTTTTCAAAGCACAGCCTTAGTGCCCATAAAAGGTTGTGCAGAGTACTGATAATCATGTTTGGATTTAAACACAACAGCTCATAGTATCTGAAGGCTAATAAAGCTTTTTGGAGTCTTTGTAGTCAAAAATTCTGGACTGATCTTAGAAATGTGGTGGCAAATAGAGCTGTGTCTGGAGAACACTAAGCACAGAAGAATGAAGCTATAAACAGAGCCATTACTAATTTTTACAGTTTTCCTAATATGGATTGTTGCATAGAATATTTCTTCAGTTGCCAAGATGATATAACCGCATACAGCCGCAGTTTCAAAGAGTACATTTTGAGGGCTCAGTATGGTGCATGTTCCTTCTTATGTTGTCTGTTCCTTTTTCACTATGTAAATATCTTCTAACAGCTCTTCTTTCCTCCTACCCTTCCAACAGTGACCTTCGTTATGTGAAAACAGGCATAAGCCTGTTTTGATGAAGCTAAAATAACCCACCTCAAACTTGAACATCTGCAACTTAACCCTGGGATTGAAATTCATCTCAGATGTGCAGTGAATTTTGATTGCTCATATTCTGTATGCTCTCTTTTGTTTTGTTTTACTGCTATTAGGGCAGGCGCTCATGCTTTTATATGCAAAAGGCAACCAAGATGGCGAGGAGAAGCTTTATTCTTCTTGCCTTTCTCAGTGATCAGCTGCACTTACTGCACAAGTTTCTTCAGGTGAATAACACCAGGAGTTAGGTATTGAGGCAGAAGCAGTATGGAACAACACAAGCACTTGTCCACAAAGCCTCCCAGCTATGTTGACTGTAAGGTCTGCAATGCTGTATTTAAGTTCTGTACCTATAAACTTCTGTTGTCCTTAGCAGAGGCATTTTGATGCACAACACCTGTAATAATAATGCATTTGAAGAGTATTTAATCTGCTTTATTTGTACTCAGACACTTGGAGTTATTCTTCGCGGGTTAAAAGAGACTTTTTCAGGTCTGCTACTTGTTGGTAGATGTAAAGAATCAGAGTGAATTCACAGAACACAGAATTACAGAGTAATTTGTATATAGTAGTGTGAAATCCAAATGATTTGCAGTCACACTTAACAAGAAATAGAAGCTTTTAAAAAAGAAAAAAAGTACAGCTTAGGAAACGCTGTTGCTGAAGTCCTTTGTGGATATGAGCTACAGTGCATTATTTGTGTGCACCCTGCTTTGTTCTCAATCTTCTCCCTTTCCATCGCAGATCAGTTTTACAGTGGGTATGTGGTCTATATTGTGCTGTATACTCTTATTGCCTCCTTATCACCTCTTGCTTAGTTCCAGACAACTACAACCACATCTTTCAAAAATCCCAATCAAGCTCCTTGTGCAAGCATCTGAACTTCAGTTTTGTTTTCTCAAAGAGGTCATTATGTATAATTGGAAGAAACTGACATAGTTGCAATCAGAGTAAGTCTTAAGGTTAAACCATGCATTTAAGAGGTTCTCTACTGTGTATATACAAAATAGCAATTTTGACAGGCCTAGGGAAAACGGTATTTCTAGAGCTCACGTAGACTGAAAGTGAAGTTAATAGTGGCTGACCATCCCTTCTCATACATAAGGACATTAGAAGATTTGTGCATGCTGATAGCATCAGATGAGTAGTGCATCATTTTAACACAGGTCAATATATCATGTTTGTTTCCAGACATGTTCCTGAGTGTCAGCACCTGAGCAGAATTGCTATGTAATCTTTAACCCGTCCTTGCACACCTTCCCCTGGCTGACACAGGACAGTGGCAATATTAGGAGAAACGGGCAGCCATGGTATGAAAGTGGACTTTTGTCATCATTGTTTTGCCATGGAATCACCCTTAGGAATAGAAAAGGATGGCTCCACTCTTGAACCTCCCCTCCTTGCAGGAGCTGCAAGCTATTCATATCCCAGTGGGGAGCTATTGAAGGATGCTTTGAATGTGAACAATCGCTGCCTTCCGGTGGTGAGGGTCCACAGCATGAACTGAGTTCCTCCTGGGCTTGGCTTCAAGCAACCACAGTCGCACACTTGGGAAAAGATCTTTTGCTGGAGATCTTACCTCAGATTTATTATTTCTGCTGAATTTTGGCCAATGAGTTGAAATTCCCACTAGGAGGTAGGAGGAAAATAAGTGGAAAGATATAGAAAACAGAAAGGATAAAGGACAGAATAAGCTGAGCACGACAACCAGTGTATTCAGAACTAAAAATGAGAAAGCAATCATCCATGCCTAAAAGTTAACAGGATTATTTTAAACTGTGGCTGACTGTGCATATAAGACAGTCAGAAAGCACAATAGCAGTCTCTTAAGCACCAATTAGTGAGCAATGGAAAGTGCAGGCCCAGTGAGGTGAAAAATCATGTATAATTTTAATGTGTGCGACACAGGTGCTTCTTTTTTGGAAACAAATCCATTTTTGGGGAGCAGAGAAGAATATTCAGGATGTAACAGGAATCAACAAACTTTTTTGTCTTAAAAAGAGACTGTTTCTCCAGAATGTCTTATTTCAAGAGGAGGAAAAGCACATATTAATTAACTGCTTTAAAGATGTAATGCTTTTTGGTTTGGAAATGGCTCCTTCACAAAATGTAAATACCCCAACTTTTAGCAAAGCAGCTCTCTGTAATTCAAATGTGTAAAACAATCCTAAAATTTCTGCTGACCATTTATTAGAAAGAATGTATACTGTGAGATCTGAGAAAATTGTAGTATGACTGCACACATTTACACATTCAAGGAAGCTATTATGTTTCTTCCTTGACAGAAGCTTATAAAAATGCAGAAGGATGCCTTCATTCAGAAGTATACTGTCACACACTAGGTGGGTTGTTTTTTTTTTAATGTTTCTTTTCTTTTTAGCTAAGAACTGCAGTCCCAAGTCTTACTTGTACCAAGTATATCCATAAAGCTACTGTCATAGACTCCACTTAAGAAACTGGACTTGCATTTCAGAGATTAAAAATATAAAGAAGAGATGCTCATTTATCAATTGAGCAGTGATAGTGCCTGTACATAGTGCTGTCCTCAGGCTGTTCCTTTCTGACCTGGATCAGCTGAGGGAGTTCTCATACATCTTTATGTTGTCTTGAGATCTGACTTAACACTCCTGTCTTTCCTATGCACTTCCTCAATTTAAATAATAATATATAATAAATTAGATGTCAGGGTATTTGGCAGGACATTTTTAAAGAGGGGAAAATAATGATTTGCTGCAGGATGGGTAAATGGTGGTTTGGTCGTGCAAGGAATATCACAAAGCCACAGGATTCATTCCACAGCAAAAAGCAGCAGGAGCTGCATTGCTATCTGCAGTCTGCGCAGAATCATAAACAGAAGATCCAGTAAGTGCAGATCCAAAACCAGGCGCCTTAAAATGTACTGCCTTATATGGATATAAAGCTATTTTGTCCTACAAGTACATAGTGGATTTTTTCTCCTGTTAAGCTTTTTATTTGTCTTTAATTATTGCAGAGTGCAAATTAAACATATGCTCCTATGTGAGCGTGTATGTCTGCATTTTTTTATGTCTGAAATTTTCTGGAAATGTTGAGCAAGAATGTGAAGACAAAGTGAAAACAAAGTTTTACTGTAAACTGCTGTTTGATGATTGACTCTCAAAAGAAATTCCCAGAAATGCTGTGGATAAACACAGTGCTGCATTTGTATAGTTGTTGTCTTTGAGCATCATTTTAAACAATGATCAGGCCATAAGTGGCTTATAGGAAAGGAAATAGGTATGAGGCAACAAAAAGATGAAGATTAAGAAATTGTTGTTAATAGTGCTAGTATGATGGGCATTAAATTCTTCTTTCAATCTTTGTCAGTGGAAACATCCATTTTGATAAAACCAACTGTGTTTTGAAAGAACTCTGAGGTGTCTTCATGTTATTCATTGTTAAAGCAGACGAGAGGAGGCTATCTGTAACTTAATATTTCCGTGATAGTAGAGGGAAAGGGACAGGTTCCTGGATTTTTTTTATTCAAAACTAGATATATATGAAATACTTCACAACTCTTGTTATGAAAATGAATAATCAAAGACAAATCACTTTCCTCTCTTTAGAGAATAGGCTAGAAAAGCAAAAATTATAGTTAGTGGTTGCCCTCATTTTAGGCTTGAAGCAGACTGATAGAAACTACATCGCGAAATAAATTATTCCTTTTTAATTACTTGCAGTAGAAGTTATACCTTTATCTATAAAATCAAAGCAACTGATAGATAAGAGGAATGTTGATGTATTTAGTGGCTAAATTGACTTACACCTTCAATTCATGAAACGTAGAAGAGGATTTGATCATCTGTTACTACAGTGTAGGAGTATGAAAAGCCCCGACACACTGACAGATTGCATGCAACATCATGCTTCTTCTCCAGGGAAAACACTGGTTCTTATTTTGAAAGGTTCAGATGCTACTCAAATACAAGTATCTATAAAATGCTCATTAGGGACAATAAAAATCATTCTCAATGACAGCAGTGTTATTAGGTATCATCAGAACTTTGATTAATTTTTATTCTTGTTTGGGAATTTGTCTCTTGAAGAGATGCTGTAGTCAGAGTTCACTTCTCTTTTGGGCTTTTGCTCTTATTTTGAGCAAAACAGATTTTTGGACAGGGCTATCTGGAACTTGTAATTGTTCAAGCTTGTATTATGCATAGCACTGGGAACAAGAAAACAAACACACCATCCCAAAATGGACCCAGGCAGCCATCTAAGCCAGAGCTTGGGCTTTAAGAGTGGCCAGGAGCTGAATGCAGAAGAGGAGAACAGGACAAATGTAGTGAGATACTGCTGTGGTTATGGTTTTCAGCCCCTGGTTGTTCTCTGTATAAAACTCATCAGTTAAAGAGATGTTATTTGATGGTGGTATGTGATCCATTATTTTAGAATAAGGAGAGACCAGAAAGAAATCTGTTAGGGTATGATTTTTTTCCCCTCTGATGAATGTTTCTCATTTGTAGGATACTTATGCATATTATTTTTGGAAAAGCATGCAGCTATCTCTAGAAAATGGTAGAAGAATCCCTACGAGTGTTAATATATCATGAATATCTTAGCTTTTTGGTTGATCACCTAAAGTAGATGGAAGTAAGAAGAATTACTGTCTTAATTCTTAATTATACACTGCCTCACAGGAGTTTTCTGCAGAATTGCTGTAACTTCATCCCCCCCTACAATCACAATTGCATTCATTACTAAGTCTGTTAAGGTCAGATTATATGGCTTCTATTTGTTCCAAATAATTAACATACAGTTCTACTGAATGAAGTAAAAACATTTAACGTTTTCTGTATAATAAAAAAAACCTAGGTAACTTATTTTCTGTTTAAGTACCATCATTTTAGGGGGGGGGGGGGGGGGGAATTGTACATAGAGAATTTTAAGAAAAAAAGGTACTACTTTTGTCCAAGCTCTCCCTCATTCTCCTTATTCTAGTCCCCATCCTACAGGGATTTTATAGATCTACTGTTTATAAGTAAACGCAGGCGTAAATAATAATATGGAAACAAATTAAATGAATCATGTCTGTAAGATGAAGTTAAATAAGACAATGCTAGTAAAACCGAATACCAACTAATAAAACATATACAATACTTATTTAATTAGATTGAAATATTGGTTAAAATCTTTATGAATTATTTAATGTATTGATTTAGTTATAACCGAAGAGAAATGTGTATGTCTTGGCCGAATGCATATTTAATTTCAATCAGATAGGATATCCAGAGAAGAGACAGCTCAGAAATTGGTGAGGATTAAGAAACAGAGTAAATGAAGGCTTTGGCTACCTAAATAAATTTAGATAGAATTAGGTGGAATATAAGTGTGTACATCCAAAATTCTGAGAAGGGGAAGTGAGGAGGTAAAGGAAAGGAGAAGAGAGTCTTTGAACAGAAGATTTGTTGAGAATGTAGCCAGAGAGCTCGAATATATTTGATATAGATCTCACCTGAACCTAGTGATAACCATATGAGGGTTTCTTATTAAGTTAATGGACAAGATAATGGCAGTCAGACTTTCAGTTTGAGCTGTATCTTTAAGCAATTTTTACTGAAACGTTAAAACAATTATATTGAAGACAGCAATTTCTAGATATAGAGATCTATTCTGAAAACTTTTCAGAGCTGAGAGTCTGTGCATAGTTTTTTTTTTTTCACTTGGACATTCAGTTTAAAAAGTAGAATCTAGCTACATAATGAGTTTAATTACAGAAATTCAAGAGTAGCTACAATGGCACACTAACCTTCAGTAATTACTCTATTTCATTTTCCACATATGTAGATGCAAACACATATGTGTATATAAGATATGTAACATTTATGTTGTGGTTTTTTAACAGCTTTGTAAATCATGACTATATTTTGAAACTTTTTTTAATAAGATTGGATTTAAAATTGTACAGTGTGAGAAAGGACATATGTTTGGGAAGACAAATGTCATCAAGCTCTTTCTGGAAATTTAGTATAACTTACGTGGTGTGAAGCTTTCAGTCTTTTCCATTTCTTTCCCAAGATTAAAAGTAACGTAGTTGAATTTAGATTGTCTTAAAGGTGAACAAAGTATATAATAAGTCTTTGTGTTGTTACTAAAGACTGAGGTTCGACTGAGACCAGTTCAGTCAGGTCTTTCATAAAGTTATGACAGCAGTTTGAGATGACATGAAAGTTTGAGATTTTTTCATTAGAAGACCAAAAAACCTGCATATTTTGTGTGATCTCCTTTTCAGGCTATGGTTAGTTGTTTTGTTTTGTTTTTTTTTTCAGATTTCTTGCCTGTTTTTCTGAAAAGAGAGTATCTGCCAAGTTCTTGAAGTTTTTCTTCAGAACCAATGATTGTCAAAAGTCTCTGGAGTTTCCTGCTGTCTATAGTATGACCTTACTAATATTAGGGAACTAGTGGGAGATGTATGTATTCTTAAATTTTTTTCAAATGTGTGTTCACACACTTTATTCAGATCAATTGATTCTAAATTTCATAAAATTTGGATCATATGAAGCCATTAGACCTTTTAAACTCTCTTTTTGCAAGGCTCATATCCTTTCTCTGCTTCTGATAAAAAGGAAGATATCCTGAAGAACATGACAAAATTGTGTTGGCCAAGAGGTACATACACTAGTAATCTCACTAGATGCTACTTCAAATATTTGTACCTACACTGGTAATTGATTTTTTTTTTATTTGTTCTTTGAAGTTCTGGAGAAATCTTTGTTTATTATTAATTACATATGAGGTTAACCTTTTCTGTAAACCACTTTGTAAACACCAAATCAAATATACTACACCAGTGTGCTACTCAGATCCATAGTCCCATCCATCAAAGAGAACAGAATGACAATATCTACTTTCTTTGAAACCGAGCTTATGGGCAATACTTCTACCTGTAATCTCTGATCCATAATGATTTTTACCTATGAAGAAGGATTAGACTGACCATTCTGTTGTTCCTAGCCATTCTTCAAGTTCTTTTTAAATGTTCAAAGGCTGGTAACTCTGGAATGGCCCTGGTTTTCTGAAGGTTGTTAGATATTAATGCATGGGTAAATAAATATTTTGTCAATTTCTTTATGGCATTTTTCTGCAGTTGTTTTTCTTGTCTTCAAAAATTCTAACTTCATCAAGATAGAGACTCATATCCACTCTTACAGCAGATGGCAACATTTTTTTGCAGTGAATATATGCCATTTATGCAAATTTGTCCACCCACTGAATCTGTGGATCCAGTTTTTCCAGCCTTGAATGTTTAGAAACAGTTCTGGCTTTTTAGCTACGTAACAGATAATATATGTACATGAAGGATTCTTTTTAAAAACTGATCTGTACTAAATGTCGTTTTTTCCTGTAGTCCTGCAGACAGTTCTTTTTACATTACTCCAGAAATACTGAAAAATAGCCATTGTAGAGGAACACGCATATCAAAGTGTTCTCCTAAATATCATATGCATTATGTCCATTTTTTCCACACATTGTTTCAGCTGTTCTGCCCCAAGCCTATATTGTTGCCTGGAGTTGTTGTGACGGAAGTGCAGGACTTGGCACTTGGTCTAGTTGAACTTCATCCCACTGGCCTCAGCCAATTTATCCAGGTTATCCAGATTCCTCTGTAGGGCCATCCTACTTGCTTCCTCACAGTTTTTTGTCATTTGCAAACTTACTGAGAGTGCACTTGGTCCCATTGTCCAGGTCACTAAAAGAAAAAAAAAAATTAAACAGGTCAGGCCCCAGTACTGTCTCTTGGGGAATACCACTTGTGACTGGAATGGTTACAGGGAGTAATAGTATTTTTCTTTCACTTTCTCCTGTGCACCTTGGAATAAGTGAGTAGAATGTATTAGAAAAGGTTCTGGTGAAATCTGCCTGTGATTTTGGTGCTTGAATGGAATATTATTTGTCATCAAACTGTTGTTTTGAAAATCTGGTTCACCCCTCTACAAAGGTTGATCCCTTTTTCAAATCCAGGTTTAAATATGAAACATTACTCTGAAGCATCCCAGGAGCTTGTTGAGTACAAAACAACCAGAAGGGAGATAAACCATGCTTTCGACTGAGTCTTTAACACCCATGGTCAAGAGTACTTAGCAGGTAGTTCAGCTTCAAAGAAAAGCTCCAGATTTCATCTCCAGTATAGCTGTTGTGTTCCAAAGATAACTTGGCAGCCTTCAAGTTTTTCATTCAGCTAACTTGCTAAATTGGGTATGTTAAAGTGAAACTAAAGCCTTCTTCGTACTTGGCTTTTCTGAAGTGCTGCTGGGCAACTTAGTAGGGTGTAAACGCTGTCAGAGGACGGCAAAGAAAGTACTCTAGGCTGTGTAGGCTTTATTTTGACAAATGTGCGCACAAAGTCATAAACCAAAAATCTTAACATTGATAACAGTCATTAACATGCTTATTCAAGTTGTACTGAAACTTACTTAGGGAACCAGGGTGGTAAGAGCCACAGTATGATTTATCACTTTGCGATAAACTTCTTTGAGATCGTTTTATGCTCTTGTAAAAATAAATGTCTGCAAATGACACTCTGGAATGACAGAAGAAGTGAGTATTTGCATGATAACTGACTCTACACATCTTGTTGCTTATAAACTGATGTAGTTAAATTAATCTCAGTTTATAATGGGGGACAAGAATCTAAGTAGGAGAGATAAAACTCCTAATTGCAAAAATCAGGCTCGATAACATCCTAATGAATATGAAGACATATACCCATTTGATGAGTCTGCCTATTTCTGGTCATTCACCGATATGAAATATATATTTTTTTAATTCCATATGATTTCAAAACTTCATTAAAGCCACTTTGAAACAATTTCCTCTGCATGCATGCTAACATTTAATCTTTCCAGAAAGCCCAAGAAATATATGCTAAAAGTTCAACCATTTTTTTTAATCCAAATTGGAAAGATGGCACTTGTAGTTACATACGCACATTCATAAATGAAGGTTTTTTTTTTTTCATACTGTCATCATAGTTGTTACTTGACATTTAGGGAAAGAGCTGGTCAGTCTTTTACCTGAGTGTTACAGCTCATTTTTTAGTGATGTAATACTACTTTCTGTGGTTTGCATAAAAGAAAATGATTGCAATTTGCTCCTCTTTCTGAGTTCTACAAAGCATAATCTTCTTCACCATCTGCAGATAATCTTTCATATAAACTCATGATATTATTTATGTAACCATAAACAGCAGTTATGATTGTACTTACAAACCCCCAGTATAACTGGCTTTGACTGTGACTGTTTTCATAATTAGTGTCAGTGTTTATGTTACGAGTGTTAGGTCAATTTTAAGTTTATCATATGCAACTGGTCACTAAGGCAATCTGTGATAGGTAGTTCTATTAATGTCTCTAATACTGCTTATATGTTGAGCCTTGAAGTAATTGATACCCCAAGTGAAAAAGGTTTGTCCCTGTATGTATGGTGGATTGGTTCATCTAGAGTCCATCTCAACCCTTTCTATTTCAAACTAAACAACAAGGGAAAAATCAATAAAACCTTACAGATTTTGCACACTTGAGGAAACACAGCGGCAAAGAGGAGGCAGAGAAGAGAGATCTCTCCTGTGTATCCAAATTTAAGGATCGCATGTATCCTAAATAAAGTTCAGTTCTGAAACTTTCCAAAGAATTACAAGGAGGTTTTTCATATTTCTTGCTCATCAAGGGTTATTAAGGGAGCAACCATAGTGTTGTGTAAATGTTAGAAAGATCGAGCTGCCTCTGCTCTCTTCCATCTCCCAAAGCTGCAAGATTTAGGAATATCTCCCAGAGTAATTGCAGCTTCTTACAATCCTTTATTCAAGGTGTTGCATTATTCAGAGAAAGAGTCTGGATTTTCCACTGCAGTGGAGATCCAATGAACATTTTTCCTTTTTAAGACGTCTTTACAATCAGAACCACTTGGTCTTCTGTCTGTGTATTTGTTTCTCTTTGCAGACATTCTAGTGTGTTTGAGGGGGTTCTGTGGGATTAAAAATGTTCCTTTTATTTGTTTCTGGCATAGTGCACTCTCTTCGTGAACTATACAGAGCTGAGTTTTAAATTTGAGAATTTTAACAGAGGAAAGCAGGAGTGTGGGTCTGACATGTGAGCAGATGCTGTCAGAGAAGGATATGGCTCTGAAGCTACGCCAGCACTGCCAGCATTAGTGTGCTGCACTGACTCCTTTGGATGCAGGTTCAAGGCTGAGTCAGGAAGTGATACACTTCTGGTCATCTTGCATGTAGAAAGGTGACTGGACATGTAAAATAACTGCAGCTGTCAAATTAATTATTGATTGCAGCACGATCTTTAACTAAATGCAAAATTAAACATTTATTCTGATCAATAAATGATGTGACACTTGTGGTTATTCTCTATGTTGAGTTGGATTTCCATATATCTGTGTCCCGTTTAGGCTCTTTGAGTGCAGAGACTTGGAAGACTTAAGATACACAGAACAGGAGGATAGCCTGCCTGCCTTGCTGTCCTCCTCCTTTCTTTTCCCAGTGTGTCACACTGAGCCCTGAGAGTTCATACCCATTTGGGAGCATGAGGAACACAGCTCCTAGAGGGGCTTCAGAGGAGTCTTGACATGGCTTTCTCCAGCCTTTGGGCATGTTGCTGCTGAGATAGCATGAGAGAGCACTATAGATGATGCTTGCCATCCTCACCTTCTGCACTGAATTCTCTCCTTCAGAAGAAAAGAGAACCTTTCAGTCTTGTATTTATTGTGGCCCTTCTTGAGTGTTTTACTCACTGTTTCTTTCCATTTCATCATGGCAGCATTAAGAAGCATTATCCCTAGCTTGAGATAATTGAAGAAGAGGAGAGGTAGGGAAATTGCACTTGTTTTCCTCAAGAAACCAAATAAAATGAGGGAATCTGCTTTACTTCCTCAGTGCCACAATCAAGCACAGCACCCATGAATTTGCAGTTGAAAATTGAGTTCACACTGCCTGTGTGAGGTATGGAATCCAAAGGAAGAAAGTGGATTTTGGATCAGGCTTTAATACCCCATTTTTGCGATCTGTGTGTTTTTTTTTTATTATTATTATTTTTTTTACAGTGTGTGGCATACCTGCCTTGCTGCAATGGGAAAAGATAAAGTTTTCTGATAAGCAGTCAACTGGTTTTGAATTCTATTATGAAGATAATTTATAGGGTTGTACGTGTTTTGCAGCTGCCTCCAGGAATGAAATGCATATGATTTATGTGTCTGGAGGGGGGGGGGGGGGGGGGGAATGAAAAAAAAAGGGAACTGTCTGATCCTTCCCACCATGACAGCATATCGTTCTGAGAAGTAACTGTTTGAGGTTAATTTAGATCACATCAATCTGTATTACTTGACCTTTTCAGAATAAACAGAACCAAAAAGTGACTACACAAAAAAGTCAATCTTAAAGCCAATTACACTGATAGCATCTGATGTGTAAATGGGTGTTTATTATTAAAAAAAATAATAATAAAATCACTGCAATAAAGCTAAGGGGCATTTAAAGACAGGAGATGTCTAATTGTAGCATATCCAGTAATGAAATCACAGTCAGCCTAGTTGCTGATTAAGGTTAATTTGAATCACATCAATGTGGATTAACTTGGCCTTTGCAGAATGAACAACACCTTTGTGCCAACATGATCAATTAGTCCCCTTAACTTCATACGTCTGCTTGGAAAGGTTAGATTTATTAGTTATCAGGATAACCACTTGGAGATTAAAATCTCAGTTTTCTTTTCTTTTTTTTTTTTTTCTCCAGCACAGCCTAAGGAAAAAGAAAATATGGAACTTTAAAAATCACACTTCAGCTTAATGTTTTATCTAATAGGCTTGAAAAGTCATGTTTATTCTAACATTAGATAGAAGGCCAGAGACCAAACATAAAATTGAATTGTGTTACTGTATCTGGAAAGTATTGTATGTGCTTACACTTCTACATTAGTTTTCAAAAAGTCTGCTCCCAAAGTCATTGCTTCTGCAAATTCTTTTTACAAAAAGAATTTCTTCAGAAATGAGCATGCCAGGTCGAATCTGTTTTTTGCATTTAGTTTTCTCCTTGTCATCCACCCAGTATTTGAGGAGGTGAAAGAGGGGAGGCTGTGTGCAGAAATGAATGCTGGTGAAGACTCCAGTATGGCCACAGTGGAACCCCAAGTGCAGGCTGTGATCAGCCAGGACCATGTCTGGGCGATGTTTATCCTGAAAGCCTGTAAGGCCTGATTGTTTCTCATCTCTCTCTACCTGCTCCCCATCCAAGAACAAACCTGTGGACTGGAGGAAAGTTGTGTTATATGTTTTGCAGAAAAAAAAGGATTTTAAATGTTGTACAGGTGACTTTTCTGGCTCAGACTGTGAGACTAAGCAATCCCTTCTCCACCTTCTATATAATATAGCTAATTGATGGGCGAACTAGATAAATGGAGGCAGTAGGGTCTCAGAGGTGAGATACTTAACAGGGAACACTTCTCATCATAACCATGTCAATCACTGTCTCAGAAATTCTTCCGCTCATTTGCAATCAAAAAATAATCCACTTGTAATTAAAACATTACTTACATGGAAATGGAAAGGTGATGGTTGATTTTACTTCTTCTGGTGCCTTGTGAGTGGTATTTCATCTATTTTTAAGGTACATTTATTATTACTGTCATATCTAGAAGACCAGGATAAAGCATGAATCCTAGTCTGCTGGCCTAATGTGCCCATTCAGTCCAAGGAGATTGCTTGTTACCCTGCAGATATTTACTCTTCACTCTGTCCCTTCCCAGCCATCTGCTCTGCTTCTCTCAGTTGTAAGCCAGGCAAACAGCGAGTGCCACGTGTGACATCAACTTTCCTCCTACCAGTTGAGAGTGCCTGGCTGCCCACTGCCCAATACAGGGCTGTACTGGAAGTGTTGAATCACAGCCTGAACCTCAGACAGACCCGAGGTGAGGACGGAGTCAGCCCTGAGAGCATAGGTGAAGGCAATTCAGCTGTGTGACCGGAAGGGGTGGAGCCTGCCTCCACCTCCCCTAGACCTCATTTAAGGGCTGACTGCCACTGAGGAAGGACCTCTCTCTGGAGATTGCTCCTTGTGTGGTTTCTTGCAAGCCTGCAAAACTGGTGGGCGCTTTCCATTTATCTCTGATTATCTTTTTCAACGTGATAATCTTACCAGCCTAACTTCTCTGTATGCTTATTGATCATCCAGTACTTTACTTACTGATCTTACACAGGGGGTTGCTAGCATCTGAGCACCAGCAATCTTTTCCCCACACAGGCAGTCGCTACAGCCTTCTCAGAAAGCTGATATACTTTGGCCTGGTCAGAACTGTCAGCTCATACTATATCAGAAGCAGTCTGAACTGGAGATGTGACTTGTTAACTTAATGGCATCTAGAAGAGATTCATCCAACAGCAGTATACACCTTGAGAATGAATGTGTTCTGTGTGTAAACACACATAGAACTGCTTTAAAACATCAGTGGCTAAGCACTCATTCTGCATGTTATGGCTGACAATACAGAAATTTACTTATTGTTTTAATTTTTATAAATGGTGTTAAAACCTGTTGTATATTCTTAAAAGAATCAAAATGTTTGTCTTTTTAGTATGTATATTAACTATTTTTTTAGATATATGTCGTATATAGCCTAAGAGTTGCATATATGCATGTGTCCAGATTCTGTAAGTCATTCATACTTCAAGCATGTATTCATTATGTTAATATTATTTAGCAAAATAGAATCATATATTTTGGAGTGGCTTCACAACAGGTTTAGCCCCTCCTCTTCTCTTATCATACTATTGTTTTTCTACTGTGAGCAATTTAAGCTGACTATCAGCAGGGACCTCACATGACTAAAGAAGATCCTGAAATGTTAACAAAAGGGAGATTAATGTGGAACAACTCTGAATCCTCTGATTCTTTCTTTGTATGTTACACTGGTTAGGCTGTATTTTTAAATGAGGCAAGCAGTGGCTGATAAATAAGATACCCTGGAGGCTTTCTATCTCTTTTGCATATCAGCTTTCTTCTTAGGAAAACAAACAAACAAAAACAACTTCCCAAGCAACAACAAAAAAACCCTGGAAGTTATTTTTAATAAGAATAGGTTCAGGTCTTATAAAGCTTCATACTTAAAATTTGATTTTTTAAAATATATTACTTATTTTTCCTTTATGAATGGAAGATTTTACAGCTTCTTGGAAAGTGAAGCAAATACTCAAAAGGGAAAAGAGTGAAAATGTAATGGATAAACACTTGCAGTTGTCACCAGATGATAATAAACGTTACAGCACACTGCTCCAATCTGGTACCAAAGCTTGGGCAGAGAACAGTGCAGTGATGGGTTTCCATGGCAACATACATGTCCTGCCCCATCCCACATGTGGATCTAAGCACTATGATTATTAGCTCCTACACTGAGAGGGCAACTACAAAACACAGGAATTTATCACAATACGATGGGGATGAGGAGAATGCCCCAGTGGCAGAAAATTACAGGAAAGAAGAATCGTGGCAGTTGGATAATGCTGCATACTCATCCCCACCCTCATGCCCAGCACTCTTCTCAAATGCAAAGTTCAGAACAGCAGTGTCATGGGCATTTTGTGGCTACCCTCCTAGGCAGCTGGGGCTATTATTCACCAGGGTTGCCTTGAGGTTCTCCCTTCCCCTTCCATGCTGATGTTGTGTTCCTTGATTTCCATGGAATGGATAAATGTGTCAGGGCGGCAAACATTGTTTTGTTCAGAGTTTCATACAGTGTGCAAGACAGCATGGCCTCACACTGTGAGGGCTGATGGGCTCCAGAGCTGTAATGAAGCCATGTTGCCGCCTGCCTTGTTTCACAGTACTGTAATCTACAGCAACTTCGAGTTATGGCAGTTTATCCTCTGCCATTCTCTCTCATTAAAATAAGATTTCCATCCTTGTTCCTATGATAGTTGAAGCAATGAATAAAAATACCATAGTATATTTCATATGTATATGTGTCTACATATTGCTGAGGTGGTTTATGATTTTTATTAAATATACAGGTTTTCACCTTTAATAAAGTGAACACCAAAGACAACCATCCTAAAATCTCATCTGTATGGCATTAAGATGCTTAGTCAGCTATTTTCCTTTGATTTTTCTGCATGACCAATAGATTAATACCTAACAGCCACCATTATCACACAATTTGGACAACACTGCTCATGACACTTTGCAGTGGTGTCTTTCCATCGTTCTGAACTCCCTGTGACCCACATATGTCTCCTTCCTCTTCACTGGTTGAATCAACAATTATACTATGTTGATGAACACCAAGAATAGAGAAACACACATATGCATTTGCTTTTAAGTCTCAGAGTTGTCTGAATACAGAAGAAGCCTGTGGCAATTTATGCCCTGCTGAAATACAGTTATCTTAACTGATATATGGGGATTACCATAATATTTCCTATTAAGCCTATGTGATTTTCCTTTCATTTCCATAGATAAAAAATGGTAATACATTATCACCAGTGACATTGCAGGGACTGACTTTAGCTATAAAAGTAAAAATCTAGCTGTATACATAAATAATGATAAGATCATTGCTGTTAGGTGGTGCTGATGGAGGTGTTCAGTCTTAGCAGCCCAAGGTTATGCTGAGCATATTAGACCTTCTAGAAATTTACTCTAAGGATGCTCTTAATTGAAAATACTCTAATTAGCATTACCAATTCAAAAGTTCACTAGATATCATCATTAATAATTCTAACTCAACTAACACCATGAATCAAAATAGAGACAGCAAATACTACATGGCGTCCCTGTAGCTTTTTAAATCATGCAGAGTGACAAATACATGACATTAAGATGGTGCTCGATCACTGTTCATTTTCCTCTGTTCCTCACCACGTAACAGAATGTGTTATGCATTAAATTCATTACCACTCACCTGGGTTGCTCATAGGAAACTTCTTTTTACAGTACAAAAACACAACATCAGAGACGTTATTTGACTTAAATAAAGCATTTTCTAGTACACACAAAACTGTGATTATTTATCTTCCCAAATTGTCACTTAGTTGTTTGTTCCTGGAACTACACTGCAACTTCTGCTCTCCTCTTCCATCCCCTTCCTTGCCTTAGTAAAATAATGTCATCCCACCTCTGCAGCTGAATTACTTTGTTCATTGAAGAATGAAGATTATAGCCCTCTGATACAATTTTTTATTTTTTCAGTCAAATTATGTAAATCCTTTCTTGCATAAACCCAATCTATTTCCCTGGAATATAAAACTGTCAAAATTGAGAAAGAAGAAAATATATAAGTGAATAAATAAATGAATAAATAAATATCTCTCTTACAGACTCTGAAGGAAGGTAGCCTTTTTAAATTCCTTGGAGACTAATTTTTATAAGGAACAAACCATTCTTCTAGCGAATGTTTCCTGTCTTTCTTACATACATTTTGAAGTCCATCTAAACATGTCAGGAGACCTGCCGTGATGTGGTGGGGCATTTTGCCCATACAAGCCTTTCTTGTATATCATATTGGACCAGATATTTTTCCTAGTGAAAAAGAAACCTTCCTTTTCAGCCAAAGTAATAGATTTTATGCTAAAATGCCACTTGAAGAAATTACTCTGAAGAAAGAAATTGGCAAGCAAGAAAATCAGGTGTTTGTATGATACTTGGACTTAAGCAGCAACTTCTGGAGCCAGGATTTGAGAGGGATTATTGGAGTTTGGTGAAGAATCTGAAATGCAGCCAATGAAAATTGAACAGAATTTTTGTAGTGTCAGACACCTTCCTCGTGTCTGTGTATGCTGGGTAGCTTTCATTGTATTAGCTTTTACATATTATCTACTGCATTGTGTCAAAAATGATGTTACATGTTGAGTGAAGATAGTGCCAAGGACAAAAACTAAGGAAAGAAAATCCTGTTTTCTAAATGCAGCTTTCACATCTGCAGAGCAAATTTGAGCATGAGGACTCGGTTTGATATGAAGAAACATATTTAAAGCATAGAACTGGACATTAAATAACTAGAGAGCTGAATTACCCTAGTTTAGCTAAAATGGAAGAGCATTACCTGGAATTCAGGAATTCCTCAGCCAGACTGCATTGCCAAAGTAATGTGACATTATTATCATTCCACTCTTTATCACTGGAACTGCTGATGGGAAGTGTTTAAAGGTGACAGTATAAAGGAACCTAGTATTTTATACAGACACTGCCCAGTATTGCGTGGAGAATACCTGAGAATATTCTAGTAGATGCTGAAACTGAACTGAAATATTTAATTTCAAATTATTGGATTTAAAAAAAAAAAAAAAGTCAAAGATATTTGGGATTAAATAGACTGCTTGTATCTTGTGGTATAGCCTATATAATTGCATTTGTTTATCTAAGAGATTATGCTTATATTATTCCTTCATCAACAATCTAGCTACCATGAATTTTCTGATGCTTCCAAAGAAGAGCAAGTGATGAGTATTCAGCTTAAATTACACAAACAACTATTATTTACCCCAATTTTGTTTTCTACCATTCACTTGCTTACATGTTCACTTGCCTTTTGTGCTTATTTGTAAAAGAATGGTGATGTAATCATGTACCATTTAACAAGAACATCATACAGCTGCATGACCCTATTTTAAATATGCTACTTCAAATTATTTCAGCTTCATTACTGTTTTCTTCCTTTTGTGAATAGAGCTAAGCAAAGAGCTATGGAAAAACTTTCAAATTGTGTGAAAACAAACTTGTGTCAATATAACACTAAAAGAGAAAAGAGTGCGTGTGCCTGAGCATTTCTGAACGACCAGTGTGGAGATGTCCACTCCCTCTGGCTCTAGGACTGGATATCCCAGAGCATACCAGCCATCTGCTGGCATCTCTACATCTGTTTGGTGAGCAGTGTAGCCCTGCTCAGTCAGAGTAGCAAGCTGTGCTATGGCAGGCTCTGTTGCCTCTGTGGAAATGCCTGTTGTGCCCTGTGGGTGCATCTGCTTGAGTCCTGGCCTAGGCAGCAGTATTGCAGTTTGGAGCAGAAATGCTTTTCACAGAACAGATGCTGTGCTGGTTCTGCTCAGTAGTGTGGTCACTCTGTTTCTAAAGAGCTCTTTTGCTTCCCACATCTCTTACCCCACAGAGATGTAGTGTAGGAGCAATTCCTTTCTAGCAAAATGTTTATGGAAACATGAGTTTGCTTTTACTTCATTTTATTTATCCTTCTTGACCAATCCAATAAATAAACCAGAGATAGAATGTGAAATAAAATCAGTCTTTTTCCATTATAGTTGTATGGAAACCAAATATATATATATATATATATATATATATATATATATATATATAAATTATGAATATGGGCAACACTTATTTGATAAAAACTTTTCAGTGCTTTTATTGCATATGAATGAATGTACACTTCTGTCTAATCAAACCATACTTAGTGCACTAACTGTTTTAAATGTGATAATTTTACAGAGCTGAATGCAACCTGCAATAAGTGACTCTTCATAGAACTGATTTCTTAAATGTGATAAAGGTTGGAAATGCATGGAGTTCTGTATCATATCTAGCATGCTTTCAGTACTACAGTCAGGAAGTTTTGATACACATCTGTACTATCGCAATTCTAAAAAGTACAACTAGGAACTTTACTTCTTTGGTTGGTTTGGTTCATTCCCCTTCCCCCCTTTTCCCTTAGATTATGTTTGGTAGCATATGGCATGATTTCTACATTGGTATCTGTCAAGGGAGGTCTGAAGAGCCTTAATGTCAATCAACTACGTATCTGCTTGAAAGCAAGCAATAGTTCAAGTGCTTACGGCTGATGCTGTGTTTGCTCTCACTTGGCCTGCTGTTATATATTGTGACTATGTATTGTTAGCTTTGTAATATCTGATCTGCAGATTTGAATCATAGTTTTTGAAAGAAAGAGAAATCAGGAGCTGACCTGCAGTCCAGACTGAAATTCAGGTGAGAGTGGTCTGGGATAATGCCAGACAACATTGGCTGTGTCCTCATCCCAGAATAGAAGGTATGAGTTCTTGGATGCTTTATAGAAAAGCATCCTAGAAAAGACACAAAGTGCTAGAATCAAAAGGCTGGAAAATTTGTGCTAAAAGGTCTTTGCAGTACTGAGTAATCTGGTTTAAAGAGGCTGAGACAAAACTATGTGTGGATATATATATATATATATATATATCTCACATGCATCACATATATGTATTGACTGGCCTTATTTTTATGAGATGGAAGTAACAGGCTGACCTGAGTAATCTTGTTCTTGTGCTATTTTTCTAAACTTTTTCTATATTCAATCCTGTAGCAAATAAGACTTGAGAGTTTTTCTAGTGTTAAGCATCATCTTAGCTTCTTGAATAATTACTTTTGTGGCTTAAAACCTATAAATCTATTCTTCATGGAGAACAAACCAAAGTCAGCAACCAAAGTAATGTTACATGTTACTGTAATTCTTTGCACTACATCTGTCATAAACTTCAGGAGACTTCCAACATCCACCTCAAGGCCTCAGCTGTATTACTGTAAAAGTTTTGCCAGAAATGTGAAAGATCTCTTTGAAGTTTTCATTCTTACTTTTTTGTTCATTGGCTGTAATTGGAGGTGACTAGGGATGGAAGAGGGGAAGTCTTAAGGCCACAGTGCAATGAGAAGTGAGTCCAGTAGTCAGTAGATGTAGTCAACCCTTTTGTATGTTACTACAGGAAGCCCTTCTAAAGGGAGCACCACAACTTGTGAAAATAGTGGAATGTAGTAACTGCAATACTTTACTTTCTCTACAGTGAAGATAAAAAGCAGGAGACAAAGCCAGATGTCAGGTTTATGTGGTTTGCAATTGGTTAGAAAACAGAAATCACTTAACATGATCTAGTTCATTATAAGGATTTTTTCAGCCCTTCTTAAACAAAAAGAAGGAAAAGCCAAGGCGCAGGTGGAACTGAACTTGGTGAGGGATGTGAAAAACAATAGGAAGACTTTCTACAGGTATATTGGCCAGAAAAGATAGGCCAAAGTGAGCGTACCTCCTTTGGTAAATGTAAAAGAAGAACTGGCTTCAATGGATTAAGTAACAGCTGAGGTACTGAATGAGTTCTTTGCCTTGGTCTTCACTAGTGGCCAGGATTCTAGTACTTCTCACATCCCTGAGCCCTCCATCCCTAAACCTTTGTGTGGGGACCTGGGTGATGAACCTGATGAGGTTCAACACAGCAAAGTGCAGAGTATTACACTTGGGCCGGAGGAATTCCAGGCATACATACAGACTGGAAGAAGCAGTCCTTGAGAGTAGCCCTGCAGAGAAGGGCCTGGGGGTCTTGAATGATGAAAAACTTAACATGAGCCCACAGCGTGCCCTTGCAGCTCAGAAGGCAAATGGTATCCTAGGCTCTATCAAAAGAGAGGTGGCCAGCAGGGAAAGGGAGGTGATTGTTCCCCTCTACTCTGCTCTTGTGAGGCCCCATCTGGAGTACTGCATCCAAGTGTGGAGCCCCCAGTACAAGAAAGACAGGGAGGTGTTGGAGAGGGTCCAGACAAGGGCCACAAAGATGATCAGGGGACTGGAGCACCTCCCCTATGAAGACAGGCTGAGGGAGCTGGGCTTGTTCAGCCTGGAGAAAAGAAGGCTGCGGGGTGACCTCATTGCAGCATTTCACTACCTAAAGGGAGCCTTCAGAGGGGAGGGGAATCAACTCTTTGAAAGGGTTGATAACTTCAGGATGAGGGGAAATGGTTTTAAGTTGAGGGAGGGGATATTTAGGTTGGAAGTCAGGAGGAAATTCTTTACTGTGAGAGTGGTGAGGTGCTGGAACAGCTGCCCAGAGAGGTTGTGGATGCCCCGTCCCTGGAGGTGTTCAATGCCAGGTTGGATGGGGCCCTGGGCAGCCTGGTCCAGCATTAAATGTGGAGATTGGTGGCCCTGCATGTGGCAGGGGGGTTGGGGATTCATGATCCTTGAGGTCCCTTCCAACCCTGGCCATTCTGTGATTCTGTGAATGCTACAGGTTAAAGCTGCTTTCAGTACAGTTTTTTGTTTTTTTTTTTTTTAACTATAAAAGTTGGTGTTAATGATATAAACTCTGCACATTTCTTTAAGTATCCTTACCAGAAGGGTATCTTAACTGCTGCTTAACTAGTTTCTTCCAGCAGCAGAATCTCATCCATTCACTAAGAAATTCAAATACATGATTTCAAAGTGTCTTATGAGTATTTTTGTGCATTCATAGTAAGTCATCATGGTGTGCTTCAGAAATTAGGACCTTAAAATGTACGTCTTGTACTACTTTAGTTTAATGGGCTGTCAACTGTCCAGGCAGATCCAGTACAAAGTCAGACATGTCTTTAATCTTCAAAGAACACAACGAAAAAAGTGAATATATTTAGTTATTAGCTAGGAGGTACAAAACAACTGAGGAGCAAAACAGTACTTCTTTTTTTTCTGACTTGAGTTAGGTAATTGAAATTTTTGCTGTCCATGTGTGTAAAACATCCTCATAGTTATTGAGGGGTTTACTGAAGAGTAAGTGCTCATTTGTCTCTATTTAGTAAACAGTCATAAACTCAACACTTGCTCAGTTTTTTTATATTCCCTACATTTAAATGAGGTGTGTGTATACATCTTGATGCCTTGTAACATGAAATGGGGGGGATGTTGCATCTGAACTGAATAAAGGTTAAGGTTTTGAGAGCAAGATCAGGTTTCCTCTTTCTATAAAGAATTGTAACAATAGGAGATTCATATGCACAAATGGGTTGTATGTGTTAATTGTCCATTATTTTAAATATCTTTTATGCTTGCAATTAGAAATATTTGACCTTTACTTTCCTCAAAGTTCAGAAGCTTCTTAGTAGTCTCAAAGCCCAGATCTCTGAAGTTATTAAAGGTTATTACATCCATATGAAAAAGAATTGCATTAGTATAGGAGCTAAAAATCCTTACTACTTGGCTTTCAGAACAACTATATATCACCAGCAGTGATCTTCAGGAACAGGATTGTCTTAAGTCATAATTGTAAGACAATTAGTCAAGTACATGAAGTTTAAGCTCCTCTTAGACACATGGTAATATCTGGAAGGAAAAGATCAAATTTGTACAACTCTGACATGTTCTAGAAGCAAAGCACCTGTTAATATAAAAATTATTTTTGTCACTTCACCCAGACTAGCTCTTTATTTCCTGTAGATGTTCTCAGGAGATAGACCTAAAGAGTAGCTGCTCTGAGCACTGGTGGATTTGGCATATGTATGATGAATGAATTCAGTTTCATGGCCAAATTGCTTATCCAGACATGAAGGAAATCTTGTTTATTCTCTTTTCCCATCTCCTTTCTAGCCTATTTCTGCTATTCAAAATTTAATTTACACTTTGCATTAAATTATTCACATGGAGCCATTTTGTATGTTGTGTTATTTTTTAAGTTCTTAAGATTTTGCAAAAATAAAGCTTTAAAGGTGGGAGAATGTCGTGCAGTGTTCTATTTTAGCTGGAATTCTGTGTGTTGTACTCATAGCACCAATATATAGATCATTAAATCTACTCTCAAGATCAAATTAGCTGAATAAACTTAAAATTCAAACTGCTGGGAGAAGAGGAAGACTAAGACATAATTTAAACTGGAATCTTGAATTTTCATCATGAAAATGTGCTTACTATCCAGTGTGTCATACCTATAATAATGCTAGACTTCTAAAGTCTACTTGGTCTAAAGTAGTAGCAGTAGTCTTTTTGTCGAGGAACTAATTACATTTTCAGACAGTTACCAATGTTGTCTGTAACTACTACAAGCTTGAGAAACATCAATCAGTTTTGTGATGGTCTTACATGGCATGGGTAGTTGGTACAGTTCGGGGTCTGTAGGATTATGGTAGGGCTCCATCAAGAGTCCTGAAAGGGCAGTGCTGTATTTTCATGTTGTTTTATAGAAAGTAAACAATTAAAACCTGTTTCCTTATTTGAATTTGAAGGTTGGACCATTTGTTGGATAAAGAATTGTTCTGAATGTCACAGCCAATTCTGTTCAATAACCTTATGTCTAGGTGAGGGATGGTAATGAGCAGCATCCCCTGGGGTCTGTCTTGGAACTGATATTCTTAAAAATCTTTTAGTGGCATAGATGATGGGATTGAGTGCACCCTCAGCGAGTTTGCTGATGACACCAACCTGAGCAGTGCAGTTGATGAAGCAGAAGGAAGGGATGCTATTCAGAGTGACCTTGATATACTTGAAAGGAGGACCTTTTTGAACCTAATGAGGTTCAACAAAGCCCTGTACAAGATTTTGCACTTGGGTTGAGGTAATCACATATATTTATACAAACTGGAAGAAGCCCTGGAGAGTAGCCCTTCTGAGAAGGATATGGGAGTCCTGGCTGATGAAAAACTTATTGCAAGTTAGCAGTGTGCATTTATAGTACAGAAGGCCAGTGGTATCCTGTTCCGCATCAGAAGAGGGAGGCCAGTAGGTGTTTCTCTCTATTCTGCCTTTGTAAGGCCCTGTCTGAAGTACTGTGTTCAAGTCTGGTGTCTCCAGCACAGGAAAGGTGTGGAGCTTTTGGAGAGCTACAAAGGAGGGCCAGGAAGATGATATAAGTGCTGTAGCACCTTTCCTATTGAAGACAGATGTCATGGTCATTTTATGATTTTTCTTATCAGTATTCCACATTATAACATCATGTGGGGCACTGGGAGTTTAACTGTTAATGCTTAAGTTCTCAGTACCTGCCCAGAGGTAGGAAGAATAATTACATTCCCCTGGAGACTTTGTGGTCACAGAGAGGAGATCTAACTCCTGGCAAGGTCACCTGATGCGCTCTTTTTCATCTGCTCTTCTTTGTTGGCTCTTTTCCTGTCTCCCTGCTGCTCAACTGGACTGTGCATCTCACCTCAGTGTTGTGGTGAGGACTATCCATGTTTCGGACATTCTGTCTCATTATATTTGATTTATTAGCTTCAATTCTAATTATATTGTATTATAATGTGTTATCTTGCATTCCGATCCTATGTTTAGTAAATTTGTTTCTCCTCAGATCGTTGCTGCTGCTTTTAATTATTTTGGAGTCCCCTGTTCCCTTTTTCCAGAGGTGCGGATTTTTTGTGAAATCCCTCTGCCCTGCTAGTCATGGAACCAGCCTGAACCAGCCCTTAAACTGTTGACAACAGGCAAAAGCAACTGGGCTTGTTCAGCCTGAAGAAGAGAAGGCTATGAGGAGACCTCATAGCAGCCTTCCAGTATTTAAAGGGAGTTTATAAATGTGAGGGAACTTAATTTTTTATATGGGTGGATAGTGACCCATAGACAAGGGGAAATGATTTTAAACTAAAGGAAAGCAGGTTTAGATTAGATGTCAGGGAGTTCTTTTTTACTGAGAGAATGGTGAGGTGCTGGAGAGGTAGTGGATGCCCCATCTCTGGAGTTGTTTAAGGCCAGGTTGTATGGGGTCCTGTGCAGCCTGATCTAGTACTTGATCAATCAGCTGACGACCCTGCCAATGGCAGGGAGGTTGGAAGCTGATGATCCTTGAGATCCCTTCCAACCCAAGACTTTCTCTGGTGGTTGTAGAACATCATGATTAGCTACCAAAAAATAGAAGTTAGTAGAAGAACTGCTGAAGAGGTTTTAATGCTTGGATGCTTTGTCTCTCTTTAAAATGAGTATCCCTGTGTGTTTGAGCAGAGGTGTTTGAACTGCAGTCAAATCACCTTCAACTTCTGGAGAAATATTAGAAGAGTTTAAGCACTAAGAAGGTAAGATTTTGTTGCTGAGATCAAATTATACCAAGTCAATCTGATTTCCTTCTGTGCTTGAGTAATGAGCCCTGCAGCCCAAAGAGAAGCTGTAAAGTTTGGAATAGTTGTGTGATGTTCTCATAAGCAAATTAGGGAAACTAATTCTAGGTGAGTGCAAAACTAATTAGAAAAAACACTTGGAGTATTTATCTGTCAGACTTGAAGCTGCATAGGTTGTGATCTTCATGTGGTTCCTTCTGCATTTGTTGTTTTTTTTTTGTTGTTGTTGTTGGTTTTTTAGCAACTTGTATAATAGAAAAACCATTAAGCCCGCTAAGTTACTAGATAATAGGAATAGATAAAGTGAAGGTGTCTTTAAATGAATAGCATGTGAATTGACAACAAGTCTTAAGTTTAGTTCCAGATGAATTTCTGCTGTACAAATGCAAAGAAGGTAACAGTTAGTGAGGTGGAAATCTTGCACAGAAGAACAACAGGCCACAAGCTGAGCATGAGATCTTTCATAAATGTCCTTGACAAATGGATGGCTGCCATCCATCTTTCAAGTAATCCTTCTCTGTTTAGCACTGGCAAACCTTTATAAAGAGCAGTTTATGCAGATTTGGGTAACAAATGTTGGGTTCATTTATCTATTTAAGCCACTCATTGTGAATGCTCTCTTCCTTTCTTCTCTCTCTTTTTCTCATACCTACTGAAATCTGTACGTCTGCTGAGTGTATAGGAAGTGAGATGCAGGTGACGAAAGTTGTAAGAAATATTTGCTTCTGAAGAACTGTGGATAGGATAAGCATTATGGGCAAGCTTAGTGATACAAGTTGGCTGGCTGGCTCTTTGTGGTGTTTTTTTTTTTTTTTTTTGGTTTTTTTTTTTTGGTTTTTTGTATTGTTTTAATGAAGTAGGTAGCAGAATGCTGTCTTAATGGAATGTTATTTCTTCAAAATACTTGATCAGAAAACAGACGGTGGCTTAGATCTGTCTTCATGTGTTTTTTCCCCCCGATTTTGAGCATTTCCTATTCCCCTTGGCTCTGTTTTCTGTAATCTAATGATGTGCATTTGAGTTTTCATTTAGCTGCTGTCCTTGAAAGTCCCTGAGACTGAAGCCACACTGCACAAGCTAATTGGTGGGCTGATCCTTGATCAGCCTGAAGTACGGCGTGATTTTGTGAACACAGAACAATCTTGTTAGAATACTTGCTATTAAGAATGCCTTTTACACTAAAGATTTTTTTTTTTAAAAAGGGCAAATAAAGACTATACTGTTATATAGTCTTTCTGTATACTTGGCTACTGCTGACACAGTTGATATTCATCTTTATACAGTCTTAAGTGTTTCAGTAACTGTTTAAAGTGTCCTGTGTATATATATTTCTCTATTAAGCTTTTCAGCAAGCCTTTGAACAACTATATTCTCCAATGAACATTGACTGTATTAGATCAGGTGTCAAACAAAGCATAACCTGTCTGGATCTGCTCTTCAGCTCATTCAGTTCCTCTACTGGTCTGTATGGCTGTGGTGCTTTATATCTAATATCTATGCCCCATCTAATCTTAGGTTTATAGTTGCACAACCACCAGTGTTTAGACTCCTGTAGAAACTGATGCAGAAATAATTGAAAAATGAAAATTGGGTCTTGCATCTTTGTTGGGTGGCTTTCTAGAAAACTAGAATTGTCAGAAATGGGGTAATGAATGAGAGGAAAAAAATGTGTGAGTATGAAGAAAGGCTTAAAGGACAGTTTTCCTTTTTAGACTTCTGTCTGATGCATCTCTGCTTTCTTTTGCTTATGTTCAGTATCAGTGTTTTTCCCCCCTAACTTAATGTGATGTATCTGGATTAGTGATAGATAGATCTTAAGTTTTCCAAATGTAAAGTTTAGGGCAGGATAGGCTAGATCATCACTGGAAACAACTCCATTAATATCAGAGACAACACTAATTTACATAAGCTGTGCTTCTGACCTTTTGTTCTTGTGAAACTTCAGAACAATTTGCAATTTAACATGGAGTTGTTTTTCAAACCAATTTAATTTTAAATGTTTCTGTGATAAAGATAACTTTGCTTTTAACTGTCATGAAAGTCCAAACTAAAGCAAAGTGTAACATAATCAAAATACATCAAAAATGCAGCTCGTTTATTAGGTAAATTTTGACTTATCAAGTGTCCTTGAGTTTCTGAGTTCCCTCTGATCTTACATTAAAAATTCTCCTTGTGCCTTCTCCAACACTCATTATCACTCATTAAGAGTTGAGATTTAAAAATTAGAAGTAAACGTAAGATTTTTTTTGAAAAGCAGCTGAGTTTTCCTCTTACAAATCATCCTTTCCAGACATCAAACTCAACTCATGCTTTGAAAGAGGGCAGCTATGAATGGACATCATAGATACAGGCAAGTGAGTTTCACGTTCAAAAACATGGACAAGAAAGCTGACTTCATTAAATTGTTTTTGTGGGATCCTCTCATCTTGAGTAAAACAGTAGGTCTGATTTTTTTGAGCTCTGTTATTCAAGAATAAATACAATAAGTCTAAAAACCCCACGAAAACAAAAAACCAATTGGGGCGGTTTTACTTTTTTAGTAAAATATATTTTACTGAAAGTATATGTAAAAAGATATTTAAATTATCTTACTGAAAATCCCTAGTTAGAAATCGGTAAATGAGCCAGGGATTTAAAAAAAAAAAAAAAAAAAGTCAATAACAACTGAACCCAGAAATGAAGAAAAATTCCAGGGTATCATTTCAGTTGATATTGCATCATCTTAGCACATGCTGCAGATAACCATCTGAAGAGTGCAGGTTTCTTCTACTCCTTCAGTTAGGTGTCAGTTGTAGTAATAGCTACTTGGTGTTTGCCTAAAGATAATTCCTGAGTTGAATTTCCATTTGGGGATGAAATGTATTTTAGGCACTGTGATAAAGATGTAGAGCTTCAATATCTGACCATGTTACTATTTTTATTCTAGAGCTGTGAGTGGTGCCTCTCCCCTCAGAGCAGGCTTGTTCATGTTACTGTTCAGTAGACTATTTAGTATCAGTACGCAATGTAGTCCTTCCTTAAAGTACTACACTAGCCTTGCTGCTGTTGCTTTGGGATAGGGTATTGGTAGGTGTTGGGGAATTGGCTCTGCAGCCCAGTCTGATGTCTGACAGCTGGGGACAGCATCTGAATTCAATTTCTGTGTCTGTATTTGTCTTTGTTATATTAAGCATATTTTCTTATGTCTGTTTTCAGTAAGTCTGCTGGATACCTCATATTCCCTAGTGAATATGTTTCAATAAGCAGGACTTAATGTATAAAATTTATTTATTTATTGAAAATTTTATTAATGAGATAGGGCAGAATCTTTTCCTCTTTGAGGAGATTGGGTAGTTTATTTCTTGAGCGCCTGTCATATGTGCTTGAAAAATATATATGGATGGACCTCCATAAGAAATGGATTTTCCCTGGCATGTGTCCATTTAGTTATGTATTGTGACAATTTGAGTGCTTTCTACATGATGTTTTTGCTGACTTGATTTTCCAGGATATGTTTCTGTTTGCAGTTGGTGCCACTGTACTACTCACAAACATTAATATTGCTCAAATCAGGAATGGGATGGGGGATTACACTGATTAAAATGACATCGAATACATAATACTTGTAGAGTTTAGAGGGATTTAAAAATAAGAAAAAAAATCAAAGATAGAAGAATATAATACAGGGGAAATATCCTGTATTCCATCAGTGATCTGAAAAAAAAAAAAATATATATATATATATATATATTTAGGACAAATTGAAAGTAAATGGATATTGTTATATTGAGACTGAAGAGAAAATGGGAGAGATACAAAGTAACTACTATCTGAAAAACCTGAAGACCTAAGTCTTCTTTAGAGAGGATGTCATCTGTTTCTCAGGCAAGTCAAAGTAAATATTTTAAGTAGAAATACTTAAATTAATTGAGACTTTTTTTTTTAACATACTTTAAGATTCTTATCTTTCCCTCTAAAAATAGAATGATGTAGACTTCCCTCCACCCCCTCCCACCAACTACCACACTCACTCAAGAAACAAATACACAAGCCTGTTTGGGATGGGTAGCTACTCTTACAGTGGGATCAGTAGTTCAGAATGAGCTGGATGGCTCTGACAGACTAGGCCAGCTTGTTTCGATGGCAGCTGTGCTTGACAAAGCAAGAAAATGTAGTCTAGATTGAGAGCTTTTTTATTGTCACATTCCATGACTGGAGATCAAATTGTGAATGAGCATCTGTATAGGCTACTTTGTTCCACCTCCTAGAATGTCAGCCCTTGATGCTGACTCCATAATTCATGCTCTCTGCAGATTGGCTGGGCTGATGAAGAAGAAAACTTTTACTTCCATCTATCGACACTTTGTGTGCTGCCTCCTTCTCAAGAACTTGGATAAAACTTGACTGTGCCCTCTTCTTTCTTATCTTTTTACAGTTGCAGCCTACTTTAAATGACCAAGTACTTACCTATTTTTCTTAATTACTTGGAAAAAAAGCCCAAACCTCAAAAACATGAGAAAAGATAACTTCCAATCCAACTCTGTGACTGTTTTACAAACAATTTTTGTTGCTTTTCTACATCTTTATAGCTTCCTAGGAAGTATTTGTACTATTAATATGGAATCACAGAATAGCTATTTCCAAGGCATGCTAACTGATCTTACTGCCATTTTTTTGGCCGGGGGGGGGGGGGGGGGGGGGGGGGGAGGGCAGGGCATGGCACCCCAGTTTTCTGATAAAATACCAAGTGATGGAATATTCTGTTTGTACTCCAGATGATCTCCTTCATATTCAGGTTCTGAATAGGAGCTGTTCTTTTTTGAAGAAGCTTAGCAGGAGGGACTGCTGGGGGCACTTGTATTCTCTCCCCGAAGGGATGTGCCTGTATAGCTCTTTCTGTCCAACATCTGCAGTTGGGTATGCAGGTGGCGCTCTGCAAAATGGACCCTCTATATGGCTAAAATTATTGGTGTCTGAAGGCAAGTTCTCTGATTGTACAGCAGTGCAGAGGAAGCTGGAAACTTGATGAAATACTTCTGTTGGACCTGCCTAAGTTTTTAAATCATAATAATGAATAGATGGTAATTTCTAATAGTACATACAACTGTGATAAAAGCGGGTCATTGACAGATTTAGTTGCTAATAGGCTATAAGCTGTCAATGTGCAACTACATCCTGGCTCAGTAATTTCACTGCAGGGCTCTCATTCAGACCATTCAGCAAAAATGTATCCTCTCCATCTATCTTTTTTGTAGAAACACTGCAAGTATCAACTTCCTGTAGAGACTGAGTTGTCTAGAAGCAGTAGCCACCCTCCCTCCTGGCATAGATTTTTACTTCGGTTGAAGGCTTGACTCTTCTAATCTTAGCATATTTCACCCTTTTTTTGTTAAAGAGTTAGTATTTTCCTAATGGCCATATGCTCAATCAAGAATTAATGCAGTACCTAACAACAAGCTGCCAGTTCCCTTCCAAAATGAGTGTCTCTTATAATGGCCTGGTCTGAAAATGAGACACAGATAAGTAACAGCTCTGAGCTGCATGTGGCCTCTTATCTGTGTCTCCTTGCCTGCTGTTGGTTGATTTATTTTTATTTTTTAAAAAACTAAATTCAGTCTCTAGTAAATATAAAAGTGAAATTAAAGACTAAGGACTCTCCATTTTGAAACTTTTGGAATCTATGACAAGGTTATCTCTTTACCTCTGAGCATTATGTGTCCTGCTTTGCCCTAAGGGGTTGTTTTTGGCAGGATGATGCTTGGAAAGATGAGTGTCTTTAAACTGGGGAAAATTTAATAAGAACTGCCATCCTGAAGTGGTGGAAAAAACTCAAAATAATACAGAAATGTGTGTGCATATGTGTTTAAAGAAGCCTTTTCCTTCCATGATTTTTTTTTTTTTTTAAGTCTTAATTGTGAAAACTAGTATTTACAATTTCATCTTAATCTCTGATTTCAAGCAAGTTATGCATTTTGCTTGAGAAAAGTCACTTTTTTTCAGGAAGTTCCAAACGAATCCCAGGGTTATATCTTGAATATAATTGAACATAACATTCATTTTCATTTTTCCTGCTCTTCGTTGATAGGTACTTTCTGTATGTTTTAAATGTTAGACTTGTCTCATATGTCATTCAAGATATTTTTCTCATTTATAACTGTTTTCTGCATTTTCTTCAGTAATTCCAGTCTGTTGCCTTTTACCGTATACTGCCTGCTGGCCCCTGCAATGTATTCAGGTCACATAAGTTCATCCAATACAGAGATTACTTGAGTGAGAATGCTGAAGTGAGTAGCTCAGTTTTAACTTGCACTACCAGCAACAGTAGAAAATAAGTTTCTCAGTGAATGTTTTGTTTTATTTCTTTGCTATGGAAATCTTTCTAGCTTTAAATGAGCACTAGGGCTAAAATAATTACTCAGTCTTGTTATATGACTAAACTTCAAAAATGTTTTCTATGTTTTAGCTTTCAAGTGGCATTTCTTGTGCTTTCTTTTCTATGTAGATTACGTGGTAGCATTTTATCTAATCAGAGAACTTCTATAAGATAGTTCTGTCAGAATGTGGACACAAAATTTGACAGCAGATGCACTGACCAGCTAAACTGAACTAGTTCATGTAAGCAGTGTTATGGATGGTATACTTGGGCTTCAGAAAAGTTACACTCTTTCAGTGTGGTTATCTTTTGTGTTTTTTCTTTCCTTTTCTCACCTGAGGAAGTCCACAAGTAAACTGTTGATAATGTAGCCGCTGGGATGTGGTGCCACTCAGTTTTCCCATTCGGAGATCTTCAGGGAGAGATGAGCCTTGTATGCTGTGTAGGGTGGGGAAAATTTAAACCCTGCAAAATGGCTTCTGTGGCAAAATTTTCCAATCTTATGTCAGAGAAATCTCCATCAAGAGATCTATAAAACAGGGGTGCATGAACCTAGTATTCTCTATTCCCACCTCTGGGATTTACTTCCTTACTACTGTTGTTTTTTTGTGTGTGTGTCTGGTTTTCATGATGGTGTGGGGTTCTTTAGTTTGCTTTTAATAGACATAAATAGTGTACTTATGGACTTAAAAGATTAAATTCTCTTATCCCATTAAATAACAACTATTGTCATCATCCTCTGAAACAAATGACCAAGATATGATTGGAGGTGGTAGCATTCAGTGTTAAACTGTCTAATGGTTTTCAGCCCCAGTATTTCAGTTGCTGCTCTGCAGCCTAAAGCATCTATTTCAGTTAAAGGTGCTATACCAGATATGATTTTCCCTACTGTTTTATGCTTTTTTGTTTGTTTTTGTGATTTTTTTTTTTTGCCTTGCCTACTAAATTATAGGCAGAAAATATTTCTAAAAACAAAGCTGAATAGGTATATGTTAATCTCTTTGAAAACTCTTTGGATCTCCTGAGTTTTTCTGGCTGTTGTGATTTGTACTGAGGCATAGACTCCTCAGTTCAAGAAAGACAGGGAACTTCTAGAGATAGTCCAGTGGAAGGCTACAAAGAAAAAGGCGTGGAACATCCTCCTTACAAGAAAAGACAGAGAGACCTGGGGCTGTTCAGCCTGGAGAAGACCTGAACAGCCCCTCAACCTGCTAATCACAATTCTTCACATGATTTGTGGAATGGATATGGTTGGTTTCCTGGGCTTCAAGGGCACAGTGCTGGCTCATATCCAGCTTGTCATTCACCAGTATCCCCAAACCCTTTTTGACAGGGCTGTACTCAAGTCTTATGTCACCCCAGCTTGTATTGATAGTGGGGGTTGCCGTGACCCTAATGCAAGACCTTGCATATGGATGTGTAGAACCTTATGAAGTCCTCTTTGGCCCACTGCTTGAACCTGTCTAGGTCTCTCTGAATAGTGTCGTCACACTTGGGCATGTCAGCTATGTCACACTGTTCGGTGTCTTCCACAAACTTGCTGGGAATGTACTCAATCCCACTGTCAGCACCACTGATTAAGATATTAGAGAGCATTGGTCCCAGTACTGACCTCTGAAGGACACCACCTGTCACTGATCTTCATCTGGACATTGAGTTGTTGGCCACCAGACTCTGAGTACATCTTGCAATCAGTTCCTCACCCATCAAATCCATGTCTTTCCAATTTGGAGAGGATGTTGTGGGGGACTGTGTAAAGGGCCTTACTGAGGAAGAGACAGATGACATCAGTAGCTCTTCCCTTGTACACTGATGTAGTTACACCATCATAAAAGACCACTAGGTTGGTCAGACAAAGTCTGTCCTCAATGAAGCCATTCTGTTTATCCTATATCATCTTCCGCTCTTGCATGTGCTTTAGCATAGCTTCCAGGAGGATCTGTTCCATGATTGTCCCTCTTGAAGAGGTGAATCTGACAGGTCAGTAGTTCACTGGGTTGTCCTTTCTAGCCTTCTTGAAAATGGGAGTGATATTGATTTTTTTCCTGATCACCAGGGACTTCATCTGACCATCATGATTTTTTCATATGTCATCAAGTGTGGCTTGGTGATCAGATAAGCCAATTCCATGAGAACTCTGGAATGCTCTTTGTTGGGATTGATGGATGTTAAGGTTTCTTAAGTGATTGTTAACCTGGTCTCAGCTTTCAGAGTGAGGGATGTTGCCCTCTCATCTTCTGACCCCAAAGTAGGAACACTGAGGCAATAAGGTATAAGAAAAAGTCTTTGTCATGCATTACCTAACTTTAGAGTTGCTAAGTCTCCTTGCACTGAAATGACTCTGCTCCCCTCCACTCCACCACAAGTCCTTTAGCAAGGCTTATAAGGAAGTCCCTGGAAATCACTTTACTATTTTACAGTGTGCTCCAGAGTAGTGTTTATTCTTTTATGCTAGAGCTGGAGTTTTGAATTCAAAAAGAAGCAGGCTAAACTTTATTTTCTAAAAAATAAAAAAATAAAAAAAGGAGCTGTACTATGTTCAGATGATTTAAATTTCTATATGCAACTATCAAGTGCCTTAATAATGGATGTAATAAAAACTTAATTCATAGTAGTTTACCTTAACATGGACTTCAGATTAAATTCTTTGACTGACTTGCTTCAGATTGCTTGCCTAGACTTTCTTCATTTATGCAGTTATTACTAGTGTGCTCATCAAAACTTGGGAGATATAGCAAAATGCAAAAAGTACTACAGAAACACTGCCAGTATAATGTTGTCTTGTTCCAAGTGAACTCCCTGCTAAGTTTGGGGTGGCTCCAGAGGTCTGACAGGCTGCATTGTCTGTATTAACAATGAAACAATTATTTAAAAGCAAAGCAAAATGACACCTGTAGTTTTCTTTCCCTGACGTTCTTCCTTTTTATAACATCTGGAAAGCTATGTGTAAATCATACTTGTGCTCTTTTTGAGAAAATCTATCAATTGATAATTACATTTGATAATAGTTTTAGAGGTCAGAATGTGACAGACTGAGCTATCTCTGTAACACACGTGAAGCTGGAGTCGCTCAGATGCAGACCATCCAATATGGCATTCTGCACCTGAAATGTCAACAGAAACTGCTGTCAACATTATTTCATTATGAAAAAATGTAATAGTTGTGATGGAAATAGTAGAGTACAAGGTTTCAGAATATGTTCCCATGCTACACTTGAAAATGTGGCTTGTAATGTCATAAGATGTTCTGCTAGAAAGAAACAGTATTTTTTGTCTTTTGCCGCTGATAATTAGCAGTCCTTGCTATTACATCGATATAACAGTTCATAGTACAAACTAGGAGGAAAGAGGAGTATATGGGAGATAAACAGTGTGCTTCCATAATTTACGAGTTGTTTTTTTCTTTGCCATAATCAGCTGAATGCTGAGCACAAGTTTGTTTGTTTTTTAAAGTAGCTTCCAGATATCTCATGACACTTGAGGAAGAACTTTTTCTTCTAATGGATCTTGCCTCAGAGTAGCTCCTGGCAATTATGGTGAAATAAGTTTGGATAGCAAATGCCTTTCCTGATTTATCAGGCAGATCTTGTTAATATGATAGCTCCCTGATTGCTCTGAGTGATAAGGCTGTTCCTATAATAGAGGCAAATTTTACCTCATTCAAGAAATCACAGCATAGTTTGAAAACGATGAATATCCCTGCTGAGTAATCACTTGAAAATAATCCATGGTTTCTCTGTTCTTGCGATTCTTCCTTCTCTAAAATAATTTCTACTTTGGTCTTTCAGGAGGCTTAATGAATTTTATAATCTACAATCCAGGGAGTAATGAAATAAGTTGTCTCTTTCACTCTTCAAAAATAAAGTAACTATTGGTAAGATTAAGTTACAGCAACAATTGAACAGTGAAAAGTTGTTTTTCTCTATCTTAGAACTGTAGGGTTGTGGTAGTTCTCGCTTCCATTCTCCCCAGCATCCTGTTTCATTTATTTTAGAGTCCTTTTAAGTAGAAACCCTGAAGAACTGCCAATTTGGCTTCAATTGTAAGTGATGACTACAGTTAACTGGGTTATGATCTTGGCTGAGAAAAACTGGAAACTGTACTAGCATCTTATGTTTACCTACTGTTTAGTGGCTTTTGAGTTACTTAAGCAAAAAAAAAAAAAAAGCTTTATTTTGAATGCGAGTAAGATGGGAATGTAGTACAATCAAACTCCATAAGCTATTCTTATTCAATAATATGAAGATCATTATTAGGGGAAAAAAAAACTCTGTTTTCTTAGTGTTAATAATAACTCAGAAATTAATATATAAAATGTGAATTTTAGAAAACATCAAGTATTCAAAATTAAGTCATTCTTAGCAAATAATTCTTTATATAATACTTCATATTTCTTCATATGCAACTGGTAATGTACTAGAGAGCTCCATAACATGAGAACAAGGATGAACCTTCAAGCCCTTTTACATAGCATTAAAGTTACCTAGATAGTTACAGCTTCATTAGACTGTTCCAGCAGTCCTAGTTGGATCTGGCAAAAGAAGGTGGAGTAACTTGAACGCTAAGGTGGTTACTGCAAAATATGAGGGCTCCTTTGAAAGTAATACCTCCAATTTCATTATGTTGGTCCATGATGTCTGAGGTGGATGTTGGTGATATATGGTAGTAGAGGTTGAACCTTTCCATCAACATTCTATTTAATTTTGTTGCTGCATGAAGGATAGCAGCAGAGGAGGAGTCTGATAGATAGATGTCTGACGTGGCAGTGCAAATGAGCCAGAGGTGTGATACTGAACTCCTCCATGTGAGAGAACTTATACCCATTGACATCTATGATCCTGATTGAATGCAAACAGTGGATATTAGAACACTGAGGGAGTAGGTGGTGTGTTTCAGAAGCAGTAACAGTAATGTAAAAGACAAGACATGTTCCTTCTGGCCATGCACAGCTGTCAAACTATGAAATGAAGAGTGTCTTGATGAGCTCATCTATGTGAATTGGTGGATTATGAGCAGGGAGCTATGTATGGAACTATATATTGCCTTCAGTGCATTGAGGTGATGGTGACAATGTTGCAATATCACAAAATTTGCATTAGGTGGGTCCCGCAAATTCTCACAAAGAGCGGGAAGGACCCTGTATGTAAGTTTTTTCAGAACCTATTGAATAAATATGAGACTGGAGTTTCCTGGGTCATGTCATTACCAGTGATGACATCTTATTTCACCTTTATAAGCCAGAGTCAAGATGGCAGACCATGGTGGTGATGAGAAATCAATCAAATCAATTTCCCATTGATGTTCAAGATGCAGCCCTCAGTGGACAGTGATGTGCGCTGTCCTTTGGGATAGGAAAGAAATGATTGTTTTGGATCGCCTGGAACCTGAACCAGGCATTGATTTTGATTGCAGCATTGCAATGTTGATTGAGCTGTAGACTTGAACTTCCAGAGGCAGTCTAGAGAAGACAACTTTTGTATTACAGTGTGATAAATATCAGGCCGCATACCAGTTTGAAGACCTTGGAACAGATTGCTAAACTTGTCTAGACTGTCCTACTACACCCACAGCATAATCTGGATTTGGTACCTTCCAACTTCAACTTGTTCAGGCCAATGAAAGATGGGGTGTGTTGGCAACATTCTCCTATCAGCAGTGCTGTCAGAGCAGCTGTGTAACAGTCAGCAACCTCCACTGGTGCAGATTATTACAAGTGTGGCATGCGTGCTAGTGAAAATGCACAGGTAGTAGCGGTGACTGTTGAAAAACGTTTTGTAGCTGAGAATTTTCTCTATCAAATAGTGTTATTGTGCAATTTGTGTCTGTAGTTTTGATGAAAATAAATAGGAGGCATTACTTGAGGAGCGACATCATAGAATCACCAAGGTTGGAAAAGACCTCGATCATCCAGTCCAACCATTCACCTACCACCAACATTTTCTCACTAAACCATATTCCTTAGTACAACATTTAAACATTTATTGTTCGTTGCCAGAGATGGTGACTCAACCACCTCCTTGGGCAGCCCATTCCAGTGCCTGACTTCATAGAAAACTAAGCTACATGCTATTCTGCCACTTCCAGTTTGGAACTGAACAAATGTTCCTGGTGTAGGGGTATAATGAGAACTGAGGTGATAATGGATATTTGATCTCCATATGCTTCGCAAGGAGAGCTGACTAGCAATGATTGTGCTTCTCTTCAAGAGAATAGGGAAATAGCTTCCTCCCATCCAGGCATTCATACAGTTTCAAGAAAAATAAGAGAGTATGATACAAAATCCTTTTTTGGTTTCTAGGAAACCTGGTCAAATACCTCAGTATGCTCAGGATGTGGTGCTGAGGAAGTGATCCTTTTCTCCCCTAGAGGCTTAAAAAGGAGAAAGCAGTAAATTTCATGTTCACCTTAAGTGTTATGGTTTAGGATGTTCTTATGTCTTTATCCTGAAAAAATTTACAGTTAGAAGACCAAACTTTGATTAAATTGGTGTAACTGCAGTCTCCCAGCACTCTAAACATTTTGTGCCCTAGACTACATAAGTTAATTCCTTTCAAGAACAAGGTAGTCCCACATCATTGGATCATGATCATGTCCTTTCAGTCAACTTGTCATCCTAGTCCCTTACTTTTCCTTCATTAACTCTACCAGTCAAAACTTTTCTCACTCCTTTAACTCTGGATTTCTCCTGGGTAGCGTGACTAAACTCTGCTTGCTTGCTCTGCTTACCACCTGCTAGAATAGCTCTGCTCTATCTTATCTTCCATCTGCTCTCTCTTCCCACCATCTGCTGAATAGCAGGATTGTCTTTCTTGATCCTAACCTTCAATTTTGAAGCAGTGCATGTGTCCTCATGGGTCTGTGAGCTGGGGAGAGAAAATGAACAATGTGGGCGTTTGTTCACTAGGATAAAATGTCCATGATAAATGGACAGCTAAGCATTCAAGCTCATTTCTCTCTCCAGGAAGCTACTGTGACTAATAACTTCAAGCATATTGTGTAGTCAGTGCCTTGGAAGTTTAGTGATTGTATGCAGGGTACATTTTCTTTGCTGTATCTTTTTTTTTTTTTTTTTAATGATGCAAGTATTGTTATCCATCCCAGTACATGAGAACATGTCCACTTATACTGCACGCTTGTGTCTTCTGCAGACTGGCTGAGGTTAGAATGTACTTCTGGAGATCACCTAATCCAGCCTCCTGCTCAGGGTAGGGTTAGCTAAAGTACACATGGTTGTGAGCCATTTCTTGTCGCCTTTCAGTTTGGGTAACCTCCTCTTCCAGTAGCTCAAGAAAATATGATATTTAAATGAAACTTCATATTATTCAGCTTTTGCTTCTTGCTCTGTCACTGGGCACTGCTAAGAAGAGTCTAGCTCGGTTGTCTTTGCTCATCTTCACTGAGCATTTCAGCACATCAGTAAGATTCTCTTGTCCCACCCTGTTCTCTGGTTTGTTTCATCCAGCATTAAACAGTGATTATAGCACGTTTCACAGGCACAGGTTAGGTGCAACAATTTATTAAATGTATTCCAAGCAAGCTGTTGTGTATGTGGTCTATAATCATGTATATTCTAAGCAAACAGTGTACTATGACTAATGAGTCATTTGGCAAGGGGGAGAGGGGAGTAGGAGGGAAAGAGAGGTTAGGTTAGGTAAGATTATGAGTACCAGGGAAGGTAAATTGGGCAGGAAAAGTTATGTGACCCATCTTATTGATGCGGGATGGAATCTGCAGGGGATGGTCCAGCAAGCTGAGGAGTCTCAGGGCAGCTGAGGGGGGTTCTGAAAGCTGTTCTGCAGTATCTTGACTTTTATATTCCTTTTGCATGTGGTTTGCCATGCTAAGTGAAGCTATTTGAACTGCTACAAGGTATGCAAGCTGAGATATAGATGATGGTTTGAGAAGCATATAGCTTTGCAGAAGAGCAAAAAAAATAATTCCATTGTTTCCTTTAGATCTCATTTTCAGTTCCCAGAAACTTGAGGGATTATTCGTTAGTTAATTATCACAGGTTTTTATGGTCTCTTTGTTTTTGCCAAAGGCACTACTTCCACATTTCCTTGATGACTTCTGGTTGTAGCTCAGACCCTTGACATGAGTACTAGGCCACATGTTGTTAAGTATGGATAAGGTGGGTGAAAGAAAATGGGGAGACAAAGGCATAGCTTCAGCCTTATCCAACCTATCCAGCTAGGGGCAGTTCTTGTTATCGTCCAGAGAATAGCTTATGGGGCCTAATCCCCATCTTCTTCAGATGGCTGTGATTGGACCATGTTCCACACTCTAGAATCTGCTCTTTAGACCAGGTAGTCCCAAGTGCCAAAGTCTCTTATCACACCAGATGCTTGAAGTCTACAATTGCGTTGGTGGCCCATCTTGCTGGTCCCTTATCGGTATGCCTATTTATGTCCCATGCCCCTGTCCAGCCATGCCCATCAGTGCAGCCAACTCTCTGTCCACGTAGCCATCCATTTATCTTTTTCCTCAGGTTGTCTTTTATGATGTTCTGTATACATTTGAAACAGACTGATCTGGATTAGGGCACTGGATTGTAGAGAAACATAAAGCTCTGTTGTGGGTTTGGAAGGATGGGGTAAGCAGAGAGGCAAGGGATGCACTGTTCTGACTCTGGCAGTCGGGCTTCAGGGAAAATACTATCTGCTCCTTAGGTTAGTAAAAGTTAGTCAAACCACCGAGTGTTTTCTTCCTAGTATTTAATAGAAACCCAATAAAAAAGGGAAATATAAAATTTTGTTTAAATCATAATAATCTAGAAAGTATAAACTGAATATTTGGTGTTTTATGACTACATTAAATACCATTATATATCATTGTGCAACAAAAATACAGTCAAAAATCAATTCTAGTATCTCAAGACTAGTATACATTGAGCTCAGGTTCTGTTTCTAGACAAATTTATTGAAGTTAGATCTATTCAGGCCTACCTAAAATGCTGTCATCAGAAGGTTATCCTTTATGATTGAGACTGGAAGTAAATTTCCTTGCTTCTGTTATGAGTTGCTAAGCAGTCGCTGTCCATACAACTTAAGTAGAGTAAGAGTTTCTGCAGCTCAAAATGAGTAGTAGTTACATTTCCTCAGTTTTGTGTGAAGTCAGTGGAAGGCAAATTCTATTTTATTTAATAGTAAATAGTCTAGAGCTACCTCTGTAAAACACATTCTATTCTACAAATACTCTGGACAGGATATAGTCAAATTCAGCTCTTAAAAACAGAATGACAGCTTTTGTTAACTGAAGTATCCGTGACTTCTCTCATGCTCTTGAGGCATTCTTTGTAAGTTTAACTCTTGGGGAATCTCCTATCTATGTGCAGTCTTTTTACTTAATCCTGCTAAATTAATATTGTTAAACTTACTACACTTAGAGCATTCCAAGCTGCAATTTGAATGCATCCTTATTTTCAGATACAATTAATATCATATTTCTTTGCATGCAATGAAGTACAACATTACATAGATCAGAAAATTCTGTATTTCACTTACTTGCTGTTCATGGTTACGTCTTACACTCAAAATACAGGTCCTTTAAAAAAAAAAAAAAAACCTTTAAAATTTTTTTTTTTTTTTTTTTTTTCCATGTCTTCCCATATCTGTGAATAAACCAAACAATATTTGACCTAAATGTTTGCATCAGCAGGTCTCTCCTCTCTCTTGCTTGTCTGTGTTTTGTGCTTTGTGGCATTCTCTGTCACGCTCACGAAGAAAACCTAAGCTGTAATGAGACAGCCCAATTCTGCACACAGACAACGGGGGCTCTCAGTGACTCAGTCCTTTCCCTGTGCAGCCTTCTCTGCTGCTTTACTAATGCTTTACTCATTACCCAAAGAATATACTTCCCTGACTAGTTTTTCACCAAAATTGTTTTTCTTAAACACTTCTAAATTTTTTTGGTCAATTAAGTTTTTGTTCCTTGTAATTTTGTTTTATTTTTATTTTTTTTTGTTGCTGAGTAATTTAAGCAGAGATTTGCTGGAGGAAGGAACAGATCTCTTACCTTCATCTCCTCAAATAGTGACTTAATTATGCTCTGTGTTACATGCTTTATAGTATTATCATAATGCACCCTGGGCGTGATTTTGCTCTTACAATAGTCTTACTTCAGCCAGCTGGATTTACTATTGATAAAGAAAAGTTCAGAATTGCAGCAGAGAACATAGCGTATCTTTGTTTTGTTTTTTCAATAGTGTGCACTAGGAAAATCTTCCAAGTGTATTGTCACTTGTTTTGGAGCCCTGAATCTATGAGCAAATGCTGCCTGCTCACTGTATGAGTCTGCAGAAAGCCTCAAACAACCGTCATGTGAAATAACTGCAAACTGGCTATTTCTCAAGTCTTTATAGTGCAATTGTGTTATTTAAAAATCAGGGTGGTATTACATGATTTATTTTAGGGAGTCAGCACTTGAATTTTCTTTCAGTTATACTTGATGAAGTACAAGTCATGTAACCATTAGGTTAATAAACCAAGGACATAGCTGTATTAATTTGAAGGAAAAAAAATGCAGTGGTTATAGTAGGGCAGACTGCCTTTTAGCTGCATGTCAGTTTTGACATACATGAAAACTGCTTATGAGTCCTAAGAAACCATGGAAACAACTTTTTTGTTAGCACCGTTTCAACATGAATTTCTGTTTCTTGAAGAAAAATGTTATATATAAATAGTCAGATAATAGTCATAGCAGACAGTCTTATTTGTATAGGCAGCAAGGTATCATTTAAGTATCTCTTTTCGTTGCAGAAATATGAGATACTGTAAATTTCACATTGGGAAGGGTGTGAAAACAAAAACAACGTAGTAAAGCTGATGAGGCTTGAAACTAACATAAAATCAGACTTTCTGATGTCTCTATTTCTGAAACTGACACAAATAGATGGTAGAATGAGCTGTTAATGTACTCTATTTAAAAACAAAGACAAAACCACATAACTAGAGTTATGCAAACATCTAGGTGAGCATCTTTCAGTGTGTCACTCTTCTTGTGCCAAAATGTATTTCTTGATGTTGTTCACTCTCCGCTGTATGATGCCACTGATCAGAGGCAAGGCAAATGTTTTATGAATTTCCAGTGATATTCTTTTTCATGATTGGATTCATAATGTTTTGTGGTTTTTTTCATAAGCTGGCCAAACTCCAAATGAAAAGGTTGTTCTATTTCTTGGCTACTTCTTGAAATTTGTTCGATGTTATACAACAGTATTGTTTTATTCAAGTGTTGTTTGTATTCATCTGTGATTATTGCATTTTTTCACTGAAAGTGACTGATTAGGTTGTATCCATGATGCTAGTCACCAATAATATCTTCTTCCTGATTGATTGACTTTATTGCAAATGATTAGAGGTAGGATGTCCATTTACCACATGAAGACAGTTTATAGCTCAATCACTCTCTAAAACATATCTTAATTAGGAACTGACTATTTCTGCTTTCAGTTAATACAACTTTGTTGGTCATTTCACGTGTTGATGTTTTTTTAAATAGGTAATATGATTTCCAGTATGCAAGGTAAAGCAGCATAAGATGGAAAGAAATACAATATAGGTGTCAGACTTTTTCTACCAAACTAAGAATCACTGCACTAGTGTGAAATAATGTAAGTTATTAAAGGAGGATGCAAATAAAAGCTTTTTCTTTTAAACCTGCAAATCTGTAATCTTACTCCTTAGTGTCTTATATAGCTTAAATGATTTTTTTATTGTTTTTTCTATAAGCATACTTAACAGAATTTAAGACTTAAGTAATTAACACTTGCACCTGAATGAAATTACATTCACGTTAAAAGTAAGATGTCTAACAAACTACAGAAGCATTGCTGGAGAGGAAGCCACCCTTAAATAAGTGTGTGAGGAGTGAAATGGAAATGGGGCTTGTGCTATCCCTTCCTCCTATGCCTATATCCGTAGGAAAATTATATGTGAGCATCTGAGCCTATGAGAACTGCTCTATCAATGCTTGCTTGAAGGGAACAAGAAGGTAAGTTAGACCTGCAGCAGAGATAGATACCTGAACAGACCCTAAGAGTGTGTTTATAATAGGCAAGATTGCTTCTGAAAGGTTTTGATTCTTGGTACAAGTGAAAAGCAATTACTGAAAGTAAAATCTATGCGTAAAATAATGGTCACTGACTGACTAGAGACTAATTCCAGTAGCTAACATTATGAAAGTTTAGGTGGAACTACATTTAATGATACCTATTTAATTTTTTACTTTTTTTTTCCATTTATTATTTTTATCCTAGCAGTGTTCTCATAGGGGACACATTCTCTGTTTGGGGCTTATGACTGGGGATATTTGGGAAAACCTATGTGATATCATCTTGTCAAAAGTTAGGGTGTTCTTATTCAAAGCTTGTCTTCAACATGAGTGTTTTTCGCTATGGTATTGCTTTACTATTAGCTTACAGTCTTTATTGCTGTAAAACAAAAAACAAAACAAAAAAATTCTGCCCAGTGACATTTTTTTTCCTGTAATTTTAAGATTTCTAGCATATGTTATCTTTCCTAAGGCTGAATAAGTGTACAAAGAAGATAAGAGGCTTTAGTTTTATGTCTAGAAAAATCAGGAAACAAAAACCCCTCCCAGTGGGGGAGTAAGTATAAAGCTGACCTTATGTAATTTACCTTAAGGTAAGATTGAAAGGTTTTTGTTAGATGGCTGTCTTTCCTTCAGACTGCATTCTTTCTACCTTTCCTTGATTTATCTTATCTCTTCATTATCCTGAGGTGAAAATGGCGAACTTCTCTTCTTCTGATGACAACTCTTTAAAGTCTGAATCACTAAGGCCAAGCCCAGAAGCAACTGGAGGCAATTAGGAACACTTTCTTTAAAATTTGGACCCAACCTGTACATGCTTAAATTTGGAGATCAGAGAGAAATTTAGCTAGAGGACAGTGGTACTAATAGCTACCAGATCTAACAAACCATAAAGGTGTGCACCAGAGAACTGTGGCAATATTGACTGTGTGTTCATTAAGGACATGAGCTCGAGATGATGAAAGCATTGCTCTGCTGGGAGGCATTTTGCTACTTAAAATGGCAGACAAAGTTGCTTTCTGTTTTATTCTGTTGGCTAAAAAAGAAAAGAAAAGGAAGTGCAGAACTTGCTGGCCTGAAACTATTCCTGGAATTAAGTTTTCTGCAGTGTTCTACCACTGTCTCTGAAGAGGCTTAATCACCACTTCTTGAGCTTGAAACCCACTAGAAACATTAAGATTAATAAGCAATAATGTCACTTCTTTCCTGATGACTAACAGTCTTGTATATTTAATGTATCTAAAGCAGAATTCGGTATAATCATAGCAATGAAAAGTAAATCTTGCCTCTTCGTGAGGCTAATCTTTTGAATTTTCATTTTTCTTTTTTACTCTTTTACTTTTCTGCTTGCTTCCATTTCAATTTTATTCTCAACAGAGAAATCATGTTTTTTTTTACCCTTTAATCTTCACACTGTAGTCTATTCTGTTTTTTTTTGTTGTTGTTTTTTTTTCTTTTATTTTTCCTCTCCACTTAATTGTACTAATAGTGGTGTAATGTCTGTGTGCTTCCATTCTGGCACACTTTACAACAAAGTGCGTCAAATCAATCATTGACCAAATAATTTACCAATAAATCAGGTGGCTTTGAAGTTTGAGTTAATTGATTTTAATGTCTTCAGTGTTCTTTGCGTCTTTGATCTAAGCTATTCTATGGAGTAAGGAAGTAGACTTTTTTTAGGCTTGAGTGTTAAAGGGCACTGTGAGTGATGGGATTAAGCAAGAACACCGTCCTTCTACTTGATATTATTTGTTTGTTTATTCATTTATTTATTTATTTAGGCAATGTTGTGATGTAGAGCCTGCTGAAAGCTCCGGAAGGAAAATCAGAGAGCACAGCAGTTGCCTACCACCATTTAAATCCATGTAAGCTTTCCACCTGGCTGCCCCAGTTGCAGCTTTGCCAGCTGCAAGCTCTTGACTCTGCAGTGGCAGCAGCAGGAAATTGTATTCCCTTCCCTGAGCAGCGGTGTGGTGCTTCTCTCGAGTATGGAGCAGTAGTACCTCATAGTAGGGCTCATGGGTGCCCTGCTGGTTGCATGTCAAGCCCTGACAGCTACACCTTGACCTTCACGCAGTTATGTTTAATTAAGCACAATGGAATTTTCACTTGCAAAGGTATTGGTATTGCTAATTCTTATGGTTCACACAGTAACCAAAACTTAAACCAATATTCATATTTGTCTAATCACTGAAGGCAGAACTCAGAGATATTAGAGTCAAATAATCAGAGAATGGTGTGGTTTGGAAGGGGCATTTAAGAACATCTAGTTCCAACCCCCTGGACAGGATTGCCAACAACCAGATCAGGCTGCCCATCCAACCTGGTCTTGAACACCTCCAGGGATGAGGCATCTGCAGCTTCTCTGGGAAAATTCTTCAGTGCCTCACCATTGTCTGAGCATTGTCTGAGTAAAGAATTTCCCCATAGCATCTAAATTCAATTTCCCCTTTTTATTTATTTATTTATTTATTGCAAAGGAAAAAAAAAAAACAACAGATGCTGGTTTTTTTTTTTTGGGGGGGGGAGGGGGTCAGCTCAAGGAAAAGGTAGCAAACAACTGTTTTTTTTTTTTCAGTAACAGTGCATACGCATAGGCTGGAAATGAGGCAAAAGATTTTTTTTCTTGAAAAGGTTCATCTAAGTCATGTTTTTAGCTAATTGTTCTTCTCTGTCAGATCTCCCCACATAAAAGCCAAATGATTTGAACAAATTATTAACTAAATAAATCAGTTCTTATAACCATTTTTTTTCCCCCCAGTGCTCATAATAGTGCCTAATTTGTCCACTGCAGTCCTTTTTAGAAGAACAGTTGGTTTTGTTAGTTTGTGCTTGAGATTTTTTTTTTAACTGCCCCTAATAGTTTTTCATCTTGGACAGCTGTCTGATTCTATATCTAAAACTAGTCCTTCTACAAATGCTACAATAACACTAAAAGAGGAAAAAAAAAAGTGAGAAGCAAAGGCATAGCAAAGTAAGAGCTGCCAACAGCACACGTTCTGCATGCTGTATGCTTGAGAGGGCCGGAGAGACTTGTGAAAAGCAGAATGGAGATGAGGAAAAACGTAACTTGCTAGCCAGTAGTGTAATTAAGTGCCATTTATCCTTTTTACAATATTTATGTTGGCAGGACTTCATTAGGGATTTATGACCATCTGTCTTACACATTTATTGTATACATTGCAGATTTTGCAAACTGAAACTGCTTTGAAAATAGAATAAATTCTTCTGCTGTGTGTATTCCAACACCTGACTTTCCTGAGGATATCCAAGTTCCATGCAACTGCTTACTGCATCTCACAAAATACTGCCTCGGCTTGATGCCACATCAGTGGACAGTCAGCAGAGCCAACAGTGTGATACCACTCAGTGTCATTCCCACTGCGTCTATTTTAGTGCTACGGATATGGCAGACAGTCTTCAACTGTTACATAGTCTGACACTTTTAATGTTTTTTCTTTTCTTAGCTTTCAAACATTACTAACCTTCTTTCAGCTTAACTCTCTTATTTATATATTTTATTTGTTTTGTAGTGAGTTCATTTGGTTAAATCATGTTAAATGTACTTGAGCTCTTTTATGTTATTATCCTTAAAGTGCAAGCAAAGGTACAGCAACGTTTGCTTTCCTGCTGCCTTCCCTATTGCTCAGTTCCATCTGTGGTCTGAGTAAAGCAGAATGTTACATAAAGTGTGAAATCCTGCTCCAGCCATCAGTAACTCCTGAGAAGTACACTGAAAAAGAGATGAAAGCTTGCCCAGGGACAGTAAATCAGCATTTTGTGGTGGAAGCACAGTTGCTGTTTTGCTCCTTGGCAGTAGTGTGCAAAGACACTGAGCTCCTTTGACTGGAGTTGTGCTTTCTCTGAGCAGTTTCAATATCTATCTACAAACCCCCAGGCATCTGGTGTTTGCCTAGGGCAATATCCCCCAGTACAAGAAAAAGATAGTAGCAGTTATTGTAGACATATCCTCATAAAATGAAGCCCACATACAAATTTTAGTTTTCCAAAGCCTTTGAAACAAAGAGAAAATGATTCATTTTTGCAGAAATTTTGAAAAAATTCAGGGCCATCCAGGACCACAGGGTCAGGCTTGATGCTGCCTTCCTGAATGAAGCTGGCTGTCACTGTGGGATACAGTATAGGGCTCTGGTTTGAAGAACAGCTTTCAGACAGTAAATTGAGGATTTGGACACACTTTTGTTCCTGAGTACTTCATCTCCTGCCGTGTATTAGTGAACTCTTCTTTTTTTGTCTACTTGTAGTCAAATGGAATACTTAACTGATACAGCATTTGAAGAATAGGACAGATGACAGATCAACAGTGTGGGCAAACAGAAATCAATCGTGATAGCAGTAACTTTTGCATTGAAGATCTGTATTATATGGAGGAAAAAAAAAAAAAAGCAACACCTGCAAATGTTAAAAAGACATAAATTGGGCCATTCTCTGAATGCAAGATCTCACAATAAGTTACAAGTATTGGGATGACCCTGCTGTATGAAAGTTGCCTTTCTACTCACTCTAAAACCTAACCCCAGTGTTAACTTGGCTCCACTTAAATGAATTTAAGTCTATGTACTACTACTAATTATACAGTGTATGTAAATCAACTTTTAGCCGTTTCTCAGAAAATTCAAAGTGCTGCTGTTTAGGCTGGAAGTCTTTACTCCTCCCTGGAATAACTGATAACACCACCACCAACTGCTTTTATTCTTGGCAATGAATTGCAAAGTACTTTCTGTCGGTAAATCCCTCCCTGTACCTGAAGCTTTGTCTCCCACGCTGCTATCACTGCAGTTTGTTTCCTCACAGACTGAAAGCTTGGGAATTGGAGGGCTGCTGCACTGCTTTGCAGTGTTTTTCAGCAGTGGATTAGATGGGGGACTGGCTTGCTGTGGAGAGAGACTAAAATCTTCCAGGTTGAAATCTCTCCTTGCATCTCCTTTCAGGGAAAAAGAAAAGCCTATGGAATAAATGTTGGAGATTCAGTTGGTATTACTTCAGTCTGGACCTGCCTCTTGTAGTGCTCTATGAGGAAATTCATTGCTCTTCCTCTGCATCTGGGTGCTCTGTGACCTAACTTATGTTAACTTTTAACATTAAGGACTAATCTACTAACTTAACATCTGAACAAATTGTGGCTGTGGTGGTGAAGTCTGTGAGAGCAACTTCTTCGTGTCTGACTGCTGTGCCATATAGTACTTAGGCTCAGCTATGCTAGTTTTTCAGACCTTTTATTTCTTTCAACTTGTATCAAGCATATGTTGATTCATTGCACACTGGCATCTCAGAGAATTTCTTAGCTGCCTTTCTATCATTCCTGAGTCCAAATTAAAACTGTCAATTATACATGAAAGATTGGTGAGATCAAAGTCTTCCCTTAGTCCTGCTACTTGTGCATCTGTTTTACCAGTAGAATGGCAAAACTAAACTTCTCTATCAAAATGCTATTTTTCGTTTTAATCCTATTACATTTAATCAAAATTATCATATCTGTAGTTTCATGCTACTGTACAGGGGGTGATGAGGATTGTTGATGCTTGTAAATGCCAAAAGAATTTAAAGAATATGAAAAAGATACCTTTCATAGAGTAACTTCATGATTCCTTTCAGTGTTTTACAATGTTATTTAGAGTTTAGAGTTAATAGAGAATTATAAATCAGATATTGTCAGAGCAAGATAGCAAGAAATGGTGGTTTTTTTTTTAATTTAAAAATATGTCATAATTGAAAAATAGGAATGTTGATGAGAGGTGAAATTCTGTCCCATATATTACAATAGAAATGTCACTGGGTCCTTCTTTATACTTTTGATATATCTGCTACAAAAACGTTTATTCATTTCCAACATTTCCTTCATTTTCCTCAGGAATCTATGCAGCTAAGCTTTTTATTTTTATTTTTATTTTTATTTCTGTTCAAGCTAAAGACCTCCAAACACAATTTTAAGAAATTTAAAATATTCTTTTTAAAATAGGGTTTCAGTGAAATAGATAAGGTTGTATGTGCTTTTCCATTCCAACATGACTTTGATGAGAGATAAACATAAAGGACTGTGGGTATTGAAGTGCTCCAACTTTTTAAAGTCCGTATTGATACAAGTTGATAAACAGTACAAAAATATCCTCTGGCTACCCAGCCTTTTTAGTGTTGGAAAAGCTCAGTTGTGATGAAGGACTTGTGAAGAAATATGTACAGTGTTGCACTTTTCAAAACATTTCAAGGATTTTAGTTTAATAGATGGAGTAATATCAGCTTCTTTGGTCTTCAGCTAAAGCTTCTTTACATACAGAGATTTCCTCGATGTAGTGATTTTTTTCTTTTTCTTTACTTTTTTTTGTTTGTTCCCTATGGATTTTGTCATTAAGTATGACAGTTCAGATTGTGTCAGCTAGCACTCTAATAAAGGGAACTTCTGGTGTTTTTAGTTCTCTGCTTATTTGAGCTGTTGGGGGTAGAGTCAAAAGAGAAGAAAATTTATACAAAGTGTTCTATTTGTCTGTTGCTCAGCTGGATGTTTGTTCTGAAGATTTTAAAACAATGCACAGCAATAAATCTCGTGTAGGGTACAGAAAGGATTCACTCTGCTGGCTTCTCTATCGGTGTTATACGTGAGCAAGACATTTGTCACCCAGTTGCAGTGAGCTTGGAATCATCATCATCAGTTATTCCCTTCTGAGACACTGAAATTGCTTAACAATTGCAAACTATTTGAGGCCTAGTGCTTTATGTTTGGTGTGATTCTGAGAGGTCACTTGACATCTTATGTTCTCTTTCAAATAAGCTGATCCATGTCAGTGCTTAAAAAAATAATTAAAAAAACAACAGCAAAAATAAATAATAAAAAAAAAAACAACCCACAACTAACCTAAGACGCAAAAAAGCCCAGACTAATTATTTCACTGTGTTAGGTTTAATGTGATACTGGCTATAGAAATCACAGCTTTGTACACGTCCTGCTTCATTTTGGAAATGCTTTTAATCTTTGTGTGTGTGCGTGCGCGTGCTAATCTAAAGAAGAAAGAAGGTTTACATAACATCATTTCAAAGCAGAGGCATATCTGTTCTTGTTTCACAGATCTGTAAAGTATAATTGTACATCTGAAATGTTTTCAAGAAGAATGTAATGCACCTCAGCATATACTTTTTAAAAAATGTACTTTCCAAATTGAATTCTATATTCTAATTAGACTAGTTAAGGAGATAGGCCAGTATTTTGGCTTCAGTTGAACCTGTTTAAACTCATAGCATTTCTGCTTGTTATTCTGATGTTACTCCACTTGCTTTTGCCAATGTAGTCATGGCAGTACTTTGACTTTTAGCCGTCTGCCCATTACAGATGGGAAAAATGAAATTGAGACTGATGTTTTTAAGCATTTCCATGTTCTGTCTGTTTTATTTAGAGGAAAGCATACAAACACCTCAGGGTACAATATTTTTTTTTTTTTCTTGGATTCAGGAGGGAAAAACACATGGGTGCATGGGATTCATCCCTTGAGAAGTGACTATGTATAGCTTCTTATGCTAGCACCTCAGCCCCAGTCTGCAGGGCCCTCTCACACTCCCTGCCCTCTTTAAGAACAGCAGTGGTTTTTCCTTGTAGGAAACAAGCCTTACATTCTGTAGCCTCATCAACTCTGCAGTACAACTTGTGATAATGTTTCATAGGACTTCTGCTATCACTAGTCTGGTTAGCCTTGTGCTGGGTACTCATAGCAGAGACGGAAGGAGTGGGTCTTTCCTGTCAGTTTTTTAACGCACTGGTGACACCTGAAACTATGCACAAAAAGCAGGAGATTAGGCGAGCTGGTACCTGATTCTAGCAGGGCACGCACAGTGATTAGGTGCACTGTAGTCCTCATTCTTCATTTTGAAAGGGAACACAACGACCAGCAAGCTGCTGGTTTTCTTAGATGAATCTCAATTTCATCTTTGCTCTTTATTTTCATTTGTTCCAACCCCGCAATAAACAATCAACCTTACTTTGCAGCTTAGTGGCTAGGATAGATTTCTGGGATGAAGTTGAGTGAATTGTCCTGTGTTCCAGTTAAGTGCTCTAATTTTTACAGATTTTGCTTATTTAAAGGCAAAAGGAAATGGGCTTTTTCTCCCCCTTTCCTTCATTTAGTCAGAAATGGTCTTCTCATCTAAACTGGTTCATACATTCCTTCAGGCAATCCAATTTTTATGGGGGAAAAGAAAAAAACAACCAACTTTCATCAGAAAATCCCTGACTACTTGTGTTCCCAGGAGACTCATATCTACTGGATTTCACTTTCTTTGCCTTTGACACATTGGCTCAAAAAAAAAACCAAAAAACTTTAAAAAGAAGCAGAAGCGAGACCACCATTTATCTTTCTCTGCTGCTTTCTGACTTGTAAATGAGTAAAGTTTTTCATAAGTACTTTTGTGATAATTATTCCATAATGATTAAAAATATTGTAGTTCACAGTGTTTCTAGCTCTGAATCTCTTCCTGTTGATTATTAGGAGATGATAAATGCTAATGATAACTATTAGTCAATTTTGGAATTTTAAATCTTTCCTCCTAATCAATTACCTCATGTTATTCTTTTTAATGTTGTTTTCCAGACATTTTTCTTTTTTCAGACTCAGCAGGAAAGCTTAGTAGTCATAGTCTACATATTTAAATTCCAGTATGGCTAGGAGAAACATCAGGAAAAAAACCCTTTAAATTGTAGGAAACAACTAGGGAGTTGATAGCTTAACCACAGGGATTGCTGTCAACAATTTCTTGAACTTAATTCTTTTAAAAAACTTTTAGACTATCTTGTGAGTTTAATTTAATTTATTTTTATTTTTCTAATGAGTTTAAAATTATGAACATCTACACCCACTAGAGAATTTGTTTGCAGTGTGTGAGTGGAAATAGGAATGCAATGAGCACAAGAGGAAAGAGAAAATAAGAGGAGCTGTAATGATCTCAGGTGACATAATTGCTAGGAAAACGTAAAGCTGTTTTAGGTTGCTTCTACTTATTCCAGATCCCTGGCCGGTATTACGGTTAAGCACACCCTCTTGAGGGTTTTATAAATGTTTGTTCATACTTTATTTCTCATTTTTGGCAATGTGGGTTGTGTCTGACCCACAGTTCCTCTGCCTTCAGAAAGTAGTGTGCCTGTGTAGTCTGAGATGAACCCTGTGTCAGTGCTTGATCAGTAACTGGTGTAATACTGCTCTGGCAATGAAATGCTGCAGGTTTTTTTGGCTAAGTGAAAAAAAAAAAAGATTAAAATACAATTTATAAAGCAAATTTGTTTTTGTATGCAGTATTATGCATCCAATATTACTTCTTTTAATATGATGGCAAACTAATCGTAAATTTAACTTACTATAAATCCTTCTTGGCTTTCAAATCAATTGCAGCAACAAAATAACTGGGAAAGTTTGGATTTCTGTGTGTTTGTAAAGAACAACAGTTTCTGAGAAATGAATGTCTTGAACTTCAGAGATAAACTGTAAATACTTCAAGAAATGTGTGCTAAGAGTGGAAATTCTTCCAGAGTGACATTAGCGACACTGGCACAAACTGCAGCACGTTTTAAATTAACTTTCCTGAATTTACAATGCATGCAAAATGCTGATACATTCATAGAGCTGCCTGTGCAGTGCAGGTAAGTATAACACTGTTTGCCCCAGCGTAAGAGACGTGAGAGGCAGGGAAGCTGTTTACCCACTGCTTCCACAGCCCTGGGTTGAAGATAACAGGGCAGGTATAAATCAGAATTATGGAGGGGGAACAGCTCCCTGTTGTGCAAGGACCACAGTCTGGCTTTGGCCCTCCTTGTGGCCTCGTATTTCAGCTCAATGCTGCCCTGTTTCCACACTGGTTGTTCTGGAGGTAAGGCAGTGGGGCTGCTGATGATCCCTTGCATGTTGTGCCCCAGCACCAGGACAGCTGTCAGTGCACGTAGCTGTGCTGGCCATGAGGATTAATATGCACCACTCTGTTCGTGAAAGGCAGTAAAATGAGGGAAACATAAAAGCAGAAAACCTCCACCAACCAGGTTTGAAGATTTAGGAAGAAGTCAAGTCATCAAGCTGTTTTTGAGACAGTGCTATACAAATGAACAAAAAAGACTGACTTTACTCCTATGAAAAGATTTTCATACACTGTAATGATGGCTTTGAAATGATTGAGGAGTAAGAAAAAGATATGGGCATACTGACATAATGCTGGTGTAAAATAACATAGTAATGCAGGGAGAGAGTATATCTACTCCTAAACATTACTTAATCTACCTGTATTGACTTTCCACTTTTATCTTACATGTAGTATCTGCTTTATGGATAGAGAAATATATTTAACATCAGTCTGTGGGCAAGGACTGTGTCTCTACATGTTATTCTGATTATTTTCTGTTCATAACTATGCAAGTTGCACTGATTTCTTGTAAGAGAGCATTTGTTGTTTCAGACTCTGCAGTGTTTTATCCCACGCTTCTTCCTTTTCTTCCACATCCTTCCAGCACCTGACTGATAAGGATGTAAGCAACACTTCACCCTTCCCGTCTCTCCTGCTGTGTTTTGTACAAAAATGTGGTGTCCTTTTCCTTGCTGTTCCTCCAACAATAATCATACTGGTGTATTGCTCACCACTTAATCCAGAAAACTGTTTTTGTTGTTGTTGTTTTTTTTTTAACTTGAATCTATCAATCAGAGGCTATCAGTGGAGTGGTCTGGAGGAACACTAAGGTGTTAGCGAGTGCCTACACTACTCTACCCATTAAAGATTTCCACCCATGTGCTTTTCACTTGCTATCTTTCTTCTTCATATGTTGCCCATTCTGCTTCTGGTATCTCTGTTCCTCTCCGATCTTTGCAAGCTGAGGTTTTACCAGGATTTTTTTTTTTTTCCCCAGACAACTATAATCAGTTATGCTTGAGGGACCTCATTGTCTTTTTGAAGTGGTATGGTGAAATAAAACAAGGGGCAATAGGCTGTTTTGTTCCTCTCAGTAGACACAAATGATTTCATGTCTTCTTTTAATAGTATTACAGTTTAATTAGTTTTTAAAAACATTGTCTGTACAAAATCTGGAAGGCTAAAAAGAACGGCAAAAAATATAGAATGACAGCTAACATATTCTGAATCTGTTAATGTGACTTTATCTGTCATCTGAGGCAGGCACTCAGAAGGAGAGTGGCAGCCAAAATAAAATTTTCTAACACGACTTTAATTTTATTCACAGGAAGATACAGATATCTATAGGTCTTAGATTTCAGTTATTCTCCGCCTCTTTTCATATTTGGCATATCCCACAATTATGAAATATAGTATGAAATAAAATCATATTTGAACTCACCAAAGTACTCTTTATTACTTTTGTGAGGTTCTTCAGTGAAATCTTTTGCTGACACTTGGAACCTTCAAGTTGCCCAATAAGGTTAAATCAGTATACCTAACAAGAAATCCTCCCAGAACACTTTAACTCTCATTATTCTCTACAGTTATTTCAAATCTAATGTTCACTGCACTTACACAGACAACTTGCTTAATTACACAGTCAGTTGTTTCCTGCTCAAGTTAGCATCAGTTTGTAATGTATAAGAGTAGGGGTTGGTAGAATATCCAAAGTTGGCTGGGATGACCTGCTTTTCAAAATGTGTCCCTAGCATAGAGCTATTATCACAACTGATTTCCTATTCCTTGTTGCTTGTGGTCTTTTGGCAGTAACATGGTTACAGGATAGTCACTAAAATGACATATGAATAAAGTAGGCAGACCTAGTTTGTACAGTTACTGCTTATGAAGATACATTAAAAACACTGCAATAATATTAGCTATGGACAAAAATTAAAACAAATCAGTCATTAATTTACAGTTATGTATAGCTGGATATGTGCAACTACATACAACTCTGTACATAGGAATCGGCAGGCATCAAGGGTTATTTTTCAGTAATTGCTATTTAATGGTTAAGATATTTAATGAACATTCTGTTGTCAGATTAAAGGTAAGATATCAAAACACAAATTAAATCCAAGGTTACATCTGAAACTTTTTCCTTGATTCTACTTCTACCAGGGTTTCCCTTTATGAACTGTAAACTATAAGATAATTTTCTTGTCACTTGCATGAAACATTTTTTTACTTACCTTTACTTTAGTGCTTATGTGTTATTTAAGGAAATAGTTCCATTATTTGTCTAATCACAACTACAGCTAGGTAGCATGAGCAAAAATCAGTAAAATGTATTTCTTATAATTGCTTAGGTTTTGTTTTCCAGTAATGCATAAGTAAGTGGTATTTATCTGGCAAAGCTCAAACCTTGTCTTGGTTCCATCCAACAAATTAGTTTCGAGTTTGATAAGATTACATCAGTGTTGTTTTTTCTTTTTTAATGCTTAGCCCTAAACAGTGTTCTCCCACACGTTGAAATGGTTGATATTTTGTGAACGAATTGCAGACTTCCCAAAATTGCTTCTTGGGATACTGTCAGGAAGATTAGAATTGTAAAAATGACATGTACCTTTCAAATAGCTCTGTAACTCAGGCTCAGTGATGAAGCTGTGTGACACCTGGGCAATATTTTATTAACTCCCCAGTAACAACAAAATGTGTTTAAAACATACATGTACACATGCTCCCAATAGAAAAGACTCTATAATAAGATCCATGTACAGAGAAGCAAAATTATGGTAGTGACTTATTTTCAGTAAACATTGAAAATTTACGGAGGCATTCTACATATTTATATTATGTTAGTGTTTTCTTCTCATCTAAATGCTGGTCTTCTGTGTGCCCAGGTAGCCAAGAAGGTCATTGGCATCCTGGCTCATCTTGGAAATAGTTTTGCTAGCAGGAGCAGAGAGGTTATTGTTCCCCTCTACTCAGCACTGGTGAGGCCACACCTTGAGTACTGTGTTCAGCTTTGGGCTCTTCTCTACAAGAAAGACAGCAAGGCCCTGGAACATGTTCAGAGAAGGGCAAGAAAGCTAATGAGGAGACCAGAGTGCAGGCCTTATGGGCAGCAGCTGAGGGAACTGAGATTGTTCAGTCCGAAGAAGAGAATTCTTTAATTTGGAGGACTGAAAACCAGTTGTAATTTAGAGAAAAAGAAAAAGAAATCCCTGTTCTCCCATCCTCCCTTCCCCCCTTTATTTTTCAGCAGAGGGGAGAAGGAGTGGTGAAGGTCATGTGGTTTGACATGCATACAGCTAAGCACCACACGGCTCTTGGTTCATATCTACACAATGGGATGAGAGAGTTTAGGGGAAAACGGGCAAGGGGAAAAAAATACACAGAACAAATCATGCACAAGGCAATTGTTTGTTAGCCCATGGATTTCTATCCAAGCTTCAGCCAACCTCTGGCCAACTCCTCCAGTTTTGGATCCTAAATCCAAAGTACAGCACCATACAAGCTATTAGGGAGAAAATTAACCAGGACAATAGATAATCTCTTCTAGGACAACGTCCCAAGTGGAGTATTGTGTAGTGAAGCTTTCAAGTTGATTCCTGAAAGATTGCAGAGACAAACCATCTTTGTCAGAAAAACTACTAGAAACATAGCAGCAGACAGATATGGCAGTGTCAGTTAGTCTTTAAGCAGGACTGATCTTCTCTGGAAGCTCATGGAACCCTTAAATGTAAGATCATTTGGATGAATATTCATATGGTGTTTCCTGCAAATGCAAATAAACTGAACTGCATTAGTCTTTCTACTCTACGTTTCAATAGTGTTTTGGAGATGATGCCTCCAAATTTGAACAATGGTCTTCCTTAGGTCTGCTGCAGTGTTGCAAGGTAACAATCTTGTACTGAGTACACCTTACCTTGTGGTTAATTATCTCTTAATTAAGTCATTTGAGAAGCTTCCTTCACAAAACACATATCAACAGTGGTTTTGATTTTTCTTTTGTGGCTTCCATTTTTTTATTATTTTATTTAGTGTTTTGCTTTTGTAAACTGACCAACATCCAACCCAGCTTTCGCAAACAACACAAATTTAATGTCTGCCTGAGAAGCAATCCTCAGGGTCGCCAAGCTACCCTGTTTTTAACAGTAGAGAACAAGCACCCTCCAAAGAAAGCCAGTCTTCTAACTCTCAAGAAATTTTGGCTGTATAGCTTGAGTACAAGTGGGAAAGAAATAGCCTCAGGTACTCGACTGTGAAAAGCTTAGAAGATATTATTCTTCTGATCCCTTTGTAAATATAAATGGTTAGAGCTAAACAAAGCTGTCAACATCTGAGAATAGACAAAGGCATACAGTTGAAACCTGCTCTATATACTAGTGTACACATTCATTTGTAGAGATGGTACTAGTCTTTTCTTTTTTTCCTAGACTCTATTGATGCTGTAAATATCTAATGAGAAGCTAAGGTGGGTGATGCAGTTACTTACCATCAATTTCGACAAGGTGACAAGATAAAAAGCATTTAAAGGTATATACTTCTAACACAGTTTGCTGTAATGATACTTAATACAGAAACAACCAAAAAAATGTAGATGATCGCTTATACTGAAACTTAACTGAGTCGTGTACCTTGCTTGTTGTGTTTTGCTGGCTGAGTTGTGTGCTTGCTGCAGCAGTTGTGGAGCATGATGAATGTTGTTTTGAAGAGTCTGAGATGTCAAGACTTCACAGTAGATATACACCACGAAGCAGTCTGTGCCATTGTACATTGATCATTTTCAGCATTTCTGCATTTTGTCATTCTCTTTCATCACCCATGTATGGGTAAGAGTATGTTTGTGCCCAGGATGTATTCTTATGGGGAGCTGAGACAGAGCCAGCATGTGCGCTGGAGCTGTAGAGGGCTGCTATGCCCTGCAGCATGGATATCTGGCTGTGGTGGCCATATAGCACATTCTTTAAGTCAGTGAAACAACTGTTCTTGGTTTTCTGAGATGCTACTGTCCTCTCATCTGTTTAAAACTATCTCTGGAAGTAAGCAAATGCTTATTGGAACACAGATCAGAAGGCTGGTAAACAAACAGCATTGCCAGTCCTTTGAGTGTGCTTGTGTATGTAAAAGAATGGGGAAGAAAGTAACAGTAGTTGAAATGACACAAACGAGAGGATTAATGGGGGATTTGTGTGCTTCCAGAAGGAAAAGAAGAACCAGAGTGTGATATTTAAATACACTTTTTAAAGTGCACATTTGAGCTTGTAAGTAAAATGGAAACAGCTGCACCAGTTAGATTGAGGCTATTTATCTGTGAAGTTGGCCATTTACAGATAATAACAAGCAACAGTTGCATAACAGGAAGAGGTAGAACGGGTGTTAGTGCCCACTATTGGGTTTACAATTGATTATTCCAAGAGCATGGAGTGTGAATAGGCAGCCTCTGTGAGGAGAGGTATAACCAGGCAATATGGACTGCTGCAGGAGCAGCTCCCTCGACAGGGCTGCTCAGAGGGTCAGTATGTCACATCAAGTTTGTTTTAAAAACAAATCCAGTTCTCCTGCTTATAATAGTTTTTCAGTGGGCTTTGCTGTTGCCAATGTTGTGGCACTGCCCTGCACTCTTAAGGGAATGAAGCGCAATGAATGAACTTTTATCTTTGTATAAACTATATGGTATTTTGAAATCATATTTAAAATATTTAGTAGTTAAAAATGCAGCTACCAGAGTGATGTAACGTAAGCTAGTTGCCTGATGTGTCTTATCTACCTGATTTTGCAAATACTATGTCTCTCCTAGTCTGCAGTTAAGAAAATAACTGAATATTCAGCTTGCATTTCTTTCTGAGAAGATAAGCATCTCTCTGTGCTTGGCATCCTTTTGGATGCACTGTTTGAAATGCTGGCACCAACAGAGTCAATTAAAAAGTATCTCTGGCTTCAAGACTTTGCCTGAGTTGTGTTTCTTCTATTTCTTGGCCAGTTGCAGGTACGTTCATAATTATTTGAGAAGATGCAAGAGAAATCCTTGCACATCTTAACTTAATGATGGATCTTCTCTAAAGCTTTATTTTGACATATGGTATTTCTTTATGTTTCAGCACTCAATTTCTTTGCACAAGTGAAAATAGAGGCTTGCAGTGACCAACATTTTTTAAAAGATAAATGAAGAGCATCTTGATTTCTAGCTTTTTAGGTATCTAGCATATGTTGCAGCTTATTTATAAGAAGTATTGAAGTATTTGGGAAAGAGAGCAAATAATTCTACTGGGTTTTGCTAACTTTTTTTTTCTGTTACTTTTTGTCTGCCACATCCTAGTGAGACTTTTTAGGAAGTTTTAAGTAAAATAATAGAAATCTTAAAGACTTTTCTTCCTGTCTACTCTGGACTTTATTGCTCTGAATGAGATTAAGAATGATAGAAAAAAAATATATATATACACACCACATGTCAAGTAATGTCACTTTCACATACAAATAATCCTTTTTTGTGGGTGTTTGCAAACTTTGACTTAAATTGTGGTATGGTCTACTTAACACACGTGCAATATGAGCTTTTTGGAGTGTTCAGTGCATAACCATGCTTCTGAATGCATTAAATGCTTACAGAGCAGTTGAAGCTATCAGGAAATATGATTCTTAATACTGAACACAATCTTTTTTTTTTTTTTTTTTTTTTTTGCTTTGTAGTTCTGAACATTCCCAGATACAATTTTCCTATCTAATAAACCTATTGCTATGTGCTAATTTAGCTATGTGATGCTCTGTGGTGAAAGAGCCAATGCAGTTGCAAAGTACAGGCATTTTTACCTGAACCATTACATCTTTTAAAGTTGGTTAATCACTACTTCAAAGAGGATGTGGAAATTTTTTTTCATCACCTCACCATGGCAACCCACCTCCCCAAACAGGAAGGTGATTAAAACAGTTCTTCTCCAAAGTCTCTGCCTAAAGACATTGGTATTGTAATGTGATTAAAGGTACCTAGAAATACTTCCTTCTGTTTACTTTTTAATCAGTTATCTAAATGTGATTTCATTAAAACTACATTAAACAAAATACATTAAGAAGCCATAGATGAATTCCAGGCTCAGATTTTAAGGTTTATATATGGGTTTTGTTAAAATTCCAGCAATTCTCAGGTAAGGAAAAATATGTCTCCTAGATTAAATATGAATTTATGATCACAGAATTAAAGAATGGCCAGGGTTGGAAGAGACCTCAAAGATCACGAATTCCCAAACCCCCTGCCACATGCAGGGCCACCAACCTCCACATTTAATGCTAGATCAGGCTGCCCAGGGCCCCATCCAATCTGGCCTTGGACACCTCCAGGGATGGGGCATCCACAACCTCTCTGGGCAGCTGTTCCAGCACCTCACCACTCTCACAGTAAAGAATTTCCTCCTGACTTCCAACCTAAATATCCCCTCCCTCAACTTAAAACCATTTCCCCTCATCCTGAAGTTATCAACCCTTTCAAAGAGTTGATTCCCCTCCCCTCTGAAGGCTCCCTTTAGGTAGTGAAATGCTGCAATGAGGTCACCCTGTAGCCTTCTTTTCTCCAGGCTGAACAAGCCCAGCTCCCTCAGCCTGTCTTCACAGGAGAGGTGCTCCAGTCCCCTGATCATCTTTGTGGCCCTTGTCTGGACCCTCTCCAACAGCTCCCTGTCTTTCTTGTACTGGAGGCTCCACACTTGGATGCAGTACTCCAGATGGGGCCTCACAAGAGCAGAGTAGAGGGGAACAATCACTTTCCTGTCCCTGCTGGCCACCCCTCTTTTGATGGAGCCCAGGACACCATTTGCCTTCTGAGCCGCAGGGGCACACTGCTGGCTCATGTTAAGTTTTTCATCTATCAAGACCCCCAGGTCCTTCTCTGCAGGGCTGCTCTCAAGGACTGTTCCTTCCAGTCTGTATGGATGCTTGGGATTCCTCCAGCCGAAGTGCAAAACTGCACCTTGGTGTGTTGAATCACATGGTCCTTGACTTATTCTGATTGATAAAGTTGCTTTATTAAATTTCTCATGTTAAGAGACTGTACATTTAACTGGTGACTGATTGCTTGCCCTGCAAGAACAAAGAGCTTGTGGAATTTGTTATTCTCAAACTGCAATCTGAGGGAATTCATGCAGGCTGGTGTTTTGAAGAAAGTGCACTGTGCTAATATATAAGAAGGTAATCTAGTTTTACGTGAGAACTTACAATTTCTACAAGTTTTAAATTCTGTTTACTTGGTAATTTGGCTCTGAGTGTTTTAAAACATTCGAGGTATCTTTGCCAATGGACTGCTGCTGGCTACTGCAATTTTTTGTTTTTATGCAGTGTATCGAGCATGGTATATTTAATCCAGATTTTGCTATGATAACTCAATTTTTCTTTTTTGTTATGGAGTCTTTATCAAATTTAGTAGTTCAGTAAATGACTGCTGCCTTCCATGTTCTGTGGTCTTGCTGTGCTGATATTTAGGTCTGTATTCTTCCTAATGCTATAGAACGTATTATCTGTTGAATAGTGATTTTACACAGTGAGTTCATGGTGAAGTTTATATAAAAAAAAAACTATACTATCTGTTGAATAGTGATTTTACACAGTGAGTTCATGGTGAAGTTTATATAAAAAAAAAAAACTATGTGAAGAAATTCTAAGCTGCTGTTCCTTCTGATAATTATCTCTGCTAGCTCAGTGATTCCTGTGCATAGGTCTTGGCATCATTACGAGGCGTCTTTAAGTCCTCCATACTTCAGCGTGAGCTGAAAATATTCATCACTGGTGCTGTTCTGGATCTCATGCAGCAAGGTGTCAGTACATCCTAGTTAGGTGTTGGGCAAGCTGGGCCCTCTTCACCATTTGTTCAAAACATGCCATGCTGAATGTAGATGTGACTTTTCACCAATTTTTCTTGTTTGCAATATGCAAAAATTTGTACATTTAAGGGAGACCAGTGCAGATGCAAAGGGGAAAAGTGAATTTCCCTCCCTAAATTACCATGGAAGCAGTGAGGTTGTGGGTGTTCCTTCCCTGGAACCATTCAAGGCAACACTGGATGCGGCTTCGAGCAACCTGGTCTAGTGGGAAGTTTCCCTGCCCATAGCAGGAGGTTGGAACTAGTGATCTTAAAGGTCCCTTCCAACCTACGATTCTATGATCTGAGAGAATGAATGGGATGGAGTGATATTTTTCCTTCTCTATAACCTAGATAGTATCAGGGAGATGGAGTAAAATTACCAGGTTTTAACCCAAGACTGTGGTTCATACTTAATGTTATGTTTCAGGCATTGGAAAAGTAATCATCAAGGTTTCTGTGAGAGTTCAGTTTGCCATCTGCACTGCAGTGGTTGCATGCCCAGATCTGTTAGGCTGGATGTAATGGTGTGTGTAGGACGGAATTGTTTAATAGGTATTTTTTCCAAAGTTACTGGTTTGTAGCTTTCTAAGCCTTTTACTAAAAGTACAAACTCAAGTGTTTCCTTATTATTTAATTTTAAAGCAGTTGGCAAGTACATATGTATCTAGGCATCTGGTGACTTGTCTGTGGCTATCAATCCTATTTAGAGAACCAGATGTAGGTTCGCCTAGTGTCATGATATTCTTTGGGATGTATGCCTCATAATGTTTTCCTAACACGTAAGGCAGTGAGTTTGTTCATATTATGTTCAGTACCAATGTGGACATGGTTGGTTTTCATGTCTGGATAAAAATGAAGAAGTCCACAGTTCTGTGTGTGTATCTACTTTCTGTTCACAGGTGGGAATTCAGAAATAGTCAAAGTAACACCTATATCTCTCTCAGGGACCCAAGCTGATGACCACATTCAAAGCAAGGCTAGCATAAAAATCTATTCTGATGTCTTACAAAATTGTGTTGTAGGGTGGTGTTAAGGACCTCACCTACTCAGAATACCCCAGAGCAGAGGTTTGAGGGCTTTGGGAAGGTTCAAACAGAAAGAGCTTAAATGTGCATCCCCTGGGGGACTACCAATAACCATGAGCTTCTTGGGTAAAGAAAGAAAATAAGGATGTTTTTCCTCTCTTCCTGTTGAAGCTCTGCTACTCAGCTGAAGAGGATAAAAGATGAATGTGACTAGATGGGAAGAATGAGAGAATAAGTATGATTATCGCTTCATAGATGGGGTGTTTTACAAGGCAAAGTTAGTGGCTCTTCTCCCTTTTATCTGAATGCCTTGTGCACTTTAAACAGTTGCTGGAATAAAGAAAAAATCTTTCTCTTTATTATTTAAAAAAAAATACATTTATTTATTTATTTATTTATTTATTTATTTATTTATTTATTGTACTTTCTCTGCTAAATCTCTAGAGATACTGCTGTATCAGTTCTTCCCGGTGATTTGTTAGTCATTTTTTCTGTTTCATGCAAGAGACTTGATTTTTACATATAGGTTATGTGTTCTCAGAGAACAATTGTTTGCTTTGCTTCAGAGTGTTTTCAATCAGAATCGTTTGATTATTCTTATTTATAAAAGTATGTTGTGTATATGCAGTCGAAATGCTATTTGTTATGCAAAGTCTAACAAAGGTGCCTTTTTTGAAAAACTATACTTGTTGAGATGAGATTATTCTCTATCCTCTAACTTCAGAGGATAATTCTTATCCTCTATCTTCAATTTTGTTGTTTTTACTTTCCTTAGACACTCAGTATTGATGAACAAAAAAAATTAGATTTATGTAGTACAGAATACAGAAAATTGTGTAACTTTAATGTTTTGTTTTGTTTTCTTAATGGTGATAAATGCTTAACAGATGCTAAATACGTTAAGAAGAAGAGAGAAAAAAAAATGGGAAAGAGGATCTGATCTCATCCTGATACCAGCTTTTGGAATCTCAAATGTATACTGCTTTTTATTTCTTTTTCCAAGGGCCATCAGTTTCACTCAGTAACAGTGGAGATCTTGATTCATTTTGCTGCCAGTTATAGGTCCCAATTTTAAACTTCTGAAATGTGATGATCTTAGAAATTTTCAGTAGTTGAATTAATAAATTAAAAATCTTTTTTTAGGGTAAACTGATTGAAGGTAGAGTCTTAAACAATAACATTGCTTTGGCTGCTGCAATATAGAGAATTTCTGTATTGTACATACATTTGTCAAAAAGAGAACGTGGAGGGTGGCAGGGCAGTCTGAACTGAGTGCATCTTTTATGTCCATGCCACTTGTCAGTCTGGAGCTGGAGTCCCTGTTGGCATGACATACAGCAACAGTTGACTGGGACTGAGGTGCTTACCTAGCTGTAGCTCTTTCATTTACAAGAGCAGCTAAATTGTGTGATTTTTAGAGCGGGAGTGTGTGCGAACTGCTAGCAACTTGGACTAAAAGTAAGCTTTCAGCTTACCATGAAGAAAAACAGTTCACAAGGAACAATGTTAAGTCAGAGAGCTTTCTCCTTTGGAAGTGTCACTTTCAATGAGATTTGGCATTGAAAGGAGCTCTTACATTGCAGAGAGAAGGTGCTATGAAATGCTGAACAACAGTTATCTCCTGAGGGAGAAAAAAATGGTATTTGGAAAACGTAGCTCTGAAGAAAGCAAAACTTGGTTTGAACAAAAACAAAAAACAAAAAACACAAGAACAATACTTCCCCTGAAAATAGCAGCATGACAATAACTTTACTCAGCACTCCTGGGATCTGTGTGTATGATCTGCTGCTGAGCCATTGCCAGGCAGTTGCTGTACATGGGAACAGACCTGTTTGCTTCAGTGGGAGCATTCCCTGTGAGCCTCAGGTGACTAGGGAGCAATTGCTAAAATATTTTAGGTACAGTCTTTGATGTTATGGGGGAAAAAAAGAAAGAAAAGAGTTGGGAGCATGATTTTTTCATGATTTTTTAGATTTTTTTTTTTTTCTTCAGATTTTCATGTCACTAAGGATCAATATATATCAATCACTTGCCTTGAAATCACTTTTAACCATACCAAATCTAAGAAAAGTGTTAAATTATTAAAATAATTTCCTAGAAGTTATGAAATGCTCATAAGAATTTTATGTAGGAGGGAGAGCAGGACTCACCTGAATCTAACATTTAATTTACTTTCTTCCCCCTGAACTCAATGATTTGCCGTGGCTGTTTTCTACTCTTGCCTGCTAGGACATGTGCTGACTAACATTTCTTTCACGGAGCCTGGTTCTTGGTGACATGCAGCTTTTGTAACTAAACTTGTTCTTTAACTCCTCCCTCAAACGCTTCATCTGTGTTTTTTACCTCCCCCTCTATTACCGATTCAAGTTGTTAAAGCTCAGGTACTTCTCAGTATGCTTGCTTGAGCATCTTATAATGCTGGGGTTCTCAGTTATAAGCATAAAGGATGTTTTTTCCTCCTGTGGCTAAAGCACGCTTACATGCTAGCCTAATAGAGTTGCAACCTTGAACTTGGTGAAAAGTATCTAAGTGCTATGAGGATAGAATTTTGTATGCTGCTAATTAGTTTGGTGGTTATGAACAAATGTAGTGTTTGAATAGGTCCACGGAAAGATCTCAGTTTTGCACATTGAGACTGATTACTTTTATTCTGAGAGAAATAATATATGATTTTACTGTCCAGAGTATGGGAATACTAATAAAATATACAGAAGTTAATTTTAAGTTAATATATTTTATTATTAACAATGGTAAAAAAAATATTGGCTGTTTAGTCTGATGGTAAGGATTTAGGTAGAAGTATTCTTTTACAAGCTTTTTCTTTTTTAAATTTCACACTGGTGCAAGTGTGAAAAATTATTTTATTTGCTAATTAGGTAAGACTGTAAAGCTAAAAAGTACAGTCAGCTGCTAAATTTGCACCACAGAAATTATTTTTGTTCATGATAACACCTCTTCTTGCTGTTACGTTAAAGGCATGTGTTCACACATGAACGCAGAATAAGTTCACAAAAATGGCTGTAGAAAATAAAAAAGGACATAAGTAGAAAGGAGGTCTATGGACAATCAAGACAGTGTAATCCTGAAACTTTTGCTCACTCATTGCCCAGTGCGTGGAGCTCCTGAGCCCCCAGAGCAGCCCTTATGTCTTTCAGAGCCCCCAGCTATTCCCCAGCTCATCTCCCCATCTGAGCCTCTCAGAGACAGGCCTTTCTGGAGGTACTCTCCAAGGTGTGCCCAGCACATTTGGTTAAGATCAGTGCCAGCCTCCATGTGCAGCAGCAGCTTCTGCTTTCTGCTAAAAGCAGCCGTCTTGAGCAGCAGCTTTCTTTCATGTGATGTTTCAGCAGTAAGAGCGCTCATCTGGGTGCTGGTGTGGGCACACAATGATTCCCTCTGCCTGCAGGGCCTGACCACCCGCTCAGAAGCTTTTCTGGGGGCTTCCTTTTATGCTGGCAATTGAAGCTGTGCTTAACTCAGCCCTTCCACTAGACAAAGTGCAGAGATGCTCATTCAGGGCTTGGGATTGCTTTCCAGGAGACTGAGCTCGTCACTGAGATGCTGCAAGCACTCGGTCCTAGGAGATGGAGCTACGTTAATCGAAGCTGACAGTCGCTGGTTGTGCTCTACGGTCGCTGAATGATAAAATGTATTCAAATGTGCTGCCAGTGGAACATTTGGTATGACTGTTTATTTCTCATACCGTGCCTGATGCGCTCATTAAAAATAAGAGATCCGTCTGGACAGATTAATTCTGTGCTCCGATTGGCTGTGCTACTTGAAACAAGTCATAAATAGAAGTCAAATATTTTGCAACAGAATATGTTCATTTCACTGCTAGCTGGATTACAAGAAGGTTATTTTTCTACTTTCAGGAATTTGTTAGCTCATTCAAAAATAAATCTGCTGGTAACATAGCTATAATTTTATTTTCAAAATAATAGATTATAAGCATATTACTTAAGTGATGAACATGCATCTATTTCAAGTCTTTATAGCTTGTACTGAAGCAAGCCTAGAGTGAATACAGAAGCAGCAGAAGGAATTAATTAGTAAACCCCTCCACTTAAACCCTCTAAGTGAACCCAGAGAAATAGGGGAGACCTAGTTTATTTGTCAACATTGCTGATAGCACAGTCTCAGTTAGAAGCTGAAGTAACACTGACTACCAGTTATATATATAAAATAATGTCATTGTTGAATGTACAGAACCAGGGCTATTTTTTGTACGTATATGAGTGACTAATCACTCCTGTCGCAAGTGCTAGGAAAAGACATGGAAGCCAGCTAAACCCTAACTAACCCAATTGAAACTACATCACTATACACCAATTTTTACCAACATTTTTCCTCTAGGATTTCTCAAATGTAAACTAGCTAATGCTAGCAGTTCTGTACACAAAGCTGTATTTTTAGTAGAAATAAGTTCTGTGTGTAGTTGCTTATGTGTTTGTAAAATGCTGCAAAGAATACAATCAAAATGCTAATATGGTTCTTCTCTACTACTAGGATAAATCTCTCTGAAAACATCAAATCATAAAGGTTAGAGATATGAAACATATGTATTTTTTGCTTGCTAGTCAGTATGTTTTAGCAGAGATGTGGGCAGGAGCATATGGGAAGCGATTAGATTTATGGATGCTGAAAAAAATAAAGGGAGACTGTTTTTCCCCCAAAGAATGAACAAATGACTGTGTCAATGACTATACAATATTAAAAGGTGTTTTGCAAGTCATGTTCTGTGCATTTTGAAGATGGCTGAAATGGTGTTTCTGTAGAAATTAACCAGAATGCTGAGTGGGATGGAAGCAGTTTCTCTAGTTGGGGGCATCTTGGACACAGAACCAGAAAATCACAGTCACAGAATGGCCAGGGTTGGATCAGACCTCGAGGATCACGAATCTCCAAATCCCCTGCCACATGCAGGGCCACCAGTCTCCACACTTAAAGCTAGACCAAGCTGCCCAGGGCCCCATCCAATCTGGCCTTGAACACCTCCAGGGATGGGTCATCCACCACCTCTCTGGGCAGCCTGTTCCAGCACTTCACCACTCTGTAAAGAATTCCCTCCTGACGTCCAACCTAAGTCTCCCCTCCCTCAAATTAAAACTATTTCCTCTCATCCTGCAGTTATCAACTCTTTCAAAGAGTTGATTCCCCTCCCCTCTGTAGGCTCCCTTTAGGTATTGAAATGCTGCAATGAGGTCACCCCGCAGCCTTCTTTTCTCCAGGCTGAACAAGCCCAGCTCCCTCAGCCTGTCTTCACAGGAGAGGTGCTCCAGTCCCCTGATCATCTTTGTGGCCCTTCTCTGGACCCTCTCCAACAGCTCCCTGTCTTTTTTGTACTGGGGGCTCCACACTTGGATGTAGTACTCCAGATGGAGCCTCACAAGAGCAGAGTAGAGGGGAACAATCACTTCCCTGTCCCTGCTGGCCACCTCTCTTTTGATGGAGCCCAGGATACCATTTGCCTATGTGGTTCAAGGTTTTGCAGCCGTAATGCCATAGTGGGTGCTACTCTGGGGAACCAGAAATGTGCCTGCCCAGAGCAGAGAGAAAGAAAAGAACTTCTCTGTTGCTCTCCCTCCCTCTATACATTTGCATGCGCATAGACACCTGCCTATGGATGCATGCGTGCACATTGCACATATGCAGTACATGGAGAAAACTTTTAGCAGTCTGATAGCTTTCAATACATGCATAAGACGTGCTTTGCTGAAGGCATGATGGAAGATACCTTGGTGGGTGCCATTATCTTCAGTGTGAGAGGTGGGAACTGGAGGTGCATGTGTTCACTTTCTTCTAACTCCATCTGTGTTACTAGAGATTTGCATTGTTTATGACTGTATGTGACTCAATTTTATTCAGATTTTGGTGACATCATCTTTTTTATATGTACTGGACATAGGTGTGGTACTGTCTTAACTAATCTTGTAATTACTGTTTTGAACACACACAATGCAGCATTACAGCATTTCAGATAATGCAGCATTGGTCAGTGTTTGACCGTGCTATGTTGTGGTAAGTAGTGTCTGGGAAGCTTGCTTTCTTCAAAACCTTTTCGCTTCTGATGCCTTGTGCCTTTTTGTAAGTGCATACATGTACACAGATGCACACATAAATATTATACAGCAACTACTGTGTGTACCAATTAATTTTCCACTACACTTCTGCAAAGTCAGAATGTGACGTGGGGCTATCTGTTGTGTTTGGTTTGGGGAATCATAGGCCTTGGTTTTAAAATCTGCCTGGATGGATGGATGAGATAGAGAGCATGTAGGGGCTTGGAATATCACAGGACCATAATACAGTCTTTTCAGTTGGAAGGAACTTTAAAGGTCATCTAGCCCAACTCCTCTTCAGTAAACAGGAACACCTACAGCTAGATTAGGCTGGATGGGGCTCTTAGCTACCTGACCTTGAATGCCTCCAGGGTCGTGTCAAGATGAACACCCAGATACATCTGGACTTTGGATTTCCAGGTATGTCAGGGTGAGATGGTGGAACTTGAGATGAAAGGGGAGTATTGTTGTGTTTAGCAGCACAGATGTGACAGAGAGTGTTGAAGAACAGCTAAAGGGAAAGAGTAGAAAGATCTGGAGGTTTTGGCACATTAACTAGGTGGAGCATAAAGGAATCCTAAAAAAGCAGTGAGATTTAAAACCTGACGTGATGTTTCCAGTGTGATGTAAGAAGCACCAGAAACCTCTTCTAGAATAATAATCTGCCTTATAGGCACACACTCAGGATCGTTTGCCTCCAGAAGAAGCACAGATTGTACCTATGCTACTCACCTTTGTCTGCAGGAAAAAAGCAAAACAAAAAACATGCATATGTTTGGGCAACTTGATCTAGTTGCAGATGTCCCTGTTCATTGCAGCACAGTTGGACCAGGCTACCTTTAAAGGTCCCATAAAACTTCAAAGATTCTATGATACACAATGTAGAACAGCAGTAATAAAGCAACAATCTTAAATGAAGATCCTGAAGATTCATCATACCTCAACTCTAACTAAGAGTTTCAGATCCATGTTTCTTAAATCTGATTCCGTATGAAGCAATGTTACCGAATGAATTCTGCTTATCCTGTTTGTTTTCTTTCCCCAGGAAAATGAGACAATATTAAAAATAGGTTGAACAATACTTATGTATATATGTATATTACATATTTTCATGGAAAGTTGGTTTTCATATGAGGCCAAATACCATCAAATCTCAACAATTTTTCCACTTCATTTTGTATTCCCTGCTGCTTGGCACCCACTCATACCTTAGCTTGCCAAAAGAGTAACTTGACAATTAGGTATGTTAGCACAATTAAGCATTGTTATAAACTATGTAAAATAACACTCTAAATGGTACGATGAATAATCTTTTCTCTCAAAACTTTTTAAAGCTATTTTTTAAAACAATACTGCTATTATAACTTTATCAGTGTAATACTGCAGTATATGAGCATTATGAAAGGGGAATGGTATCTCATGCTTCAGACAATGAACAGTCCCTTCTGTCCTAAAGAGGTTTGTTATAGCTGTTCATCACTCCGGTATCCTAGGGCTTTCCAAGTGTGTCTAACATCTGTCACTGTTCTCTTATTTTCTTTTCAGAGAGCAAGTGCATCCTACAGAGTATGCTGTTTCAGACTTCAGAATTGGTACGTCTCTTTGCTTGTATTTGTTAGAGAAAACTTGACCGAAAAAGAATCTTTGCAGAGAATGGTGTTCTCATTGTTTTGGTCCCCAGCCCCCTCAAAATTCTGTCTCTGCCAAAGGATAAGCCTTGGGTTTTTTTGGGAGGGGAGAGTCACAGCACCTGGGCAGCTTAACTTTTTATCACAGTTTTTATTCTTGTTCTTGGTGTAGTTTAGCCCTGAGACTCTATGTCTGTACCTTGTAGACAGAAACCAGGAGGTTGAATTTCTCTTTAAGTTCTAGGTAAATTCAACCAAAACATCTGTGTTTTACATTTGGTACTCTTCCCTCACTGCTGTGCTTTTCAGCTTCTTGGCTTGAGTGCACATGCACATGCTGGTGATGCTCAGTGATGCAGACCAAACTGAAATATAAAATACTTCCAGTTTCTCTTCCCTTTCATTTCATTTCCCCATTGACTGTGTTTGGCTGCATTTAGTATCCTAGCTACAGTCACTTTCATCATCATTACCTTCAAATCCTTATCTTCTGCATTTCCCACTTTGTATTCAGGTCATCTTGCTGATTTTTATAAAGACAAAATCAGAAGCAAGATTTCTCCTGGGCTCTTTAGTGCTAGAGCACCCACTTTGCTTTAGGAGCCCTGGAAGATGTTTACTTCAATATGCGTTTTTTCTGTGTGCTGAGAACTTCCTGAAACGCTCGTGAGGATCACGTGAGGATAACGTTAGCGTTATGCAAAGTGCTGAACAGTGTAAGGCAGTTTTCATGTCTTGATTTCAAAATCACCAAAAAAAACAAAGTTATGGATTTCTTGTTATCCATGAAATGAACCCTAATGCAAGTAGGTAAATCTAAAATATTTTAAAGTTTCTAGACAAAGGTATGTGGAAGCAAAGAAAACTGAGTACCAGTCTGTGTAGAGATTATTCGCCTTTTGTCACAGGCTAGGCATGTGTGAAGCCTGAGCAAGCAGAAGTCCTTGGGCAAGCTCCTCTTTCCATACCTGCTCCCAGCAACTAGGTGAGCTGCCTGGTGTCCCTCTGCACCTGGAGGGTTCTGTGCTTTTATGAACTGCTGCTGTGAGATGGAGCGGCATGGAAGCCATCAGCTCAGAGCCACAGCAGGCTGGACTTCCCCTCCCTCCAAGGGCTTCCATAGTGTCATGCATCTCTTCCTTCTTACACACATTTTCAATGCTCCTTTTGTAATAAAAGACTGTTGTTCTGGAACTTATCTGAAATTCTTATTTGGTGTTTTTAGTATTCCATGGAATGAGTAATCTGTAGCAATTGAGGATATCATATCTTGTTTACTATGTTAGAGTAATCTGTCATGTATTTTCTACATCGATTTAACATTTTTCTATGTTTGTTTTCCACACCATCTTTCTTGGACTGTCATATTGCCTCAAGCTTTGCAGGCAATAATTCAAAATTATTTTAGCTTTTTTTTATTTTTTTTGATCAAAAACATTTCCTACTACTGATTTTGTTTGGTATTTGATTTCCGTTAGAAAATTTCTATTTCAATTCTTAGTTCTTGAAGTAGACAGGTAAAATACTTTCTAGAGTACTTAAACAAATATAACAGATGGAAAAATAATATAAAACCAAAGTAGAAGTTTCTTACCCTTCCCATTCTGTGTGTCTTAATGGACAACTAGGTCTTTTCAGCCTAGTGTCTCCCCTGCTTCTCTGACAGAGACACTGACTTTTTTAGCTAGGGAACTGCGTAAACCTGTCTCCTGCACCATGGCTCAGCATAGAACAGTGCATTGCAGGCTGGCAAGGACCTAAAAATCACTTCTTCCATTTTCCTCCCCCACTTAAAAAGGGCTCAGGGTTCAAACCTGCAGCCCAGATCTCTGCTATTGCTGTCCCTCTGCTTTCTTTCTGGCAACTGTTTATGTGCAATGTCTGTAAATAATTTTCCAGTGTGATACCTTTGCTTTCCCACTGTGAAGCTTTGAAACTGCTCGGGAGCATAGTTATTTCTAGGATTACCTCTGCTAAGAGTGACTGTCTGGTAGCCTTACTATCCTTGCCCTCTCATATGCCTTTGACTTTCTCTTAGTCCCTTCAATGCTTAAATTATTATTTGAAATTCTACAACTTCTCTTGACAGAGTTGGATTTTGTTTTATTTCTTTATTATTTTATGATTCTTAAGCTTCCCCAGACACAGCAGTGGTTTCATAGCCAGTACCCAATCCTGCATACAAGTTAAACACACACAGCATGTAATGCATCCCTTAAAAACTGTAACTCTGGAGAAAGATCCGGTGATAATGACTGCAAGCTGAAGCTTATCAGAGCAAAGCTGTGACGATGGGTTACTTCAGTGCAGCAGTAGCTGATGGAAAGCATATTTATTTATAGTGTTCGGGATTTTCTGTTGGAGTATAGTGTTAGTGGCTGAAAAACTGGGGTAGGGTGCTGAGGCCTCTTGGCCCCTCCGGTGCCATTGGGCCCAGAAATGCCTTCTCTTGGTGTGCTCCTCGTGTGCTGTCAGCACAAAGTGTGTTGTGATTGCTTTGTCTGCATTTGATAGGCAGTTAGATGTACAATGGGAAAAAATGTCCTCCTTTCAGTAATGCTGATCACTTCCAAAAGTAGGACCTGTAGGAACATCACTGTTGGACAGACAACACTTGAATTTTTGACCCTATTATTTTATGTGGTAAGAAAGCAAAGGGAGCAGGCTGTTTCTGACCAATTTGTATCTCCTTTGATAAGAGACTACCAGGACTGAAGCTAGTAGAAATAATGTGAGCAATATGATCATACTTTTTTTCAAACCAGTATATTAAGAGTCTAAGACTTACAAAACTTACACCAGCTGTGTGACTTTTCTGAGGTAGACTATGAAGAAATTTTTTGGCTAACACTGAATTTTTTGCACATCTTTAAATTAGCACTAAGGTGTTGTGAAAGCTTTTGTTGTTGTAGGTAAGTGGCATCTTCCAAATTGACAAGTACGCCCACATTAAATTTCCAAGTCCTGTTCTTTGGTATACGAGAGTACTGATCATCAAATATTACATCCCTACTCAAAAGGCTGTTTTGAGAAATTGTTATGGGTGAGTTGCATTATAGGTAGGCATCTGCTCTCAAATTAAATCATTCCTTAGCCTTTCTATTCATTTGGACTCATTGGTGCCACCAGACACTCAAATAACCTTGACAATAACAAAAAGTACACTTTTCCATCTGGAGCCAGAGATGATTACACACTATCCAACTGTATTATAGAGAAACGACAGGACCACAGTGAGGCACAGTTCTATGATCTTATGTTCAATTATTAAAGGATACAATACTGGGGGGGAGGAAGGAGGGAGAGAAATACCTGAAAGAGTGCCATCTGGTACAAAGCATGTTTCCACTTAACTTATAAAAATACCAATAATATAGATCAATTTTTGTATTATTTTCACACATTCTTCCTGGTCCAAATAGAGAATATAGTGGGTAGAAACCTGCAAAATGATACTAAGAAAACACAGGAAAATGGAATCTGTGTATTGTATTGCTACATAGGAAGGAGTTGACTAGCAGTTACTTGTTCTTCAGTGTCAGATGATCATTTTTATGGAACACTATGTTGTGAGATAGGGGAGCTATGTTGGTAATAATCTGGACCAGCATGTCAATACTTAGCTACTCTTATGGCTGCATTACTTGAGAGTAGGATTTGGGCTGAAAGAAAGTGAGGCTCTGAGCAAATGTCTAGAGGATATTTATTTTCCTGAGATTTAGAAACTCTGACAAGAACATATTTAGTTAAGGGCAAACAAACTTCAGCTTGCCAGCTAATAGCAGTCCCTCAAACTGAGCTGCTTTCGTGAAAAAGAAATGAGAAAAACAACAACAACAATGATCAAAATAAATAAATAAATAGACAAAACAAAAACATCAACAAAAAAAAACTCAAAACAGAAAACAAACAAACAAAATTTGCCTCTACCATAATGATAGGGACAAAAACAGAGAAAAATGAAATGCCTTCAGCTTATGTATAATTTTTTATCTCAAATGAAGCACAAAAACTCTTCATACTCTTCTTGCCTTCATCTATTTGGTCACATTGATAGGAAGTGGTAGAGCAAGTAGGCACTTCATGTTGTGTTTCTATAGCTGGAAATAACATGTTTAATTTGATTTAAAGTAATTTTATACATTTATTGGAAATGAGATGAAATAATATTAGCTTATTTTCATTCATGTAAAATAATTAGATCTGTTAAAAACAAACTTATCCTTTCAAACATTTTTTTCTAATTACTCAGGTGCCATCTGAATTAACATGCATCTGTAAAGGGTGAATACAGAACTTGATATGATCTCATTTCATGATTACTTGATATCCAAAAGCAGCTATGTGGTCCAGGGCATGGTTTATGGGACTATTAATGCATACTCTGTAGATACTGCCAAGTACCCTCTTCTACCAAAGGCATACTTTAATGGCCTCATAAAATGTACCCTCAAGTCTCTTTGGAGTATTGAATATATTCTTCCATTGGAGAATCTCATCTTTACAAAATCATTCAATACAGTTTTTGTAGTGGAAGAATGAGACTAATTAGTTTAATAGCTTGTGAAATGCATTATTTAAATTGAAAGGATTTGTTGTGCTTCCTTATTTTGAAGCCGCATTTGATTCTTTTGTTTTGTTTTAATATAGCTTATTGCAGTTTATGTGTCAGCCCAGTACCTTTACTTGTATGCTTCATCTTTTAAAACACCCTCAAAATGTACTCTGCATTGTTTGCCTGATTTTTTTTCACCCTTTCAGTTTAGCTGAATCCAACAGTGGTGTGGATGCTTCTCCCAGGTTTTATATTGAATTACCAAAATTGTACCCCTAAAAAGAATGCTGATGGGGACACAAATTCAGAACTACAGCATGTCTTTCTTTATTGCAACTTCTGCTTTAAAATGAAAAATATTAAAATGGCACGGGTACTCAAAGATCCTGTTGAAGTCAGGTGCAACGGACTGAAATTTTATAAAATTCTCCTATGCAGACCATATTGGTCACCGTATCTGCTTCCAAATTTTTATTTTCAGTTGTATGTAAAAAAAATCATGAACATCAAAACTCTTTTTTTTTTCTTCCCCCCCCCCCCCCCCCCCATAAAAGCCATCCTTTTACAAAATGAATTAACTTGAAATATTCTTGGTTGAATTAAGGGATACTGTTTAATGTGTTCTTCCTTCCCTATTCAGATTTAGATTCCTTTCCTGTCCCCATCATCCTACATTATAGAGAAAGGTTAAGACTGTTTAAAACTTAGTCTTTCACCCCTACAAATCTTGAAATTTATTTGTCATGAATGCCTTTTCAAATAAGAGTAAAGAAGTTAAGGTTCCTCCCTATCCTTTACTGTGCTCCCAGTTATCCTTTGTTTTTTCTTGGGCATGAGATATGCATATAATATAGAACTACATTACTCATATAATAAGATAGATTAATGATTCAGAACAAGGATTAAAACATCTTGCTAAAGTACAGTTGGTACTATCTTGTGAGGAGCTGCAAAGGAAAATCAAGATTCAGTTTTGTTTTGTTTTTTTAAAGGCAAAAAGTGAAGAAAGAGTCTTTAACCTTGAAAGAGAACAAGGTAGATCAGCAATTAGGACAACTCAAGATTTGATAGGTTTTCATTTTATCACTATGAGTTGGAGGAATAAATCTGTTCTTCAGAATGTGACATAAGTGTTGGCAGACAGACAAGCTGGGGCGAATAGTCCACTGATAGAAATGTGTTGATCCTTGCTAGAATCAATGGGATCATGACAACCTCTACCAACTGGCGGTCTGCCACAGCATCTGCAGAAAGATGGCAGAGGTAATATGTAGAGAAACAAAACCCACTGACTTTCCCAGGAATAGGAATTGCAAGACATTGCTGGAACTGATCTAATAATTGCTAATAAAGTGAAACTCAAATAAATAAAATAAGGCAATTAAGTGTGCAACCTTCCCAATGCTGAGAAGTACTGGAAAAGTCTCAAAACAGAATTGCGGCCTCTGATTGTCAGTTTGAATGGATTAATAGCAGTAAGTAACAGAAGAGATCCTGAATTAGAGTGCTCTTAGGTATCCTTACTTGTTATGAAACTAGTTTGTGATTCTTTGTGGCTTGTACTGTTACAAAAAAATATCTTAAAATATCCATCTAAAAGGCTAGAGAAGGTCTTTCAAAACACAGGAATACTAAGAGCTATGCTGGCACTCTTACTATAAGGAGGGGGAAATAAATTACGTACCAAACTCTACTTCTACACGAGTATTTTGATTGAAAAAAAAAAAAAAGGTAAATGTTTTAATTTTGATTTGACTACTTCTACAAACAAAGATTGATTTCTATTTACACTGTGTAAATGAATGCTGCTTAACTCTGTATTTGAAAGTTACAGTCACCTTAAAAGTAATCAATGTTTGCACGTATGTCTTAGGGTTTTACAGAGTAATTTTCATTAAGAGATGTGTGTAAAATTGCACTAAAAACATGCAAATGAATTTCTCATTCTTTTTAGTGTAATCTTGAAATGTAAAAAAAAAAAAAAAAAAAAAATCACTTGGGTTAGTATGATATTACTTTTCCAACGTGCCCCCTTAATTAAACCTTCACTGAATCAAACCTAATATCTTTGTCAAATTAGGTCAGGCTTCCATGTATCAATGTCAAAGCTACTAAAATAGTTCACTGCTCAGAGGAGAAGGGGGGGGGGGAAGCTTTCTAAGGCTGTGAGATATTACAGCTGTTTGCTTAAGAAATTTTGGAACAAAAAGTGCATTTGTAATCACAAGTATATATATATATATTTTCCTGTACTTATCCAGATACTATTTTAGAAAGGAAAATACTGAACAGTGCAGAAGTGTCCTGTCTTGAAGGTGGAAGGTTTCTGATAGATTGTTATAACTGCAGTTGGACATAAAACACGTATGGAATTGAAACAAAGAGCCACAACGTTGTTTCTGACAGATACTGGCAGTGAGTACAAGGTGAAAGGTGAAAAAGTACTTGAACCATAAGCATGCAGGGATATTCTCTCTATGTAGGCTACTATAGGAACCCCTTAATGTTTGAAAAAATAAACACATTTATTTGAATAAATATTTTCTGAAAGAATTTGCAGTTACATGGAATTACAGAGAGGTGCCATGTTGCAGAATTACCGAAAAATAAATTGGATGTGATTTTAGTTAATCTTAATTTCACGGCTAACTATTATTAGTGTCTGCCAGTTGCCTACTTTCCCCGTATTTCTGAGCTTGTTGAGGAGCCCTGGTCCTTCTGGACCCTACTGTTTGTCTGTTCTCCACAGAAACTCACTGTTGACTCCTGTCTTAATTTTTGTCTCTCAACTGTGTGCAAAAGATGGCATTGCTGTGATGAAAATAACAACCTAATGTTAAATGGCAACTGGAAGGAGCACAGATATGTTTCATCAGAAGGGATTCAGACTGTATTAACTTCTACCTGGAAGTCCTCATTGTTCAGCTCTTTCCTTTCAAGAGTCCCAGAGGGAATAATGCCCACTGAGCTCCTCAAAGATTGCATGGCTTCAGAGGGGCTGTGATACAGGAAAGTGGAGTCGCTGCTTCCATTTCTTTTCTGAAGACCTTCAGCAGATGTGCTTTGCTGAGACTCAGGTCACTGTTACAATAACCTGCCTTCTCCCATAGTCCAGACTGATGACACTGAGCTATCTGGCCTGCAGATGCAATATCAGAATTTTGATTACTATTTTTTTTTTAATACTGTATTTGGAGTGTTTCAGTCTCAATCACGAGTAGATAATTTCTGGATCTCAGACATAAATTATTTTATTCCAGTTCCTGCTCTCTATAACGTCCATTAGATAAATATTTGACAGTGGATAATTAGTTGGCATTTGAATTCAGTGAGAACTTAATAATGCTTTGGATGAAATAATTCTGCAGATCTGCTTAACTCTGTGATTTTGTAGATCTACAATTAGGAAATGATTTCTGAAAGGAAACTCCTTGGCTTCTGTGAGTCGGGCGCCTGACTGGCGACATTCCTGGGTCTGGAAGCGTTTCCAACTTCCTTGTTCATCTCTTGGAGTAGTAATTGGAAGCAATAGAGATTAGTTCTTATGTTAGATGTAGTTTGTCATCTCTAGCAGCCTTTTGGTAGCCTTTCACTCATGCTACATTAGCAGTACCCTCTGGCTGATTTGGGAATGTGCATGGTGACTGTATGTGCTCGTTTATATATAGTGAAAAATGACATCTCAGGGAGAAATGGAGTGGAAATCCCTTAACTAGTGTAACTTTGAAATCAGCAGTGATTTGCTGATGTGCTACAGTAAACTTGCTTAGCAGTGTTTTTGACAACTGTGTTGCAGTTGAAGAAAAGGACCTAAGAGTCATCGATTGTTGTGACTGAGAACTGGCAAGCTTTTGCACTGATTTTGCTACTAGCTCCCTAAGATTGTGCAGTGTTTTTTGCTCATTGTTCTACTTCTAAAAATACCTCATCAATAGTATTTTTCCTTAGTCTAGTTACCTTCTCTAAAGAATTATTCCAAAAGTGGAAAATATTTTGAACAGCTACTACCACACTCACCCTTTTCTCTTATGCAAGAGAACAAGAATGTATCTGCAGAATATTTCACAGCCTTTCCTTTAGAGGTAAAGCACAGAGCTATTTTACACAAATGTCAGCAAATGCAGAGGGATTAATGCTATGTGTTCTTCATATTTTTCATTTTATGCTCTGTTTGGGCTTTTATTTATTTATTTATTTATTTAAGAAATAAACTGAAAAAACTGGTCTCAGCTTTGTGAAATAATGTAAATAATTCACAGTATCATTTCCCATATATTAAAAACCCTAAGTTTTAGCATACTAATTGCCTAGACTTTCTGCTTGCTTATGCTGTGAATATCTTTAGTTCTTAATAAATATATATCGGATCATAAATCTTGTATCACAAACAGAAGAAAAGTAAGTTAGAACAACTAAAGGAAAAAATGGATTCTGAGGAATGAATAACAGAAAAAAATACCAAACCCACACACACACACAAAAACACCCTTGTTTTGATCTCATCAATACTTTCTGCAGTATTGATCTCATCAATAGCATTTCCTCTGTCATTCTCTTTTCCTTTTAAATTTTTCTTCAACATGTGTTAACTGCAGAGATCCTTAAACACATTTCTGTATAATAAAATATTAGGATAAAGAGGTAGTTTTAGGGGAATCTTGTTTCATTTTAGGCTTGTTTTAAGCTTTTGTGTGTGTGTGTGTGTATGTGTATTTGTGTATTATCAAATGGGGCAGAATTTATTTATTTATTTATTATATGATATAGTTAAGGCTCTTGCAGAAAGTTCTAATGTGAAAGTGCTAAAAGATGTCCAAATTCCATCAGAGCTGCACTTCCAGTTTGCTATGATGTCAGTATTTATTTGCAGTCTTGCAAACATTAGGAGACTTGTTGACATTTCTGAGATGAAAAGATTTCCTTATTTCACCTCTACTTAGCTATCCATGACTCAGATCCATTTTTATTGCCTGAAATAGACTTTTTCTGTGCCATTCCCTGCAACATAGCTTCTGTATGAATAAAACTTGGACATGCTGCTTTTGTAAGAACAATAACAGGCCAATTTACATCCTTCATATCTACAATGAAGAAAATCCTATTTCTGAATGATGGTACAGAGTAAGAGTATATAGTACAAGGCCCTGGGATCTTCACTGGACACATCTTGCTTAAGATCTAATTCTCGTAAGTCTGAATTTAGTTAACTAACTCCTTATAAAGCAGTAACATCAGTGTTGGCAGTAAGTAAAAAGGAAGGAATTGTTTTCATCGCTATTTTTCTACCCAAATTCCAGATTTCAAATAAGAGACCACACTTTATTAAGTTTTCCGGAGTCAGATCAAATTAGAAACATTTTCTTCACATAACAATACAAATATAATTCTTTCAGTCAGAGGAATTGGGATATTTAGAAAACAATTTTCTTAATAGCAGTGCACAAATAAATCAAAACTGTTAATTAAGTTCAGACAGTGACAATATAGAACAGCTATCATTCTAGCAGTCTTTCAGAAAATGAAATTTTGCACATAGATATGTGATTTGACTTATCTTTTCAGATCTACTTTCCTTAACTTTTACTTCTTAACATTCTTAAAATGTATGTCTCCTACTAAAAAAAAAAATTGGATGCTGAAATGCCTGCTATCTGTAGAGATAATAAAGGTAAATAGTAGACTATAATGCTATTTTTTCTCCTGGTAGTTAATTGAGTCTCATTAGTCATCTACACCATTGCTGTAAACATTTATTTATTTATTTATTTATTTATTAGTAAAAATGATCACTGCTAAGACTTCAGTCATCTATAAGTAAAGCATTTTTTCAGTTCATATATTTTTATCTTGTAGCTCTTTAATGGTAGGAATTAAGAAGAGCTACAAGATCAAACTATCTGTTGAGATAGATATCTCAACTGTAACTGTAAATCGTTATCCAAAATAATGACTATAATTTTAAGGTCAAAAGCAGCATGCTTACTATAATATATCATGTGAATGGTTATGGATTACAAATTAATAGACAAATGGAAGTAGAAATAGGGAGAATAGAAGGAAGTGTTAAAAATAATTTGGTAAGTAATACTTTGTATCAGTAAAACAGAAGATAGCCTAATTTAAAAACTGTTATTTGAATTAATACTGTTTTGCTACCTTTACAAATGGTGGTATTGTGGTAACATGAAATTGTAATATATTTGTGTTTAAATAGTTATGGTTATGGCAAATAAAGATTTATATTTCTAGGTTAATTTTGTTCACCACTAACTTATCTACTATCCCCATCTCTGTTTCTTCCAAGAGGCATGTGCTGAAAATATTGCAGGCACTGAACTCTGTGGAGGAGCTCTCTTCACTGCCTACTTTTGGTGGTGTTAAACAAGTGAGGTGTGAATTTCTGTTTAGTACTTCTAACTACCAACACATAAAAAAACTTTTTGTTATTATTTCAGTGTCACTGTTGCATGTTCTGCTTTGGGGAAAAAAACAACAACAACAACAAAAAAAACCAACAAGATGTGAATTTTACATAAATGCCATGAAGCATTCTACATCATAGCAGAGTGTTCTGATTTACTGATGAAGAAAAATGCAAGATCATATAATCCTTAGAGTTGGAAGGGACATTTAAAGGTCAACTAATTCTACTCCCCTGCATGAACAGGGACACCTACAGCTAGATCAGGTTGCCTGGGGCAAGGCTTGAAAGTTTTCAGGGATGGAGGATTCACTGCATCTCTGAGAAGCCTGTTCCCATGCCTCACCCATCTTTGTGTAAAAGACTTTTTCCTTGTATCCAACCTAAATCTTTCCTCTTTAAGCTTGAAGACGTTTCCCCCTGTTCTACCACCACAGAGCCAGCTTAAGAGTCTGTCTCCTTTCCCGGAGCTCCCCTTTAGGTACTGAAAGGCCACTCTCAAATCACTTCATAGCCTTCTCTTCTCCAGGCTGAACAGCCTCAACTCTCTCAGCCTGTCCTCATAGGAGAAGTGTTCCATCTCTTGGAGCATCTTTGTGGCCCTCCTCTGGACACCCTCCAACAGATCCATGTCTCTCATTACTGAGGACTCCACATCTGGATGCAGTACTCCAGTTGAGGGCTTACCAGAGCAGAGCAGGATCACCTCCCACACCCTGCTGGCTATGCTTCTTTTGATGCAGCCCATGATATGGTTGATTTTCTGGGCTGCAAGGACGCATTGCTGGCTTCCCATTCACTAGTCCCTCCAGATGTTTTTCAGCAGTGATCTGCTCAATGCTTTCAACCTGTAGCTTATATTGTAGGGAGGGTTGCTTTGGCCCACTTGCAAGATTTTGCATTTGGATCTGTTGAACCCCATGAGGATCACCTGGGCTCACTGCTCAAGCCTGTCTGGGTTCTTCTGTATGGCATCCCCTCCCCATGGTATGTTGACCACCCCCACAGTGTGGTGTCATCAGCAAACTTACTGAGGGTGTCAGTGTCATTGATACAGATATTAAAAAGTGTTGGTCCCAGCACTGACCCCTGTGGGACACCACTGATCACTGATCTCTGTTCAGACATGGAGCCATTGACGACTACTCTCTGGACTCAGTCCTGCAGCCAGTTCTCTGTCTGTTGAATAGTCCATCCATCAAATCCACGTATTTCCAATTCTGGGAGAAGGATTTTGTGGGGTACTGTGTCAAAGGCCTTACTGAAGTTGAGATAGATGACATCAGTAGCTCTTCCCTTTTTCATTGATGCAGTGATCCTATCATAAAAGGCTACAAGGTTGGTCAAGGTTGTCAGACAGGATTTGGTCTTGTTGAAGCCATGATGTTTCTCCCATATCAGCTTCCTGTCTTCTATGTGCCATAGCATAGCTTCCAGGAAGATCTGCTCCATGATCTTCCGCAGCACAGAGGTGAGGCTGACAGGTTGGTAGTTCCCAGGATCCTCCTTTTTACCCTTCTTAAATATGTGTGGTGTTGCCTTTTTTCCAGTCACCAGGGACTTTACCTGATTGCCACAACTTTTCAAATGTCACTGAGAGTGTTTTGGTGACTACATCAGCCAATTCCCTTAGGATTCTGGGTTGCATCTCATTGAGACCCATAGATTTGTGGATGTTCAGGTTTCTCAGTTGGTCACAAAACTGGTCTTTGCTTACAATAGGAAGATCCCCTCTCTGATCCCCTCTTACAAACCAAACATTTGAGGGCTGTGTGACGAGCAGTTACCAGAGAAGACAGAGGCAAAAAAGTGAAATACTTCATCCTCCTCCTTGTCTGTTGTTACCAGCCTGCCTCTGTCACTCATTAGGGGGAATATACCCTCTTGGACTTTCCTTTTCTGGTTGAGGTACCTGCAGAAGCCTTTCTTGTTCTTCTTGGCATCCCTTGCCAAGTTTAGTTCAGGCTGGGCCTTGGCTTTTCTGACCCCATCCTTGCATGGTCTAGCATCTTCTTTATACTCTTCCCACAATATCTGTCCCCGTTTCCACTGCTTGTGCATTTTCTTCTCTGTCTTTCGCTACAGCCCAGGCAGGCTCCAATCCTGATGTCACCAATCAGTTAATCTGTATTGGTGAGCAGCAGGTCCAGTATTGCATCCCCTCTAGTGGAGCCTTCTATTACCTGACTCTGGAAATTATCTTTAGTGCATTCTAGGAGCTTCTTGAATTGTCTACAGCTTGCCATGCTACTTTTCCAGCAGTTGTCCAGGTGGTTGAAGTCCCCCAGCTTGAAATGCACTTGCAATTGTGGTGCCTCCTGTAGCTGAAGGTTGAAGCCCTCATTGACAGGTTCCACTTAATTGGATGGCTTGTAGTAGGCACTGATCACAATGCTCCCTTTGCTGCCTCACTCTCTAACTGTCACCAGGCTTTCAACTTGCTTATGACTATTCTTTAGGGACAGCTCTTCATGTTCTATGCCTTTCCTGATGCAGATAGCAACACTCCCTTCCCTCTTTCCTCACTGTTCCATCTGAACAGCTGGTAGTTGTCAATAACTACACCCTCATCATGGGAATAATCCCATCAGGAAGATATGTGTTTGGAAAATGTGGTAAACCAAACAGAATATCTATTGTCAATGCATTAAAATGATCCTTCAAAACTGGTGGCTTGGGAACTGCTTCCTTCAAAACTGGTGGGTTAGAGACTTCACAGAGAAGTGATTTGGTCCTCAGTATTTTTCTGTTCCATGCTTTTTTCACTCAGTCCTTTACTCCTTGTAACGTAAAGCATTTATAATGCCATGGATCAAAAGCTCTGTAGAAAAAAAGTTCAGTATTTTAACTATTTGTGTGAAAAAATATCTGCTGTGTTTTTTTGTTTGTTTGCTTGCTTTGTTTGTGTTTTTTTTGTGGGTTTTTTTTTCAGATATATGTCTGTGTGTAACATACAGTAAAAATCTTTACTTTTATTTTTCATGCTGAGACTGATACAGAAGAAATACTCTTTATCAGACTTGCATACTGGGAACTGGTAGATTGAAAAGTAGAAACAATAGGCATTACTGCCCCTGGCTCACAAGATGTGAAAATACCAATGAAAAGCCTATCGAGCTGCCCAGCTAGACATTATTTGTTGCTTTGTACTAAAATCCTCTCTTTGAGAGTTTAGGCATAGAAAATATATTGTGATAATTTTCAACACAATGGTTAGCAAGCGGTCAGTGATATAGTGTATTTAAGGAGATAATTTAAGAGATACTGGTTTTGCTTTTTTTGCATTTCTTATGCTACTTCTTTTCCGTTGTTTCAGCTGTGGATTATAGTAATGTAGAAACCAGGGCAACAAATGCTGAATGTTTAAAGAGATTGGCACCGAAAGGAAGCCTGATGAAGCAGATTTAGTGGTAGTGTTTCCAAGCTTGCTGGTATTTTACATTGTGGTGTGGATTGAATCTCTTTTGCCAGAATGTCTCATATGAATAGTGGTATTTAAAAAGTTAAATATCAGACGGGGGAAAAGCTTGTTTCACATAATGTTTCTAATTTAAAATATACCTGTTCTACCATTACTGATTTTGTATTTGTTTTATAGGGAAGCAGGGTCGGGCAATGATGAAGCAAGTGCCATGATTTTTATATTTCTCAGAACCAGATGCCTGAAAATAACAGTTCTGCTAGAGGATTTATATGATTTGAGTTAAAGGCTTTCTTTAGAAATTGAAATGGGTTAGAACACAATCACAGATTATGTTTTTTAAAAAGTATTTATACATAAATACGGATAATCCTTTTACAGAACCAATGATTTACTTGGGAATGGAAATCTGGTAACCAGTGCTTATCCTATGAAGGAGTTCCTCATTACTTGAATTTCATCTCCTGTTTACTTCTGCATTGGTTCAGAATGATGGCTTCTCTTGAGACTGAAACATCTTTCCAATGAAAGGCACTCATGCAACAGTGGGAAATAAATATATTATTTTAAAAATCATAAAAGACTGTTTTGCAACCAAGAGCACTACAGGAGGTAGCTTTGTGCTTGAAAGTCTTGATCTTGGTATTCGTTTCATAGAACTCTCAGAGGAGCTTTGTTTTAGCAGAGGTTGTATGGATGCGCAGTTTTGCTCACTCTCAAGAATGTGAGAGTACACACTTAAAGTTGTTCAGTGATTCTTAACGTATGAGGTGTTTGGAAGATGAGAGACAGAGAATGCAGTTCTTTATTATGCTTTTGTCATGTCAAATGGTAGTAGGAGAAACAGGGCTGTGCATACACGTGACATAATATGTATGCCCAGCATGGGCAGCTTGGAGCCTGTTCTGCAGAAGGGAGAAACACGATACTAAAATGGTTTAATAGTCAAAGGAAGGGAAGACAATGAAAAATTTAACCTGCTCATTTCAGTTAAACTCATTAGTCCAAGAAACTTATAAAAAACAGAACTATTATGAACTATAATAGTTCCTCTCCATTTTACTTCAGTCACTGCTACATCCAATCTCTCTTTTGTTTACAAGGGCACATGAAGAGTTTTTTTTCTTCTCCTTTTATGTTTCTCTAAATTAAAATTCCATTGAAAGTGTTAATTTTCTCTGATGCTAATATTCTATTTGTTTTCTTATGATGTTAACCACTTTGTTCAGTTATCAGTTTAATTAATGTATTCTCTAATTACTAGTGGCAGAACCTGAAATACTGCATATTTTGAAACTGTTTAAAAAATTTCAGCATAATCCTAAGCCTTACTGTAGTGTATTAAACTTAAATTATCTTCTATTTATGCAAATATTATCTAAAATGCAAATGGACTGCTTTCTGCATATCTTATAGGAGAGAATTGTCTAGGTAGGGGTTGGAGACATGTCTGTGAAATCCAAACCAAAAATGATTTAACATTCTTAATTTCCACTGTCTAGAACAATTATCTTGATAGAATATAAGTTGATTGATGTCTGCATTACTTCTAAAATAAAAAAGCTTTGTAAGAATACCTTCTTTATTTAAAAAAATATTTTGGTAGGAGATGATCGTTGCTACACTCTCTGAAAAAAAATCCAGTAATCACCTATTTGTGGCATTTGTCAACTCTGTCTTAACTTCTTTCATAATGAAAACAGTTGTATCTGAATATTTTCTTCTCATTTAATATAATATAATATCCAGAGTTTGTAAAATACCAGGCATGTTTGTGAAATGTTGAATTTCAGTGGGAAATTTCTACAACTGATGGTGATAAAGAACAAACACCTGTTTTCCAAGGTATAAGCCTTCATTCTATTTTGTCCCAAAACTTTGCAGGAATAGGAAATAAATGACATAATGATTGGAAGTAAGAAAACATACTGACTCAAAACTAGAGTTTTCATGAATGAATGAGGCATAAATTGGGCATTTCAGTGGTGTATTTGTAATTCATTACTATTAGATTTAATTCACTTCTGATAATGTGAAGTGAAGCTAGGGAGTTGTAAGAAAGAAGGAGAAGGAAAGCTCTTCTAACAGTGCTTTATTGAGGCTACTTCAAGGCATCAGAAGTATTGCTTTACAATAATGTATGAAAAGGAACTAACGGTTGTGAAATTGGATCTCTTCTGGGATCCTGCTATTACCTGTCAGACTGACATCTGACTGCTCTAGATAATTTTATGTTAGTCTTACCAAAGAGTAACCTACCATGGAAAAGAAGTCAGGAAAACATTAGAGTGTGGGGCCAAATGATGTTGTAAATCCAAGCAGCCAATATGGGAGTTGGTGAAAGCTCCCCGCTGAAGGCAGGTTCCTAACAGTCAGCATAGCTAAGGGCAGCAGTTTGTGGCAGCCTGGAAAAATCTTCAGTGCCAGTGTAAGAAAAGTAAAAGTCTAAGCCTTCCATTCTGCACAACTGCATCCATTTTGCTGAATCTGCCAAGGACTCCACATCCAGCTTATCAATGAACTAAATAAAATTTTACAAATAGTCTGGATTAGAACTATGAAGAAAAGTCCAAAGAGGCATGTAGAAAGTGAATTTAAATAACCTTCCTGAAGACATGGATAAAGAAGAGCACTTGAAAACAGCTTTTCTTTATCTCCCTGTAGTTAAAAAAAAAATAATAAATAAAAATAAATCTATTTTCCTAAATTTTTAGATTTTCAACAGAGTTATTTCTCAGACTGCAGGAGGATCTGATTCTGAGAAACTTTTCTGAATAACACAATACTGTAGTATTGCTCAAGAATTTATAAAGTGAGGTACTCATATGATCAAAGAATTTAAGCAACTGTCTTAATGACTTCAAAGAACAAGAAAAATAAATATCTTTCCTTCCTTTTTCTGAATTGAATAGGACAGGACAACTCAGGAATGTGTTGGTGTCATCTCGTTCTGTTCTTGGAATAAGCTGATAGTCAACAGCTCTTCAACATCTTTGCTTTCCAGCTAGTGAAAAAGTACAAAATTATTCTCTTCTGTCTTGATGTTCTTAATGCCCATTTTCTTTTTCTTTAATGATCACTCTGCCTGAGACAGTTTAATCCTTAGCTGAAATTTAGACTAACTGACCAAAAGGTATATTTTGTCATCACTTGAAATAGTCTTTAGAACTTCAAGTTTTAGGAATATTTGGATATATAAGAGATTGTAAATTTTTGTCTTCTGAAGTCTTTTTGTTTTAACTCTGAGCTGTAAGAGGTGACAAAAGAGAATGAGAGAGCATGCTATTAAGCAAACTGTTTAATTAGATTTAATTTAGAACTCATTTTTATATTGATTAAGCTTGGGTAAGTGTGAACCTGATGAAAGTTAGTAAGGCCTTGACTTATGTCACTTTTCTTTGATTTAATGTGTTGTTTTCAACTGAAGCAATACTTTCTTTGGTTGTTTTTTGTCCCTTCCCCCCTGACCCTTTTCTCCCATTATAACACCCCTGAGCTACATAGATGACATTTCTTCCAATTTCTTTGTGATTCTCTATCTTTCAATGATGATTAAAACCTGAGATTCTTAATATTTATGATTATTAAAAATCCCATTGCAATTTTTCTTTTTCATGAAAGTCGATATGTTATCCTTGGAGTCTAGTTTTAATTCCATTTTAAGTAATTACTGTTGTCTTCCTAGATTTTATCTAGTTTCTTAGATAATGAATTCTTAATTTCTTATCCTAACCATCGATTCCTCTGTTTCATGGACTGTAAACTCTTCGTTTCATGAAATGATTTCTGTGTCAGCTCTAGTCTGAGCTTTGCTTTGTCTGTTCGTGAATATGCATGTGATTTCACTCATTTATTAATATATTTTGCATAAAAATTGGATTACATACAAAGACCTATGAAAGAACTAGATAACATGAAATATAATTGAGGTGGAAACTAAGTACACAAATAACAAGAAAAATGCTTATTGAAAACAATGTTGATTATTCTAATGCTGAAAATATATTTTGATGTAATGATTAAAGGAAAGCAATTTTAGGTTCCTTTGGAACATTACACTAAAGATCTGTTTTAACCACATTTATCTTGAATTAGCTAAGTTGGATGTGTGATTTTAGAAGTTCAGCAGTGCTTAAAAGATCTGTATTAGCTCGTGTATCTTTTGTGCACCTATTCAGGTCTTTTAGCTAAATTCAATTTTATACACTAGAGTCATGTGATTCTTTTAAAAAACTGAAAATTATAGAGTGGAATTATATTATTTAATTTGATTTTGTTTATTATTCTGTACAAAGCATTTTTGTGAGTTGCAAGCATTTTCATCTACAGCAGCTGAATGTAGCATCTCTGCTACAGATGCCACTTCCAGAGTTAGTAAGAAGGTAATAATGTATATATTCAAATCCCACTCAGTGGCAGAAGTTAAAGAAAATTCAGAACACTTACAAGTACAGCAAAGAGGATCTTAGTGATTTTCCCTGAGGAGATCTGCAGAAAATGACATATTTTATTTTTGTTTTGGTCATTTGCTAAAGCTATATTTCTGAAAAACTCTAGAGAAGTTCTTTTTCATTTATGATTTGAACTTGATCTTGGATGCTTTATTATAAACATCTTAGTCATGGTGCTTTGAACTCTTGAGAATGGAAGTGCCTGAGAAACTGTGCATTTCATGCTGATGGACACAATTTTGGAGCTGGCATTGTTGAAATTAATTTGTGAAATCTGCCTGTATCATCCTATCACATCAGTCTTATTGTTCATAAGAATATTTTGATTTGTCTGTTATGTGTATTTTTAATCAAGCAACTGGTATGATTAAAAATAGCAAAACATTCTGGAATTTTTCATAATGCCTCATAATCCTGATGGTGATTACTTAAACAGAGATCTACAGACAAATTAGTTCTTCCTGATTTTATCACCTATGCTATTTTTGTTGAAGATTGCAGATATGAAAATTGTCCAAAGCAGTAAATGTGGAGTACTAATTTATGTTACATTTAGGGATTGTTGTTATCAGATTCTTTGTATGTTAGCTTCAGCTGAGTTAGATCCTCTGCTGAAGTGCAAAATTCACCTTTCAAGCAAGTAAAGCTCTGTCTGAAGGACAGCTAAAAGTGTACACAGCCATGGTACAGGTCTTCTTTGATCACTCTGTGTAATAAAATAGAAAGAGACTGAATGGCATATTCACATGTATATTTTCTGAAGATTTGGTACTAAAACTGCTAATTAAATTCAGAATTAGATTATTAATTTTAAGGGAAATCTGGCATATGGAGGTTTGGAGAGAAAGCAGTAATATTGCATCACAGAAGCTTACAGGACCTACCAGCATGTGTTATTTACAGCGTTTTTGAAAAAGGCTGGATCCAGGAGTCAAGACATTCAGCTGGCCTTGACTGAGTACTGATATAGGTTGGTGATATGGGGTTTGAGTCCCATCTGGGTTGCCAAATTGTCATTGTCCAGGAAGAAAAGTAACTTCAATGTAGTGTTAGAAAGTGTCATTTGTTTATTCCTCACGATGATCACCAAATGACGACAAGCAAACATGCCCTCTCAGATTTCAGGTTCTACATTTAGACAGTTAAGACTATGCAGTATTTTGGTATACATGTTCAGTCTTTTTCAAGGTCTCATAAATATGTGCTATGTCCCTTTGAGCATGCTCAGTTGTATTCAGGATGATCTAGTGCCCACCTACTTCTTCAACTTTTTTCACCATCAGCTTCATCAATGAACCCTTAGATCCACTTTTGTTCACTTTTCCCCAGTTTGGAAGATTTCCATTGCTTATTAGGCCACAATGAACTACTTTTTTAAAACAACATATGTGGAACCCAAGGAAAATGTTCTTGCATGTTTTGAGGCAAAAGATAAAAGTATTCTGTTGTGTCTAGTACTTCTCATGAGGCAAAATCATTGAGGTGGAAGATAAAAATATTCTATTATGTTCCCAGAGCAAAATTATTGATGAAAAATGACTGCCCACAAAAGCTGAAATGGAAAGTTTTAGAACTATTGTTTATGGATTCCTTTTGCTAAACTAATATATTGGTTCTTAAACTAATGTACAATCCCTATTGATAAACAAACCAATCAACATTAGTACAGAAGCTTTCTGTGGGTTTTAGACACTATATCCTCTGATATGTCTGGTTGAGGCAGCTGACAAAGTTTGCCTGGTACAGTAGGAGAGGTGTTAAAAGAATTCAGTAAGCCTGATATGTAGAATAAACTCTCTGGTTGTTTTAATGCATTGTTAAAGGGCACCTGCTGTTAAATTCCATGACAGAAACCAACTACAATAAGTTTAATGGAAATTATTTGAGTGAATTTCATTATTATTGTGTCTTTGTCACAACTTCTTAATGTGTACAGCTCTGGAGGAAAAACTACTACTGAGCTCCATGCCAATATTTGTCAATGGCCTATGTATTATTCTACCTATTCCATCTGCTTCTACTCCTTGAAATAAGATCAGCAGATTAGGAAAAGTGTTTACTTCCTTCTCCCCTGAAATGATATGGCCTAACTGTTACCAGCCTCCATGGAAGATGTGGACTTTTGAAATTGGACTGAGCCTTTAGTTTGAGCTGCTGCCACCAGTACCTCCACAAATCAGTTTGTCTCTTCTTTACCAAGCTGGGAAGAGAGCCTGCACTGTGCTTAGCTTCCACTCATAGCCAGGATTCATCCTGAGGCAGCAGACAAAGGGGCGGGTATGATGGTAATGGGGACTCTAGCCATTGGGCTGGAGTCACTGATTAGCTCATTTCACATCAACCATGTGGCTTTTAGACAGAAGCCTGGAGCCAAATGTCTCCCAATTACCTGAAGAAAATTGCTTCAGAGCTTGTTACCAAAATTCTGTGCACTGTTTTGGCTTCTGCCTGATATTTAATTAAACTCCATGCATCTGATAACTTCTCTGCATGATATGGCAAATGGCAAATGCTTAGATTAATGTTCATTTCAAAATATAGAGGGAAAGAACACCAATATCTTGCAAGAGTGCTGTCTTATTGTGAAGGAAAAGAGATTTTTGCTCTTTAAATCCTGAATACAAGCTGAGTCTAAATTACATTTCTTTCAGTTAGAGAACAAATGACAGAGATAGTGACATGATTCCAGGTTTGATTCAAACACATTTTAAATTCATGCAAGTAACTTTCCAGTCTGACATCTTACACACTGGTGTCTCACTCAGCAGACTTCAAGAAATATTTCTTGTGCATTATCCTGACATCTAATATTTAACTATCTGCTGCACGAACAAAGAAACAATTTCCATTTGTAAGACTTGATGGATGGTCTTGCTGTAAGACAAAAGATAATAATTAGAGGAAGGAAAGGGGAGAATATAATCTCTTGGTCAGCAAATGTAGTAGTAAAGTTAATGGCCCACATCCCAGAAAAGGAGTCAAGAAATATTTTTGAAGATTTTTATGGGGAAATTGTATTCCATGCAGGTCTAACACCAAAGTCAGCATCAATATTTATGTGAGAAAATCTTAAAAGTGGATGAGAGGCTGACATTGTAGGGATGAGGCAGGTTAATGAGATCTCATCTGTGAGTGTGAGATAATCGCATGTGTGGGAGGGGTAATGCAAGGTAAAGACTGACTGAAAATAGGGTTTTTCAGAAGAGGAATTTCTTATTTTTCTTATGAGATAGAAAGGGAAAGTTGGTGGCATCTCCAAGGATAGGGTTTATAATAAAATGTACTACTTTGCTGTGACTAATAGGCAGAAATTATTACCAACTAGTATTTCATGCAAAGATAAAATGCCACGTGACTCGTTATCTCAGGCTTCTCACTCTGTAGTCTGCAATCTGTAGAGGTTTATTGGATGATTAAGACTGGAGACCCTGTTGTATGGCTCTGAAGTTGATTATTCTGCTGTTGAATAATCTAATTACTGAGATCTTCCTGAACATTTGGATTTACAGTTATTTATTTATTTATTTTTTAAATGTGTCATTGCATGGAATACTTTAAGGTACTGCGAATATCAAAAATTAAAACATAATTGAATATCACAGTGACAGCATCGTACATTTCTTTGTACTGTTTATCCTAAAACACAAACTCACAAACATTAATAAATAAAATAAATTCCACTTAGTTACTTATGCAAGTTGAAATATGTTCCCTGAAGAGGGTCACAGAAGAACAATCTGTCAGGATTGCATGTCTTGTTGATGATCTCAAACCTTTACTTAAAGTGGAAATGCATATTTGTCATTCACTGACTGTTATAAAGCAAGACAGGTTGCATAAAGTATATTTTGTCTAACATGAGGAAAAAAAAGAGAAAATATGTTTGAGAGATCAGTATTATTGACTTGTCATAAATCTAAACTAGAAACTTTCTGTCGCGGGTTAAGCAAGATCTACCTGAGCCCGTGACAGGGGGGCAGCTGGCCCAAAAGGGCCGCTGGCCCAAAAAGGGAAGGGGAAAAAGGGAATGGGAAAAGAAAACAGCGGCAGCGATCTAAGGAGGCACACTTATTTACTAAATACTAAATCAGAATACAGAATAATACAATATAATACAATATAATTGTAATTAAGCAAAAGAGAGAGAGAGAGTGAGTCCCAAAAACCGAAAGGCCTACTGTAAGCTCTAGGCGAAACGGCTGGAAGGCACCCCACGCTCCAAAGGATCCGGGAGAGTGTGTGATATCAGTCACGGGAGTGAGATTATATACTGTCCTGGTCCCGTGACTTATCTCCTGACCGTGATGTCCTCTGGGAAATGTAGTTTTCTTCTGTGAACTATCC
>JAPSGF010000072.1:2412793-2425387 GCA_035772895.1 Perdix hodgsoniae
GATGTGGAATACTGATAGCAAAATTACAAAAGTATTAAACCATGACACTTTCAAAGAACAGAGTGTGTGGAGTTGATTATACCACATCTATTGGACATTTGATGTGTACACTTCACTGAAGCTGAGTCATAGCTGGTTTTGTTGAAGGCAAATACAGAAAAAAATTGCTTGCAGAGCAGGTAAGCTTTGTGCCACCTGAAATATTACAAAGAGTTGCATCGCAGATTTCTTCTCCAGCATGCTATATAAACTGTGTACTAGTGAAATACGTGACTTTGTTTTTTCTACTGAGGTGGTAGTTAGTCACAAGTAAGCAAGAAAGAGTTTGTATCTTAATCCAAAAAAAAAAAAGTATTTTGTCACTACTCATTTTGGTTTTGATTGCCTGTGGCTGTACTTCACTGTTTTTACCCCCAAATTGTCAAACTTTTATATAGTGTACAAGAATATTCTTCATTTCTCTAAAACTTTTCTAGCTATTTTTTAAATCAACTTTGTTCCCCAGTAAATTTCCTAATTCAGAATACATTTCTACAAGTCTGGGGTTGTTCTGGGGTGCAATAGAAACATAAACAAATGAAACAAATGGTGTTCTATCATGGTGCTAACCAGGATTTTGGTAACAAAACTGTGCTGTCAGTGTCTCTTAAAAGTTTAAAGTGAATTTCTTAGACTCTTCTAGAAGGTACATTCATTTATGCAGAACGATGCACAGTGATAATGATCTCAGGTATTTGAAACTCTTTGAATTTTCAACACCATTTACAGGGAACTTTTAACTAAACTCATGTTTAGAAACAAATCCATCAGGAGAGTAATAGGATAGTATATTGGCAGAGAAAGGAAGGCTTTGTAATTTTCTACTGGTTTAGTGCAAACTTCATTGATGTTTAAAAAAATGAGCATAATGACTCTTTGCTATGCTACTTTTCCTGAAATAGAAAGTATTTCCTTGGATTGGAAAGTATTTGATTCAAAGAAACTTCTCATTTTAATTATCTTTTCCAAAAAGTCATGCATAAAGTGTCAATGGAAAGGGGAAGATTACATAAGAACATTTTTAAAAAGCAATTTTATCTTCTGAAGTGTTAAGCTCATAATAGCCGCCCAGTTTTGATCTGTATTCATACATGTGTATATGTATGTAGAAAAAGTGTGAGAATTTGGGCCCTAGGCAGATTGATCTGTGTATTATTAGTACACCAATCACTGTAAAAAACAAAACAAAACAAACAAAAAAAAACCCAAAAAAAACCCAAAAAAACCCACTTTCTTAACTCTTACTAATATTCTTGTGGTGCTTTAGCAAGTAGGGGAGTACAGTATCTAGTTTTCTTAGAAGTTCCATAAACTTCGAAATGTCTTACATTGTAGATAAAAATAATTATTTCTCTTCAACAGATAAGAAAAACAAGGGAAACATAAAAATTAATTTGCTATCTATAAGTTGCCAAGAAGTTCAGTAATGGATTTAATGCTCCTCATGTCCTATGCAGAGAATTATGCATATTTTCCTTAAAATAGAGTTTTTCTAATACGTTGTTTTGATTCTTCAGCTCAAGATTGGTCCATCTGCATAGCATGCCCTGTGTCAAGTTTCTTTACTTTGGATGGGTAATAATTAGCATGTTTCTCTCCATTTGCCCTTTCTTCCTTTTGGATCAGTACAGCATTTATTAATTCTAATTAACCTTGCACTAGGATGACAAGTGTAATGAGGATCTTGAATAACACTTAACAATAACAGAAACACAAAAATGAACTTTTGCTTGCTTGCCAGATGGAGTTTTACCACTGTCTTACTGCTCTGACTCACAAAAACAAATATGTAATTTCTGCAACTCCTGGGTATTCGTAAAGAAATGCTGTTGGTATCTGAAAAAACAAGGCTAAAGAAATACCGCTTCTTGGGTTTGGCTTTTTTCTTTTTTTTTTTTCCTTGAATATTTAAATGTACTTTACTACAGATGAGCAAAATAAACTCAGAAAAGCAACCTGTAATAGAGCTTAGGAGAAAATAGTATTGTAATAGATAGTAGGATTTTTTTTTTTTTTTTTTTCTGACGATACTTATATAAACTATTGAGTTGGTGCTGTATTAAAATGGATTGTCTCACTGCTTTTGAATAACTATTTCATTACAAATAGAATCAAATTCTGAGTGTGATCTTCCTAGCTAAGTTTCTAGATGAGGGAAAGAAAGAACTAGGCATGTTTTTAGTGAAAAGTCATATCTCAATCTGAGTTAAAAGTACAGTGATTATTCCCTAATAACTTTCAGGGAGGACAGCATTATCTGAGAATAAATACTCTCATGAAAATAAACATCTGAACTTGTATATTAGCAATGATTAATGTTTCAGTATCCCTGTATGTGTACATGTATCCCTGTTTATGTAAAGAAAATGTTTAGTAAATTCAGAAGGTTTTGGTTTTTTGTTTTTTTTTTCTTCTCTTTTTTAAATTGAATGATACAGCTGAAATTCTGGTAGAGTCCATCACCCTTTCAAACAATAGTTCATAACACCTAGTCCCCTTAACATGCTGAAGGGATCGGTTGCTGAGGGGATTGGTTACTGCAGGGTTGACACTGCTGCAAATTCCATGGTATAGGTCTGAGATGCCACAAAACAGCAAGGTCTTTGACTGCTCTTTTGGGACATGTTGCCAATTACTCACTAGGTTGGCCATTATTGTCTATTTGCAAAAATAACTCAGAATATATTAAGAAAATGAGACATTCATCTTTTGTATGTTGATCATACAAAGTAATATTTTGTGTGTGAATGTGAAGTTGTTCAAATGCTCACTGATCTGTGGTTTTACTTATGGGTGCCTCTATCTTCAAAAGTTAATAGCTCAAGAAATGTACTTTTGGGTATGACTTAGTTATTGCTTTTTTTGCACTTCTTGTCTAGCTACAGTTCAGGGGTGCATATTCTTCTTCTATTTCCTGGACTTATTTCCTTCTCATACTATAAAATAGAGTTCTTGGCAAAACACTGAAAAGATTTTGGTAGCAAAGGATTAACTCATATAAGCCTGTTCATGGCAGGGAAATTGGAAGCCCTTACAACCCAAGCCATTTTGTGACTGTATTCTATGATGATTCTCTATCTCTACAAACAACTGAGACAAAGAAATCCTTCTATATGTCTTAAGTTGCTGGTTGTAGTTTTTTTTTTTTGTTTTTTTTTCCTATTCAAGTACTCTTTCCTACTCTTCCCTGTCATCACTGTTATCTTATTTTAACAAAATGTAGGTGCACACAAAAGATAGCTGTGAACAAGTCTTAGTCACTATTAAAGATAAAGACAGTCGTAGGACCATAGAAAAGATCTCTAAGATCATCCAGACCAAGTGCATTCAGTATTACAAATTTAATTTGCTGCAAAGCTCATCTTTATAGTTTATACTCTACTGCAGAGAGGCAGAGACAGTGTTTTTCTCTGCTTTTCTCCTCTGAGGCTCGGAGTTCATGATTTTAGACAACATAATCATTTATTGGAGTAGGTAGTAAAAAATAACCTAAGATTTTTATTATTATTATAAATATATATATAAATAAAGACTTTGGTTGTTTTTTGTTTTTGTTTTTTTTTCTCAGATCAGAAATGTGTTAAACTAAAATGAAAGAATTCAAATTGACAGTGGTGTTTATGATGCTGCCATGACAAATAATGTACAAGTAATGTAACAGTAGGATCTCCCTTGGGGGTTGCTTTCCAAGCAGATTGCATTTCCTGACTGTTAGCTCATTATGAGGCTGCCTTCATAGAGCATACAAACAAAACTTACCATGTCCTTGTATTACAGGGAGCCTGATGTCTCTTCACTAGTTGATACCAGTGTTTGATACACTCCGTCCTTGAGGAGGTCTGTTCTGTGCATTCTATCTTTGGTGCCTTTAACACTGATGAAGAGAAAAAATAATGGTTTTCTTTTTCTTAATACACTGCATTTTTAAGTGGGGAAATACCACTAAGAAGGACGTGTTAACAAAAAGTTTTAACAAAGAGGGAGTTTTCTTGGTAAAAATGAACTTGAATGATGTCTCATTTGCCTGCAAAATAGGCACTTAAATAAAGGCTTCTATTGATGGATTAGATTTCCCCATGGTATAGAAAGCTTCAAGATATTCTGGTTGACACAACATTAGGACCTTTTTCTTCAGGGCTGAAGTAGGAGACAATATAGGAGGCTTTAAGACATTTAAAATAATAGATGCTTACAATTAGGTATCCAATTGCTCAAAACATTACGTAGTAGTTATTTATACTGTGTCCATGGCTAGGATCTCCACTTTATGGGTAGCAATGTTAATAGCTAGACCTTTTTTTCTGGAATGGTCTTGGAGCAGATTTGCACGGAAGGCATTTTATTATATTAAGTTTAAATACAGGGAAATGTAGAAATATGTAGAGTCAGAAATAAAATGTGTTTCTTTAGTGCCAGGTCAATGCTTTCACCATCCTCTTTCTTGGTATGCCTTGGGATATAGATTCTGTCTTCAGGAAATGGACTTCAAAATCCACACAATTAGGACAATATCTGCCCATTCAGGAAACTTGGTCGTCTCTCCTGTAGTTAATGATGCTGTCACATTATGCTAGAGAAATCTTTTCATATTGGAAGGTGTGGAGTGGACAATGAGTAGCCTGAGTCTGGCATATCAGGAGATTATTTTTCTGCCCTAGGAAGGAAGGGAGTAGTAGTCACTGAAGTAACAGATTCTGTCTCTTGTCTATCACTCAAAGAAATTATTTTGCTTTTCTTTCTTCCCATAAGAGCTGTATCTTCAGCAATAAACCAAGTATCTTGAAATGTATCTGAAGAACTGACACTATATATGATTACACTGAACCTATATAAGGGATGTAATTCACTGTATCCTCATTTGTGCCTTCCTGCACTTGCTTTGCAAGGAAAATACTGAAATCTTAGGAAGAAAGAGCAAATCTTGATCTTGAATTCAATTTGAACATACTATTTGTTTCTATAAAAAAACATTTTTAAGAGCTGGGATTTTTGAAAAAGTTTTGTCTTTGTTTAAATTTTCTTGTGCACTGTGCTTTTTGTGGAAGGGAGACTAAAATTTCACTTTTGTATCAAGTGATAAGTCCTGAAAGGCAGGAAATTTGTCACTGCTTTTAAATGTCTCTATGCTTATGGACATGCAAACATTTACTGTACTTACAATAACCTCTTAATGTCATCACATGAATGTTCTAGTATTTAGAAATCAATGTAATTTTACAAAATCTGATTTATGAACTTTGATGTTTAACACTGTGATGGAAGATCTCTGATTTGCATTTACTTTACACAAATGGATTAACTACAGATGGTGCAAGGCATTGATGAATCGGTCTCATATTTTCTAATACTACAAAATATAGCCAGATGCTGTATATAAACATAAAGAAGCAGCATAGTGTCAAAAATAATAATTAAAAAAAAAGCAAAACAAACAAACAACAGCAACAATAACAAAACACAGCAGCATTAGCCCTATAATGTGCAATAGAATTAATGTGAAGTTGATGCTTAGGAACATTTGTTAATTAGAATACCTATTTTTATATATGTGTCACCAGATTCCTAGGTATATTTAAAATGACATCAAATGTAGGATGCAGAGAATGCAAAGGTATAGAAAACTACCAAAACTGCCTTCTTTTCTTAATGCTTCTTATGATTTCTATTGACACAGTGCTTCTGGGCACCAGGGAGAACTTAATTTCTACCACTATTAAAGCATCATACTGAACTTTTCCCAGATTTTGCAACACCTCGATAGCAGTTTCTCTCTTGTTAAATGCTTTGTAGTGGAAGAAATTGGGAGAGAATAAACCCACCTCTTCAGGAACAAGAAAAAGGGAAAGGCAAGGAAAAGAAATTCCCCACCTAGTGTGAAATAATCATAAAGGAGAGGCAAAGTTTGTGGCTTCAGGCACAAACTTTGCCTCTCCTTTATGATTATAAGCTGAAAAATGATTGTACTGGATCTGCAGCTGGCTGGATCCTCTGCCTTTAATGAGTGACTAACTCCAAAGGATTAAGTCAGGCAGTTGTGCAGATGCTTCTGAAGTTTTGTTGTGGGAGAGAGTGAAGGTAGTATATATAAACATGAATATGCTTTCCAGTGAATATGGCAGGGTAGTACAAGTACAATCTCTAGCAAGCTATTGCAACAGTACAGTGTAAATACAGTAGAGGCTTGTGTCCCAGATCAGTAGGAAAGTGCTCAATGCTGTTTCTCTTCATATTATGAGCATGCCAAAATTGCACATGTGTGTTCAGTGTGGTAGTTTGAGCCTCATATTGGTCCATGGAAACTGGATCAGGCGTCTGGCAGAGAAGCCACAGAGTATTCAGGAGCAGACACACTGAACAGTCGTTTCCAAAAAGAAAATGACATGAAAAAATGTGTCCTTTTATATTAAAGCTGTCTGAAAATGGAAACTAATATGTTACAAGATTTCTGTTTTTGGAAGGAAAAAATATACACGTTATTATAGATGTGAAATACAGCCAAACTGTATTTTATCCAATCATAACATCAAAGAATTGTCATTGACAATCTTACCAAAACCAAAAAAATCCCTGTTTGCTAACACCTCTATATTTCTTTGATCAGGAAGCAAATATTCTCTCTAATAACTGTTGGCCATAGATGAAAAAGGAGTGAGGTTTTAATTTATTTAGCTTATTTTAAAGCTGTTTGAAATGCTTAAATGCCACAAAAGTTGTAACATTTCTCTAGCTGTTGGCATAGTTCCATGTACTTGGGCAACGTTAGCTTCCAAATGCAAAGCCAATATGTAGATTATAATTTGGATTTTCATTAAAAAACTAACAGGTTGCAGTTATGTTCTTTGCTTTCAAGTGCTGTTTTATTTAGGATAATGTTAGAGGGTATAGTAGTCACCTACTTGAGAGCTGTACGTGGGTTGTCACAGGCAAAAATAAATAAAATAAAAATAAAATAATAATTAAAAAAACACAATAACAAAGCCAGGCATCTAAATTCAACTCTCACCTGAACTGTGCTGCTCCTCACATGAATCCAAGGAGAGCAGCAATCTCCATACATGTGCTATGTCTCTTGAGCGATGCCAGGGAGTTATAGGAATCAGTTGTGCCTCTCCCACCTCTTTCCTCTCAAGGAGAACAAGAGGATGTCATTGGAGGTGCTTGGACCTCTGATCCTTCAAACTTGAGAGAAACAGAAAGAACGTCAAAGGTAATTTTGTATGATTTCACATCTGTAGGTAAAAAAAAATATTCCAAAAAATATTGGGAAAAAAAGCTGTTTTCCTTCTCCCTCTTGCTTACTTTTATAAAGTACAAATAGAAATTTTCATCCACCTAAAAATACCATAGTTCCACCTTTGTAGCAATTTCTTTCTTCTCTTATGACAAATGTATTACTCACTGTAATCATTCATACTTAGTCACAATCTCTCTTTACTCCTGGTTTATTTCTTAGAAGGCAGCCTACTCAGCAATGATATTACCTTCATACATCAGAAGCAGTAATTCAGAGTAGAAACAATACGTTTCCACTAAGCAACCTCCATTGGTCAGCTGCATCTCTGGAATCTGGACAGGATGGATAGCTGGGCTGAGGCCAGGGGGATGAAGTTCAACATGACCAAGTGCCAGGTTCTGCAGTTTGGCCGCAACAACCCCAGGCAACACTACAAGGTTGGGGCAGAATAGCTGGAAGACTGTATAGGAGAAATGTACCTGAGGGTATTGGTCAGCACTCAGCTGAACATGAGCCAGCAGTGTGCCCAAGTGGCCAAAAGGACCAATGGCATCCTGGCTTGTATCAGACTTAGTGTTGCCAGTTGGACCAGGGAAGTGATTGTCTCTATGTACTCAGCCCTGGTGAAGGCTGCACCTTGAGTACTGTATTTAGTTTTGTGCCCCTCACTACAAGAAAGAAATTGAGACCCTGGAGCATGTCCATTAGAAAGGCATCAAAGGTGGTGAGGGATCTGGAGCACAGGCTTTAAAAGGAGAAGCTGAGGAAACTTGGCTGTTCAGTCTGGAGAAGAGAAGGCTTAGGGGAGACTTTAATTGCTCTCTACAATGACCTGAAAGGAGGTTGTGGTAAGGTGGAGATTGGCCTCTTCTCCCACATATCAAGTGATAGGATGAGAGGGAATGGCCTCGAGTTGCCCCAGGAGAAATTCAAGTTGGACTCTAGGAAAACCTTTTCTGAGTGGTCAAGTACTGGAATAGGCTGTCCAAGGAGGTAGTGGAATCACTGACCCTGGAGGTGTACAAGAAATATTTAGATGTTGTACTGAGGGATATGATTTTGTGGAAAATATTGGTGATAGGTGGATGGTTGGACTGGATGATCTTGGAGATCTTTTCTAACCTTGGTAATTCTATTATCTCCCCATCTCTTTTTCTCTGGCAAAAAGTAGGCAGACACCAAATTCTGCACAGGATTGCTCCGAAGTATTTAGAACTGCATATAAAGAATTACATTCAATGTCTTAACACAACAGCAAGATGTTTAGAGAGAAGTAAGTATTGGACTGGGAACCTTGGTTCTTTCATAATTAGTGTTCTCAAGGTGACAAATTTTGAATTTATATATTAAAAAAAAAAAAAATCGACTAGTACTTATTTTGTTTTATGAGTCCCTTTCCTTGATTAAATTTTTAAGCCTGTTTTAAAACTGCCTGCCCTGAAAACATAAGAGGAGTGAACATATTTAGTTCAGAGAGTCAGGAAAATATTTTACTTGATTCCACAGATAAACTGTTTTTCCTGAGTAGAAATTGATTCTGGACTATGTACAGCAGTCTCCTTCTTGAGGCAAAGCACCTCAATGTAGAGCTGCCTTTTGTAACCTGTAAAGTGATGTGTTGTGATTGTTTTATGAAGAATAAACTAATCTCACAAATTCAGATCTGTTATAAGATCTAATGACAACAAACATGTCCCCTGTGAGAGGTTATGCTCCAGGCACAATTTCCATCATGTTTACAGCAGTCATTCTGAACTGGTACTATACAAAAAGATGACGACAACAGTTGTGCATTATCATCTGAAAATGGTAATAGTAAATTTTTCTGTCTAGTCTCAAAAGAGGGACTTGGATGCTTTCTCTGGACCTAATATACTTTGGGAGATCAGTCAGCATAGCCTGTCCTAAAGATAACTCAATGCCAATGGCTCTTATTTGAAATAAAAGAACGTTACTTGAGAAGTGCCTAGGGCATCACATACCTACATGAGTGAATGGAAAACAGTGTTGTTCCTTGTTCAGTGCATGTGATTACACTTAGGCTGTAGAGTATAAAAACATCATAATAAGAAAAAAGAAGTCATCCCCTATATTCAGTAAGATCCGCAGAAATTAAGAAATATGTTCCAAGGTTTTTTATTAGGTACAGTTTACATAGCACAAAGTGTATTGTAGTTGTGACTTCCAGCTCAGAAACCCAAGCAGTTCTAAGCCCCTTCTAGTCAGTGAGTAGTAATGGTTAAAAAAGAAATCTAGGGCTAGGATTTTTAATAAATTGATATTGATGGTATTATAATGCTACTTGTAAATTAGGTGGCTTCTGCAATCCTGTTTTCAGCTCTGTTTATTTTATTTTGAAAAAAACCTACGGGAGAAAAAGAAGGAGTTCAGAAAATAGCAATAAAAGTGCCTAGAGAAGTGGAAAAACAACCATATGAAGTAAGATTGAAAAGACAGGAGCAGTTTACTTTAGAATAGAGATGAACAAGATAGGACATGAAAAATAACTGAGTAAAAAGACGGTGAGTAGCAATGACTATAGAGAAGTCAGTGCAGGCTCTCTACTTAGCTGCTGACATAATATTAGAGGAAGGCAGTAGTCAGAGAAATTGAAAGACACCAAATCTAAAATTGGTATAAGGTGTTTTTTGTTTGTCTGTTTGTGGTTTTTTTGCCAACATTAATCTAACAAAAGTCATTGCCACAACATGTTGTTGAAGTCAGGAGCTCAGTCAAATTACAAAAGGAAATGGATGTTCACATAGATGATAACATACAGAGTTATTAGAGCTTTAAAAATAATAAGGAATTTAGAAATGATATAAATCCTTATTCTTTAGGGCAGAACACAATGATAGTAGCTAGGAAGATTATTTTCCCTTGAACATAATCTTTTAACCAAACAGTAGGTGAGTTCTTGCTTTTCCCCTGAAGCATCAGAGACTGGCTGTTCTGAGATAAGTGGTCAAGAGCACCTCTTATATTTTCTATGAAGAACTTCAATGTTGAGTTTCAAAGGGCTGTGATTTAAAATATTTGTTGTGTTGCCTGTACTACTTGTCTAGAAGGCTCAAAAATATTGCTATTATTTTGTAGGCCCAGGCTTGGTATGTATATACGAATAAACTGGGAAAGCTGTGAGGGCCTGATAGCTGGCTGGCCAGCTATATACATTGAGGCTGACAGGTTAATGGTAATAGCCATGTCATACTTCAGAAGCCAGGAAAAAGACTACATACAGCCTAGCACTTAACCAGGTTTGTACCTCAGTCCAAGCAGAAAAAGATACGTACATAGCAAGCGTGCATGCCAACAACAAATGGTTGAGATGGTATTAAATAGATGAAGGAACTACAAGGTCAATTAGCAAAATTGTAATGCAAAATAGTAGAATGTATTTATTTTTTTCTCTTTTATGTCTGACATATTCCCAGTTAATAGGTGCTTACTATCTGCCAGTGTTGCAATATTCTAGTGCTTTCTTCAGCATCCTGAAAGGAAGAAAAATGTGCTATTTCTGATTTTCCACCATAGAGATCTTTACAGTTTTAAAGGTCCCAGTTTTTCAATAGACATGGAAATGGTGTGGTACCAACAAAAATGTGTGCAAATTTATTTTAATTAAATAAATAAATTTAAATAATAATAATTTAAACAAAACAACAACAACAAAAAAAAAACCCACAAAAAAAACCCACAAATACTCCTCATTTTAATAAGGTAAGTTTTACTTTGCTATGTGAAAACCTCTTATAATTAAATCCATAGACTCAATAATTATCATAACTTGGTGTAGCTTGGTTGAGATTTGGAGGTATAAGTTATATGGAACAAGCTTGGAAAGACACAGGAGCATTCTTAATAAAGATCTGTCTTTATAACTGTGTGTCTGTATGAATGAGTTTATGATGTTTGAATAACTTGAAATTGGAATTTGTTGATGTGGGTTTTTTTGTTTCTGTTTTTTTTCTTCACAAGCATTTGATTTCTCCTGTGATGGATCATAATTTTATCTGTGAATTCTAGAACAATGCCTCTTTCTCAAAAGAAGTTTCATGAAGGAATCAAATGACAACATAATTCAGTGGATAAAATAATCTGAGTATCCAAAATACTGTATCTGAGAACCTAAACATTCTCTTAGCATTCTCCCAGTTACTTATTTCACATACAAGATTAGAAGCAGTGCCCTATTTAACCCTGAATCTCCATGAAGCCTCTCTCCCAGAGGACTGCTTTTTAAGACAAAATCTCTATCCTCAAATTCAAGAGTCTTTTGATAACTATTAAAACACTGCTAGCTGACTGAATAAGATCTGCCTTTGATCCTGCTTCCACAGATGAGCAGATATGGCTTTTACCATCCTTAGAGACAAGGATATTGCATGCTGAATCCCTATTTCTACTGTATAATCTTCCATGATTTGGTACTAATTAGTGCATTAAATTAAGGTTCTGCATTCTGCCTTTAACAGCAGTACCTACTGAATCACCTACTAGGAAGAATCTTAACCTAGCAAACAAATGTTGAAAATCTTATTAACCATGGTAGCTATCTAGCTGACTTTCATTAATTACAGGGAAAAGACTTCATTTTTACTATGCCAAGTAGTGCCTTGTTTATATGATAATTTTTCATCTAAATATGCATCTTTGATTAATTAAAAATAGTTCTTCACTACAGAGACTTGTTTTGTTTGCACTTAACTGAAACTTTTTAGTCACAGGTGTTTTTTAAGTGTGTTTAGTAGTGGTGAGTTTATTTCAAATCAGCTGCTTTTGTTTATTTGTGAGTCAAGCTGTTGACTCTTGTGAAGTTACTAAGAAGACTTAATTTCTGATTATTAAAGTCCTTAGTTCTGTATTTCCTCTTTGAAATCCAAAAATGCTCCCAAATTGTTTTCCTACTTGGCTCAGGATAGGAGACTAAAAGTTCTTAAGAAGTACTTCACCCTAAGAACAGCGGACTTAAATTACAGATGATATTTCTGAATGTAATAGCTTTTGTGATACATTGAAAAAGGGACCTTTGAAGAGAAAAAATAAAGTATTTTTGTATTGTATTGTTCAATATTATTGAACAATGTGAACAATACAGATTGTATTCTGGAAGAAATCATGCAAAATTTAGCATATCCCAGTACGTATGCATTTGGAGTTCTGACAAAGACCTGGTCCAAGCTCTCTTCCACCTAGCCAATCAGAAATTGCATGTGCTGCCGAGCTTCTTGTATACTTCCATAATCTGAGATCTTATTAGGGGACTTAGAATAAATAAAATAAAATAAAATAAAATAAAATAAAATAAAATAAAATAAAAT
>JAPSGF010000072.1:2433707-2457951 GCA_035772895.1 Perdix hodgsoniae
GATAGATAGATAGATAGATAGATAGATAGATAGATAGATAGATAGATAGATCATCTACCTATCTAAAAGATAGAATCTTTGCTAAGATTGGGGCTGAATATCTGCTACTCCACTAAACCTGTTTTAAACTGTTTTACAAGCAGTCAGTAGTTGAAGTGATCTGTTTTCTGGAACAACAGTACTTGACCCTTAACTGTAACAATTCAGTGAAGTCAAAATGGAGTCTGCAGTGTGATCAACATTATCTTCACAGGGCTGAAGAGAGTGAACTGTTTTTTTCGTCTTACTTACATCTCTTATTCTGCTTCTATGAATATGTGAGGCTTTATGATTAAACAGCAGGTTTGGGAGTTTGACAATTTGTGTTGTATTCCCCATTCTGCCACAAAGTTGACAGTAGGACGTATAGCGTAGCTTACAGAGAGTTTTTTGCTTATAAGTATATGAACATTATGATGTGTGCAATTGAATACTTGATTTATGCACATAGACATAGCAGTGACCATACACATAAATAAGATATTTGCAGATGCAAATAGCTAGTTATGCATATAATAGGCCAACAGAAACTTACAGTTGTTGTAATTATAAACAAACTACTTGAATGCATGAACAGGCATGTTATAAAGAACAGAATGCTGGCAATTCTGTTCCTTTTTAGCATTTTTTAGATCAGAAAAACACTATTATTATTCTCATGTATAATGATGCTTGGCTTACTAACATTTGTAATGAGCTTTAAGACTATTAAATAGGAGGTGCTAGAGATCAGCAGTCTTTTATTTGTCTATGTCACGGCCAATTTATTTCATAAATTTTTTCCTTTGTATGATCTTGAAAATTTACTTATCGTTTGGTTCATACTTGTAGTACTGAATATCACAGAGCCTGTGTATGTTGGATTGTACTTCTCTAGTCCCCGAAAAGAAAAAAAGAAAAGTGTAAAGATAAAATGAATCTACTTCTTCAGTGCTTTAAAAATCTTTACTTAGCTGAGCTATACTGTGGTGGGCAGGATGCAACTGAATGTGGAGGACATTTGTTTGCTTTGTAACTTCACTGTGATCCCTCAGGCACTTCATGTACAGCCTAGCCTGCATGATAGAGAAGCAGCAGGGGAGAAAGTGAAAGCAAACACGGGATGTCAGAAAGAAGTCTTTAAAGTAGATGTTCAGATAGATGAAATATTGAATATCCTGTTTGGGGATTGTCTTTCAGGGAGGAATCAAAACTAGAATTCTCTGCCCAGGAAATCATAAAGTAGTGCCGAATATTACGTCTAGCCAGCTGCATGTGACAGATCTTTGTACCTAAGGAGGGTGTTGATTCAGGAGATTCAAAACCACAGATTTTTCATTCTGTGTGTTCTGAACAATAGTGATTTGTGAAGCAGTACTTCCATGCCTTCTTTGAGATAGTCTGTATGTTACTATATCCTACCAGAGAGAATGATTTAAAATTAGTTACAATTTGGTAATTTCCACCTAGGTCATTCCCTTCAATTGTTGCAATTGAGAGCTAGATGAGTTTTCATCAAACATTCGTTCAGTGATGTCGAATTACAAGCAAATGTGAAAGTAATTTTCCTGAGGAAAATAAGATAGCTCAAACAAAACTGTTTGCTTAATGGCATGAATTTTTAATTATGTATTCTGAATTATTTCCAATTAGGGCTGTATTTCAGGACAGATGACCTTCCAATATTTCCTATGTATCTGGAATACAAACTGCTCAGGCTGGAGGATGCGGCATATCTTTGAGGCACTCTTGTTACAGAAATAGTGAGACAGAGGGATCTGTGCTTGGAACTTTTCCAGTGGGTAAGGGCATTTATCCAGGTTCCAACAGCCAGACAAGGTACTGTAATAGAGCCATAGCTGTAATAATTTCTCAATTACTAACACCAACAGTAATTTATTTTTCACTGAAATATTCAGGATATGTATCTTCCAGTTTGAATTTGGTAAGTTTCTAGCTGGAACTCTGCAAGTGGTAATAGTTAACTCTGTTTTTTTTATTTTCTAACTACTTGTAATCTGGCTCAAAGTGAATAAATACAGACTTCCGAAAGTAAGAAATAAATATTTTGAAAATTTTGAGGTGGATATTTTGTCTAGTTTTCTAAACTTTCCTTTGTAGGAAAAGTAACCTGAAAGCTTGTACAATAAGAAGTCTTTTTTCTTCATATCTGCAATATTTGGATATCACTGTTTTGTAGTCTAAAAATTGGCCTTAATATGTGGATCTTGTTCAGGATGTAACCTTTTTTCAGTAGTTTTTACACTGAAATAACTCATTTATACTATATTTTCAGTAACATAGACTATTTCAGTTCCAGAGAAGTCACTGAAAATACCATTATAAGAGTTAAATAGTCTGAAATGCTGTTATAAGAAGATTTTGGGTGTGTTGGGTTTTTCTCCATATTGATAGAAGGCTTATTTTCCACACAGCATCTGTGACTAAACCTTTGTTGTTTGCACTGATTGTGTAGCTGGAATCATCATTTTAATAACACAAATAAAATTTCATTTCAGCTGATTAAATGGGCAGTATTACTGGGACCAGAGTGCATCCTCATATTAGTTTGAACTGAGACCCTATTAAGTGTTCGCTATAAATAGCATGAGTAGCAGAAATGTTCTTAGAAAAATTATGAAAGCTATAGCTGAGGTAATAGGAATATGGATCTTCAGTTAATCTCCAGGGAACAGCTTTTTCATTTAACTTTGGAATATTCAGATGAATTTTAAATTGTGTATAACCATATCTACAAAAATGCGTTCTACTCATTGATGCTAATAAAGTAATTTAGAAGGCTGGGAATCTTGGTTTTATCTGATAGTTTTCTAAACTTGGTTTGACTTGAGGTTTATGGCTCACATTAAAAGCTGGACAGCTGCTAAAAATAAGTTCGTAATCTTGAGATAGGAAATCTTCAGAAACTTAGGAGATACAGATAAGCTGTTCACTGGTTTGCAACTCATCTGAACTTAAGTGAAACTTGTCCTGGAAATCTCTATGGATATCTGAGAAACTTAAGGAATTGTCTTTATCTGTTATTTAAAGCAAAGAAGGTTGAGGCATATCTGCACTCAGTCCTGCTAATGAATTACTGAATGACCTTGAATAAGTGTCCAGATGCTCTGGGTGAACATGAGCAGAAGTAGTCCCTCACTTGCATCTTTTTTCTTTTCCAAGCTAATGGAAACCAACATTTTACCTGAGAAGTTTTGTAAAATCCCCAAACTATTATCTTGGTGTGACTGAGGTGCTCAGCGCCTATTTTTCCCCAGGGGTCAAGGATCTTAAACTATTGTCTATGATCCTCCATGTCTCACAGAGAAGTTGCCCTTATAGTGTCTTCACAGCCGGACTGAAGAAGCTGAAGTTGCTGGTTTGCAGAAGCGGTTACCTCATGTTTGGTTTTGAAATGAGTGAGAAAGTTCTGCAGACATTTTTGTAGTCTTAGAGAGGGTCTACCTTCTTACAGAGATTAGATTAAGATATTTATCCACCACCTTCGATTAAGTTAACCCCTATCTCTGATATTTGTATTTGTTAGTTATAAATAAATCTTATGTGAAAACATAGATGATTAATCATGCTCTGTAACTCTTTTGGAGTAGCTGGTTGCTTGGCAGGCTTTAAAACATTTATTATCACAATTATTAATACTTTCACTATTCTGATCATTGGTTGGGGCTTACCGTACTTAAAAATTTAATCAGAATATTTGCCAATACATACAGATCTTAAAAGCCTTTTGCTACATGAACCTTTTTGGAATTCTTAGAAGTTTTGGCGAGATTCCTTGTATGTAAGTTTGTTACTGTTTCCCTGTGTTCCTCATAGTACTCAAATGTTCTATGAGGGTTACGGCAGTAACAGTGGCGATACAGTCAGCAATAGCACATTAGAATAACTGAAGGTATCAGCTTTGTGCTATGTTTCAAATTAAAGAAAAAAAAAAGAACAAGAAATTTAGTAATTAAGCATAACTGGATTTTTTAACGTCTTACTGTCGAGGCAATTTATAGGATTCACTTTGTGTTCTATCCATGTGCTTGCGAGGTCTTAGGCTGTAAAAATCTATGTATGTTCCTCTTAGATAAAACCAACTAATAAAAAAGGAAATTAATTTTATTTTTTATTACCTTTTGTTGACAGAAATACTTATTGAAATATTTGGTAATGTAGAAATCAGATAGGCTATATATATATGTATATTTTTTTCCTGTTAGGAATTACAACAGAAGTTTGAACACAGGCAAAAAATAAATTATAAGATCTGAATCTAGAAAAAAATATATATATAATGACAGGAATCTCAGATTTTGTTACTTCTATTTTTCACAAAATAAAAATATAAGTAAAATGAACCAAAACTGTGGATCCTAACCCCTCTGACAACACACTGTGGAACTCATGAGCAAGTGCAAGATCTACAGCATGAGAGAATCTCTTGCACAAATACAAAAGCCTTGTTTATATAATTTTGTGAGGTGATGCAATTAAGTTGAAGTGTACTTAGTACAAAGATTACAAATATGCTTCTCGGTGTACATGACACTTTTTAGAGGACTGTAACAAGATGGTTTAAGTAGCAGACAGCACCTCTTTGTATTACAGTAATAATTGGCTTAAGAGGCAGGCAATATTAGTGAACATTTGTCTGCGCTCTTTGAAAAATGTCTTCAGTCCCAGGAAATGTGTTTGCTCCTGCGTTCATTTTTGTAGTTATTATGCACACTGTCATTTGCCTACCAAAGCAAGATCTCTATAAGAAGATTATATGCTCAAAACATCAGCATTTGAAGAGGAAGGAACATTTCCATGGCAGGCGCTGGTGACGTCATCTCAGCAGGTAGTGACATTTTGAATGCTTGATGACATTTCCTCCTGTAAATAGACAAGAGAAGTCAGTAGGTGCAGCGTTGCTTTACCTTTCATAAAATGTCACTGCACTGAGGACAGTGAAAGAGCTCCTGTATATTATTTTATTGTTTTTGGGAAGCAGAAGAAAATTACACCAAAAGGCTTGTAGCATCTTATATATTTCTTTCACTATTTGCCAAGATTGCTCTAAAGAAATACCAATGAACTTCAAGTGCACGCATTGTTAGTTTTTATAACAAATAGCTCTCTCAAATTCATGCCTCTTTACACTTCTAATACTTCTAACTTGAGCTCATAGAAAATACATCTTTTACAATCTTACCATCTGTCCTCCATGATTTACTTAAAACAAAACAAAACAAAACAAAACAAAAACAAACAAAAAAACCCCACCTGTTATTAACACCTACAATTTCTTCTTTCCTTATCACTTCCTTATCTCTTTTGTTGGCTTTTTGCATCTGAACCTTTTAGTTTTGGTCCCTGCTTTTTTTCGCTGTTACTTTCCTTCTTTTGTCTTGCACTGTGATATTCCCTGTGAAGAAAAATGTTGTTGTGGTGCTCAGATCTTGCATTTTTTCCTCCACTGTAGACATCCTGGGACTTCCGTGATTATAGATCACAGAAAAGGAAATTGAATTATTCTGAGTGTAGTTATCCACAAGAGAAAACATACAAGATCTGCCATGTTTTCTTTTTTTCTTAGAAAGCTGACCCCAGTGTAGGTTTATGAATCCCACTGAACTCTGAGTCTAATGGAAAAACATTTCAGGAGTAGTTTGGTGCAATGTTTTGTTTATAAAATACATCTCCTGAATGACATCTATCTTTCCAGTCTGAGCTGTAACCAGCTGGTTTTCATCCAGTTCTATGTTTCTGCCAGCTACTCAACACCAACTCTGTCTATCTCTTATGAAAAAAAAAAAAAAAGAAAAAAAAAAGAACAACAGAATAGAAAAAGATATAATCAGCATGTTAATAGTATTTATAGTATGGAGTCATTAGATGATCATTCCCAGTCATTCCCAGTGGTTTTCCATCAAAACTGAACTGAACCCATGCATTATTATAAACTCACAGGACATTTTCTATGTGATTATTTAAGAAAACCTTAACAAATTTTGTCTTGTAATATTTGTCTAAAGGTAAGCTAATGCAAGAGAGAAATATCCTTTACAGACCATATCAATATCAGAGAATTACCAGTGTTAGAAAAGACCTCTAAGATCATCCAGTCCAACCACTCACCTACCACCAGTATTTCCCACTAATCCTTGTCTGTCAGTACAACATCTAAATGTTTCTTAAATACCTCCAGGGACAATGACTCCACACCTCCTTGGGCAGCCCATTCCAGCATGTGAGCGCTCATCTTGAAAATATGTTTTTCTAAATGTCCAACCTGAATTTCTCTTTTCAACTTGAATTTCAACTTGAGGCCATTCCTTCTAGTCCTGTCACTAGTTATGTAGGAGAAGAGGACTGCTGCTCCTTAGCCTCCTCTTGCTTACCTAAATACTTCCTGATCACCCACTGCACAAGCTTTCTTGTTTTGAACTGTTTCATCACTATGATGCTGTTGAACAGCAACTGGAAAGGGCAGCAATGAGATGCTACTGTGGCCATCTCTGTGTTCCTCGCCACTTGCAGATATGTTCTGTGTCATTACCATTGTTGCTTATGATTTCTTGACTTTCTTTTGCAATCCGAGCTTTTCTTCTGTGCTGACAGCATGGCTGACAGCACTCTATCCTGCTGCCCATCCTTTGGCTCATACTTGTGCTTCTAAGTTTTCTTTTTACCAGCTGATGATCTATGAAGCTTTATTTTCTGGTCTTAATAGGCCAGCAAAAACCTCTTCCTGTTCTCTTTTTGATTCTGTAACAAGGACCAAGTGTGATGAATTTGATTGACAAGGTACTATCTTGGTTTTTCTTTTCTCAGCTGACTCCAGAAAAAATCTGTATACTCACAGACTAGATTTCTATGACCTTCTTTTATGATTTTTTGATTATTTTATGAAAAGGGCTGTTTGAGTCATCTGTACAAATGAAATTTGCTATGCAAAAAATAGACCTTTGTCAAATAAATGTGTGTGAATGGGGAGAAACTGTGGTAAAAAATAGAACCAGGTGTTTGACAAACATCTAATCTTGATGAATAGCCAGAAGTTTGAGATATTTTTTTCTGGATAATTGTCATATTTGTGGTTAAATAAACAAATAAATAAATGAGATTTCTCAACAAGAAATTGTTCATCACCACTCAGAGAAGATAGAAGAGAGAAATGTCTGAATTGTCATATAGCATAGCTTGGAAAACTCACTGTGATTAGCACAATTTATCCTCATCATGTTAGAGCGAGTCTGACATCAATATTTAAAAGGGCACAAATCATCTTCCAAAGATATGACTCTGTGAGTAAATTTTGCACCCACTCATTCTAAGTGGGCTACAAATCTATTCACATATTCTTCATCACAACTGAGCTACAGCATATCTTGCTGTTGAAGGAAGCTGAGTTGAAAATAGCTCTCCCCCCAAAAAAGGTAGATTAATCTGCTGGAAACTCCCCACTGAAACATTCTAACATTAACTGACAGTTTCCTGTGATCCAGGTAATTTATTCATGAAACTTATGGAGGTTAATCAAAAGTTCATATAATTGTAATAAACAGAATACATAATGGACTAATCATGCAATTCAAGGCATTTTTTAATTTAGTTGAAATATCAGATAAAAATAACTAAGAGGTGTGCCAGGAAGCCAGCAAATAATTTGGAAACTGATGAGCATGGCATACCTGCTGAACTATGAATAGATAATGTAATGTCTAAAATATATAGATAAATATAATAACATTACAAGTGTTCTGCATGCCTATACTTTTTTGAAGGCTTGAAAATTGATTCTAAAACTCACATTGCCACCTCTTGTACAATCCAATTTCCAATTTAGCACTCAGAGCGCAACTGTGAGATATCAATAAATGGGCCCAATTTGCCCTCTTCTAATGTTTGAGCAAATCTATTAATCAAAGTGTATTGCTATAGCGAATTTGTTCTTGCTATTAACATAAAGTTAGAGAATATAAACTTCTGAACATGGATGCACTTCTATTTTGTTCAAGAAGTACTCTGACTTTGACACTTCACGGGGAAGAAAATAGATCCATATGTTACTGTTTGCTTACTATGACCTTATAGTATGTGCACGTGAAGACCTAGGAATGTACACATGTTACTAAGTGCATTAGACTGGCCAGATGTGGATGTAAATTGCTTTACCAGTATTGAAAAATGTGATCACAAAATAGGTATTCGTTTTCATTAGCTGTTTTCTTCCAAAGAAGAATTTGCTAAAGATAGTAAAAACAGACGCTCAGAGTTCAGTGTAATGTGTGAATTGTTGATGACTGTTGTTGTTTTGTTTTCTTTTAAATGAGATAGTAGAAAAAATAAATATGTTTATGTGCAAACACTTAGACAAACAAAGACTGCATTTTCTCACAAGTCCCTAGATAAAATAGATATGTATATATATATAACATCTATAAACTAAATACACACATCTGTCGATGTATTGACCTGTCTATGTGTGGGTATATATACAGGTGCATACTGAGTACTGATGAGTGGCCAAGCACTGGAACAAGAGTTTTCTGTTCAGAAGAGTTGTGGAGTCTTCTCCTTAGAAATCCTCTGAAGACAACTGGGTGCGAGTCTGTGCACACTGATCTGGATGATCCTACTGAAGCCAGAGAGTGGACCAGGTGGACCCAGAGGTCTCTTTTAATGTCAATCATTTTGTGAAATTCTCATGTATGAGAAAAATATATGAGAAATATATGACCATTCATACGGGAAACACATTTTTTAATGCCTCATGTAATATAGAAAAATATAATTTTTCTACTTTGTTTCTGGTCAGTGAAAATCAGGATACATGAAAAAATGTAGTAGACTGGTATGCTGCAGAAGAAAAATCTTTCTAGAAACATTAAAAGATCTGAAACAAAAACTTCCATTTCTAGAAGAAAAAAATGTTTTCAGCTACAGTGTATGTGTGCAGATATAATCCAATTTCCTGAAAAATCATAGTTTTTCCAGGATAAGAAGTTAAACAGCCTAATGAGGAGCTCATACAAAAAGAAATACTAAACATTTCATGGGGAGATATTTTTAGGACCTTGACTGGAAGACTATCAGCTCAACTGTTGCTTTAATCAGTTTGTTCAATTCTTTTCAGGAGAATCACTTCAAAAGCACAAGAAAATTTTGGCTTTTGGCTTATGATGAATGGCTTTTTGGGCTGTGTTTCCTTCTTTAAAAAAAAAAAAAAAAAAAAAAAAGATTAGCACCTCCTGTAGTAGCACCTTCACTTTCCAGAACCAAGTGATTTTTCTTAAAGCTAGAGCCCGTTGTGCCACAATTAATGGATGGCCCTGTTTTGCTTGTGTGATACTAACAAAAGTAGTGGGTGCAGACCTTTTTTCAGCATTTTGTTCTCCAGCACCTGGCAGAAAAACTGGGAAGCTGAATCCTGGCAGGTAAAATATTTTTTCTGAAGCAGCCAGGCTTTTTGAAGCAAGAGGATCAGCTCCTCTCTGACGTTCTTTTTTTTTTCTAATAGGCACTTTTACTTGAAGGCAATCAAATCTTTTCCACTCTGTACACAAGCTCCTTCCTTTCAGGCAAGTAAACTTTTTCCTCCCTCTTTATTTCCCCCTGGTAAGCAAACATAACCTAAAAGAAAAGGACAGATTAAAGCTGCTTGCTCATAAAACTCGCCTTCTTCCTATACTAGGAATTTGTCTTGTGACCTACTTCCTTAACACTGTTTGCTATTGAGCAAGGACAAAACCCAAATGTCATTTCACGACATAATCCACTGTCAAAATTGGCACTAGCCAGCAGGCCTGCTGGTGGTTGCTTACAGCTAACAACTGTAGAGTAGGCATAGAAAATGCATTTTTTCCACAGAAAATGGTAAGTCAAGGTTGAAGAGTATTGGGAAGGAAGGGTGGGAGAACTAGTGCTGCCTCTGTCATGTCTCATATATTCTTGAGACTTAAGTTTCCAGTACTTGTCAATGACTTGTCAAGCTAGCGTTCTTCAAAAACCTGCTGTTAATTGGTGTCACATACACTTGCTATGTGTTTTTTTTTTTGTTTTTTTGTTTTGCTAAGCCAGTCGTGGTTTTATTACTTACCTGCTACTCTATTGGCTATGACATAGCCAGTAAACAAGAATATACCTCCTTTATAAGGTAATATTTTCCAGTTAAGTAACTGAGGAGAAACTAATGAATAACTAATGAAACTAGAGACTTTCTATTGTGAAACAAACTTAAAAAAATCAAGTGTAAAAATCTGGAATTGTGAAATCCTTTTGTTGACTAATTACTACCCTTTCACTCAAGGTTGGAAGATTATTCCCTGTGAAGTCCAAAATACATATAGCACAATACATCCTTCTTTTTATAAAATACATTGTGCAATAACAGTAAAAAGTAAATACAGTTCTCCCACGGATATACCAAGTGATTGCTCCTTGTAATATCAAAAGCTTTACAACTGAATTTTACAGGACTTTGTTTGAAATCACACTGGGATAATGTGGAAAGATGTCTGTGTGTTAGGATCACTGAAAGAAGGCTATGTTAACATGCTTGAGTTAGTATCTATTGCAAGAGTTTAAAAAATTAAATGCAAATGTCTGAAGTCAATTTTGAAATTAATGTAACTTGAGGTGAAATTCTCTACACATTTTTTGTACTTTAATGAAAGAAAAGTTTGTTTGTTTGTTTGTTTGTTTACTCATCCGCATTGTTTCCTAGGCATTTCAAGTATTCTTGAGGTTGTTTATTAACATTCATTCCTGAAAGCTCCATTTTCTGCAGATCATGTAAATACTTCTGATTTCACAGGCACAACCAGCTGAACAGAGATATTCCCTCTATAGGAGATGTATGTCCTATCTCATCTGAGAATGTTGATAGATGTCACTTAGTATCATGTCTCCATTTTCACATTCACATAAAGGGCATAAAAATTATTATTTTTTTCTTTTTTTTACATTCTTTTTACTGGTATCCTCTTAGTAATGATGCATCTGATCCTTTTAATACTGAGGCATGCCTGATTTAACATGCAGGATATCAGTAGGATACCAAACTGTGCTGAGCAGATGGGAGAGGAGCCAGGACTGATGGACATGATTGGGTTTGTGCAGAATGTCATGATTATTATCACTGCAGTGTGTCAGAGGACAGCAAGGCAGCTGTGTAAGGGCCTTGGGTAACTTCTTGGTTGTCAGACACATAGCAGAATATTTTCACTGTACCTCGAGCACATATAAGATGTAGTACAGTTCCTGAAGAATACCATGCATATTTAATTGGACTCCTTGCCTAGTGAGTCTAACACATCATATCAGCTTTTATTCAGTGTCTTACACAAATCTCAGATGTTATTTTATTTTCATTTTCCTTTACACTTGATTCTTGTGCAATAACTGGATATTGCTTTTATTCTTCTTCTTGCGATATTTGCTACAAATGCAACAGGTGAAAGCAGACAATGTTATAGCTTTTTGCAGATGTTAGATAATGTCTCATGTGGGCCTGGTACCTAGAGATAATTACACCTTTTAGTAGATTTACACTGCCCATTTTATTTCCTGTCACCGGGGGAATAATTATATGCTACCTACCTGCCATTTCATGCTGTTTTATCAAGTTTTTTTTTTTTTTTTTAATGTACAATGAAACTGTTGGGACCAGTAACTTTTATTTCTTCTATTTATCAAAATATTTAACTAGCATACTCTAAGGTAAGTCATCATTAAATAATAGTTCAGGGCACTGCTGAGGTTAAGCCTAAATCATTATAGTTGTTTCTCTTGCTCCAAACTCCCCAGATCTCCCTCCTGGCAGTGCAAAAACCTTGACAGCTATGGGCTTAGGTCACACCATTTAGTATCAAGGAACTGTCAGATCTCGTTTTCTTTTTGCTATTCTGCTCATTAGTCAAAGCAGATTCTTTGCTGCAGCAAGCCTGCGTGCTGCATCCTAACCCAGTACATCCTCAGGAATCTGATCCCAGATGATCTGCCATACATGGTGAAAATCTCAGTGCTCTGTCACAATAACCCAACTGTAACATCTTCCTGTATTTACTTTACAAAGTCTGACAGTTTCAGAAGCTGCCATATTTAAAATGCCTTCAATTTCTCCTGCAGCTTTTTTTTTTTTTTTTTTTTTTTAAATAATAATTCCCTGAGGAATTAGGGATTTTCCCCAAACCAGATATACATATAGCAGTACTCTCAGTGGATGGCCAGTACTTGAGTATACTGTTGGTGCATGTCTTAAATGAATCGAAGACTCATCTGTAATTATAAGATAAGCAGGGAGAAGCTCATCTATAGAAAAATGTTCAGAAGAATGTTTAGAAAATAGAAAAAAATATCTATTTTCTTTATAATCTCTTTGTAAAACATGAGAAATTGAATTATAGTGCTTCACTGGAAAATACAGAATTGCCAGATATGAAAAACACTGCATTAAATTCCTGAAATTTGTTAGCCTTTCACAGAGAAAAGTACACACCTGATATATTTTTTATTTTTTAGCATAACAAACTGAACAGATTATTTTAAGTGTGGATAGGTATATATATTTTGCATACAGAAATATTGCTAAAACACAAGTCAAGCACAAAAATGCTAGAAGATATGAGAATTAATATATCTGCTATTCTAAGTAGATTCAAAATCAGTCCTTCATGAGTATTAATTGTGGAATATGAATGCAGCATAGTATTTTTCTTCTTGACCTTTGATTATTCCAGAATACTGAGTAGTCTGTAGAAAACCGAATCTCACCTGTTTAATATGTTTCTTTGTGATTTATCCCAGTCTTGCTCTAGTACATATTTTAGTCTCTGAGCAACCCTAGTGGGACCCTGCTACCTAAGGCTCACCTAGGACATGCTTGCCTTTGTCTTTCAGATGCTGTGCAAGTGTTCAAGATACTGTGGTAGAGCTTTGGCTTGTGCATTACTTTGGAGGACTTCAGCATGTGATCTTGTAGCTGGTACTCATCATCATCAGCATTGGTTTTCCTTATGTTCCTTCTGCAATATCTTGTGTCAAACCACTCCAAAGCCATCACTCATTTTTGTCTTCATAGTTCTCTGATAAGGAAGGACTTTCCCATTTTATGAGTAAGGGAACGTAAGCTAGCAACTCTAATGGCAACTGTGCTCATTTTAGGGTGGCAAGTTGAAAAGCCTGACTTATTTCTATGATGTTTTTTTCTTAGATTTTGTTAATTTTTAGAACATTTGAAACTGTTAATCATTTGTGATAGTGAATATCCAGGATCAATTAAATACCTGCTAGTGATCATCTTGAGAAGATGACTCCATATAATGGGAATTCAAGGGGAAATGAAGGAGTCTGCTTAGAGAGCAGTAGTTTCTCTTTTTGCAATGCACTTGTTCTTAAATACGTTAGGACACACAGGCATTGCTATAAACACTGGAGTTCAAATACTAAGTCAGTTCTGATTCCTACGCTGTGCCCTGACCACCCAAACAGCGGGGGAAAATGGTGGCTGAAAGATTTACTACCTAAGAGGATTCCCCATGTGTAAGGAAGTATCCTGTCTGAACGCAGTTATACAGGCTATCTTTCTGTATCTTTTCTTGTATTTTGTCATACAAGATTCATTTTACAACTTCAGAATTAAAAGCAAAACAAAACCAAAACAAGAACATGCTTGCATTTGTTTGTACTTTCCAGTGTTCCTTTAAGAGTCATTTTAGGAAGATAATAGCTTTCGTCAGAAGTAGCAGAAAGGATAGTTAAATCTATGGGTTTCCAATGAAACAGTTCAATCCTCCTCCTACTGAAGGAGTTACGTCATGAGTCTGTGGACATAACAGTTCTCAAAAAGACCAACTATGCTAACTTCCAGTACTTGTGGCACCACTTGAAACACGTGAGTTCATTATGTAATGTTTATGTAAAGTTATGAAGAGACTGTCATCCAAATCCATAATGACTTTTAATTAAAGGAAAACTAACTGTGAATTTGCATCTTTTACATGATGTTGCATTTGAAATATTGTTTATGGTAGGTAAAGATTTATTGTTATTGTAGTTGAAAGAATTGGAATCTAATCACTGTTATTCTAGACCTAATTTTTATAGAATTGTTATAGAAAATGTGGAATGCAGTTCATATTTTTGCATGTGTTTCTTGGTTTCTGCCCAGTTGCATGGTACTGTGCTCCTCCCTTTCAAAGCTGATGCTGAACCATCACAAGTCAGCAGCACCCAGAGTCCTTCACAGGGAGCAATAGCAGGTTGTTCATGTCAATAGCATCCTTTTCTTTCCTCTGTGATACATGCGCTCAGAGTCATAGAATCATAGAATGGCCTAGGTTGAAAAGGACCACAGTGATCATCCAGTCACCCTTCTCTTTCTTCACTGATCTGCAGTCCCATGTGACAGCTGAATTTGCTTTACTTGTTGCCTTTTATATATGTTAGATGCCATTTCTTTGTTTTCTCTGTTGTTTCTAAAACCAGATTTGCCCTGCTCCAGGTTTACAACTCTTTATCTGACCATGTATAGGTTGTCTACAGTTGTAGTTCCTCCATGCCCTATCTCTACTCTCTGATACCTACAGTGTCCTGGACTGTGTCTTCTGTCCCTAGGTCCTAAAGCCACTGTATTCGTGCCTGACCTGGGTTTCTCTGCTCTGCCTCGTTTTGTTAGAGCCTCAAGAGTCTCACACTCCATGAAATAACTTCTTGTAACTGCTATCTTTATCAACATATCGTTGTACCACATGAAGATGCACGGAAATAAAATAAATTAGCCATTGACACCAGAGCTGCAGGAGGTTGAGAGGAGTTCAGGCAAAGCCGATCTGGCAGGCATCAGTCCTGAGGCTGTGCAAATTCAGTACGAAGCTTATTGCCTGTTGAGCTACTGCAGTACTGTACTGCAGGGCTGCATGGTTACAGCACATAATACTTCACTCTCTAAATTCTGTTTAAATATTTGTTGTTAAATTTTCATTTATTAAATTATTTTTATCATGGAACACTATCTAACACTATCTAAGATACTATAAAATATATGTACTATAAAAAGTACTTAACATGCGATTTAATTTTGCTACAGCAGCAATAATCAGTGGAACATCTTCAGTTGGGAAATGGTTTCCTGTGATTTAATAAAAAATCTGGGCATGCATGTCTTGTTGTTCCTGTAGTAAAAAAGAATGTAGAAGGGCTGCTCCAAAAGTAATCCCTCTTATTTTATTACGTTGGCCCATGATGTCAGAGACAGATATCGGTAGTTTAGCAGTAGAGGCTGAACCTACCCACCAACATTCTAGTACATGTTGTCACCATGCAACAAATGGCAACAGAAGGGCATGCTGACAGAATGGTGTCTGGCATGGAAGTGTGGATGAAGAAAATGTCTGTTACTGAATTCCTCCATGTGGAAAAAATGGCACTCACTATATTAATCAGTACTTTCCTGGTTTGTTGAAACCAAGCAGTGGATGTGAGCACAGCGTAGTGGAGGGTGGTGCACTTCATCAGTGACAGCAGTGACAGTGGGCTACCTCCTCTGGTGCTTTTATGAGTGTGACATGCAGGCTCTTGATCATCAGTGGTGAAAGTGCATAGCTAACAGTGGTTCCTAAGTTGAAAACTAGCACTTTGCAGCTGAGTGTGAGCTCTATCAAACAGTGTGATTATATTCTTTGTATCTATTGTAGTTTCCATGGCAACAAACAAGAGGCATTACTTTTAGAGCAACATACATATATGAAAGCTCATCAATCCTGAATTTGGATTTACAGTTATGCACCTGTTGTGATTTAAGCCGATCAGCAGCTAAATGCCATACTGCATTTGCTCACTCTCTCCTCCCAGAGTGATGAGGGAGAGAATCAGAAAAGGAAAAGATTGAACTTTGAGACTAAGAAAGAACTATTTACTAAGACAGAAAAGGAAGAGAGAAATGATAAGAATAACAGTGTGTGTGTATATACATATATAAAACAAGTGATGCACAAAGCGATTGCTCACCACTGCTGACCAGTGCCGTAACCTAGAATTGGCAGCCCCCCCAGCCAATTTTCCTCAGTTCTATAGTTTTTCACATGATATCACTTGTCATGAAATATCCCTTTGGTCAGTTTAGGTCAGCTGTCCTCGTTCTGTCCCCTCATAGCTCCTTGTGTCCCATAGCGCCCTTGCTGGCAGGACACTATGAAAGCTGAAAAGCTGAAATGTCCTTGGCTCTGTACAGCACTGCTCAGCAAGAAGTGAACCATTGGTATGTTACCAACATTGCTTTGACGTTAGGCCAGACACTGTGAAGCAAATCAACTCTGTCCTGGCTGAAACAAGGACAGTGCCCGAATAAAAGTAACGTGATCTTCAGAACTTGAGTACAGTCTGCTTTCATAGCGTCCTAATTCAATATGTTAGGACTTGTTTTCCATTGTGGCTGATAACTAATTGTGGGTCATGACTTAGGCACTTACTGGTAGCTCTCACATTCAGTGGTCATGCAAATATTGAAATAATTGCTTTTGCTGTTTCTCTGTAAAATTAAAATGGTTTGAGGCTGTTCTATAACTATTAATACTGCTGTCCAAGAAGAAAAAGATAAGCCATAGTGAAGCAGTGGATTTGAGACTAAAGTTAAACATCTGCTTAAACTAGTTAATGACAAGGAATTTTCATTTGGGACTTTTACAAGAATGTAATTTTAAAAACTGGAGAACTGCATAGATTGATGCAGTTTTGCACTGCAATGTATCTGGCAGGTGCAAGGCTGTTATTATTTACACTTTTTCAGTCGACTTTTGTAAGGTGACATATGTTTTATAAAATCATTTGCATTTTACTGCTGTCTGGAGTTACTTCTGTCTGCTGGTGTTCCTGTATGTGGATCATTTAGTCTGCTTACTTGAGGTGGACAAGCACTGCTCTGTATCTTCAAAAGGTAGTCTTAGAAATTGTGGCAATCTTATCAGTGCAAAAGGAGGAGATTATGGCCCAACTGTCATGTACCTGTATAAATTCTGTCTCACTCTTTCTATGTCAAGAGTCTTCTGGCAGGAACATAATACTTCCTTCAAAATCAGTTTGTTCCTTACCTCCCCCCCCCCCCCCCCCCCCCCCCACTTCCCCCCCACACCCTCATATTTTCCATTTATCTGATTCTACTTCTTCGAAACAGTCCTCAGCCCTGCAGACTGATTAGATCCTAATTCTTTTGGCATGCTGTCAACTTGTCCTAGTCAGAATAACTATTAGGACTTTGCTTTTGCTTCTCCTCTGCAATTTTGTTTCCCTTTCGGTGCCTCATGTCTTTTCTTTGTGATTTTCACCTATTTTGCCTGAAGCTGTCTTCTGACAATATGTTACCACCTCTCTCTGTGGATTTGTTCTTTGCCTGCCCAAGTAATTTATTTATGTGTTAGCTTCCTCTTCACCATTATCCAGGCTGTTTGACTTTGTGTGTATTACTTTTCATAGTGCCTCTAATCTCTAGTACGTTATTAACGATTTGAAAGGCTTTTGTTGCTTTTAATGCAACAACTTAATCAAGCTGACTGGGTGTTTTTAAATGACTGAAATTCCTTTTGCACACACACTGAGATAACACCTTGTGCATGCCTGTAACAGCTGTAAAACTGAACATAGGCTCCATTAAGAATGTGTTTTTTTTTTTTTTTTTCTTTTGGCAGTTAAATGACATAATAAGATTACATGCCAAAACAAATAAGAATCTGTCCTTAGATTGTGATGTGCTGCTATTTCTATATTTTCATTACATGTATTAATGGGGGAAAAATAGAGAAAAGGTGAGAAATTCTGTTCAATTTAAACAGCCCTTCAAAGCCTGGTACTTGAATGTGACAGAAATCTCCTCTGATGTTTTGTCCCTTAATTCAAAAAGAAGAAGGAAAAAAAAGAAAGAAAAAAAAAAAAAAGAAAAAAGAGAGAGAGAGAATAATAGCCAACTCAGGATAGGGTTTCTGTTTCATTAGTTCCTCTGTAGGAAGGATGATGTAGACAGACATCAGAAATTCAACAGTAGAGATCAAAACAAACCCTATCTTTATTCCCCTTACACTGAAAGTGCTAACATGGTGGATGGAATTGCTTACTCTGATATGTGTAAAATTTTGAAGGCACAGTAATTACTTTTTTTACTACAAAACTTGTAGACCCTGCTTTCCTCATACTTCTTGTTGCCATAAATTCTGTTTTTTAGTTATTCTAGGCAATCCTTTTTTTTTCTTTGTTTTAAGAGTTAAATATGATTTCATGTATGCTACCTTTCTAGTAAAAACCATCCAAGCAGCCACATAAGGGACCATAAGTTCAAACTAAATTTGTGAGTTTTGTATGGGCTTCTTCTAACTTACCCATAAAGTGATTCCTTTGGGCAAGATACTGTGTTTCCAATCTTGGCAAAGAAAATGAGCAAAAAGCAATTTTGTCTTGCTGTATTTTGTTTTCTCTCTGTGGAATAGATCTGGAAAGATGGTGGAAGCTTGACCCTGAGGCTGAGGCTGGCCCAAAGTTGCAGATTTTGAGATCAAGCTCCCTAGGAGATGACCATCTTGAGCAGGCAATAAATGTTTTATGCATTTTTTTGAAAGACATTTTAAAGAATACTCTGAATATTTTTCTAACACATTGATTTTACTGATCAAAGCTTGAAAGACTATGTCCATGGTTGTGTAAAAGGAAGGAAGTAACTTTTAGCTTAGAGGAATCTTTGTAGCTATCTCAATAGCCGAAGTAGTGGCCAACTGCCTAGCCTTTTATCTTTGAGTCTTTACAGGGTCTTGACAATTTGTCTTGAATATAGACTTCACTAAAATCAACTCTGTCTTGTCACCTCCACATTGGGCACTAATGTACTTTCAGCAGAGCTTATTGTGTAGTGAACATTAAATTAGAACTCCATAAACTTAATTTGCTTCCACTGCTTCATTTGCTTCCAAGTGTAATACTTGGTATTGATTTTAACTTATATTTAACTTTTATGGTGGTAGTTGCGCGTACTTAAGAGGCTGCTACTTCTTGACTGCTGTGAAACCTGACTTGAGTATAAGATTTCAGCCATTGCAGACAGCAGCATTTGTTTTCTCTGAAAGATCTGCAAAGTGTTAACCTAGTAGATACCAAGATATCAAGATATTTTCTGTAGACTATGTATGCTTTTATAGTGGCACTGGAGAATAGCTGTGGAATGGCTTCCAACCCTGGTTTGATCTAACATATCTTGTCTTAAAATATATTGTTTCTTTTTAAAAATTATGTTTTATTTTTGAGAATTTTCTTTTAATATGTTTGTGATCAATTCATGTGTATTTTGCAATACGCTGGAGACATCAGTCTAAATCCAGCCCTGTTTTCTATTCATTCTGTTATTGTTCTTGTTGACAGTGTCAAGAGAATAACTATAATGAAGTCAGCACAAACTCTATAAGAACTGTCCTTGATGTGCTTTAAGTTTTCTGGAAAATTTTGGACTTTTCTCTGGAGAACACATGCTTACACTTTGCTTTTCATATTTATTTATTTTTTTTAAAAAGAATGCAATAAATTATACACTCATTTTCCAGACGTAGATTGCTTTTGGTAAGATCTCTTAATGTTAACTTGTACATGGATGATTTCACTCAATGACTTTTTTTTCAAAGTAAAATTTGATTTTCTATTTTTGGTATGCAGACCACTGTGTGACCTTGAGCTGCCATCTGGAGTTGAGTTTCAATCTGAGCAAAAGAGTACAGTGCATAAAGGGCACAGATTCCCCTTGATCTTTTGGTGCAGAAGGACCTAACATCCTTTGAGTACGGTAGAATGCATGAGTGTGGCAAGTATGTGGTATTCGCATGCAGGCAATAAGAGCTGTCATTCTTCATTCAATATGTGCTATCAGTAAGAAATTCTCATTCTTCTTTTGAACTTTCCAACTGTTTTGTGGGATACATGACTCCCAAGAGAACAATCTGTCTTTTAAACTCTTTGCTAGCTGAATTTTTAAATGGTGCACTTCAGATGAAGTTCTTACAAACTGGTGAATATTTTAATTTTCTTCAGTTATTTTCAATGTCAGTAGTACTATGTCTATTATACCCATACAAACCAGTGCAACATGATTTGTCTTAAAGTGACATAAAGAAACTGAACATGGAAAAGAACTGAAATATAGTTAGGATTTATGATTTAAAAATTAATATATAAATCACTAGTGATCTTTTCAAGACAGAACAGCTTAAAACTATTTCCACTACAGGATATTGAACAAATGTGGATAAATTTAGAAATTGTGGAAGATGTCCAACTTGGATAACTGCCAAAGCAATAAAATTAATACACGTTATATAAATTGTGAAATTGATGTAGCCATACATTGTTGGACTAGATGATCTTAGTGATCTATTCCAACCTCTATGATTCTGTACTCATCAAGAAACTGATTTTGTGTTTCCTTCAGAGCATTAAATATCCCAATTTCAATTGAATATATGATATGGAACCCAGTGAACGCTTGAAAAGGATGTTAAGAAATACCCATTCTGATATGTACCTTTTTATTTCAAAGAAGAGAAAATATCTGGGGAGTCATTTATATGCAGTTTAGAATTCTAGTTGAACAATTCCTTCCCCTTTCCTGAAACATATAGAGACTGCAAAGGAGTATCTCCATCCTTAGCAGTGACCTTTCTTAATTTATGTCAACTGGTAAAATTTTTAACCTCTGATTGTGTTGAACTTAGTAAGTACAAATGAAAAGGATACTCAGTACGTAATTACATTAAAACAGATAAAGCTTCTTTAGAAAAAAAATATTAAGCTCTCACAAGAAGTTGTGAACCATTCTAGAAACAAACAAAAACAAACAAAAAACAACAATGATTAAAACTCTCTGAGAGCTTCTTTTCTGGCAGTCTTTTCAATTTTCCTTCAACTGATGTATTCTATTTTTATTCTCTTCTCAAAATTAGTGTTTCATTATGGTAAGCATTAAGTAGTGATAGGTAATTGAAATTCATTAGGAAAGGGAATGAGCAGAATAATGGTAAAACTAGAAAATAATAGAAAAATAGAAAAGTATCCAAAATGCTGTAGCTTTGTGTGTGTTTTTCTCCTTCTGTTTTGCTTGAAATGTTCTTGTGCCCATTTTTTCAGTTCTTTCCAAATGACTGGACAGGTTTTCAATTGCTTCTAATCAATGTAATTTGGTGATGTTAATGCTATTTTTTTTTTCTTTCCTACTGTTTGTTTGTTTGTTTATTTATTTATTTATTTATTTATTATTACTGTTACAAGAGCTATTTTTAGAAAAGAGATGTTACACACAGATTAGAAAACTAAATTACTAGGTCTGTACTCAAGTAGCAGCATCTGTGTTGCCACCTACCCAGCAGACAAAGATTTTTAAATTTGGGTTTTCTCTGCAAAATGGTGTGTTGTGATTCCTATCCAGATAATAAAGGCAAGCAAAGGAATTCTGCCAAACACGACTCCTGAAATACAGCAGGGTAATTATTTTGAACATGCCTCTCATTGACTAATCCAGAGATGGTTGGAACAGTGCAAACTATTACATAGGGGAAATGGCTTATAAATCAAGATAGCTTTTCATAGATTCAAAAAAGTAAATGAAAAGCACTTGCCAGAACATTCGCTGAAGGAGTAAGCTTCAGCTCATTGTTGCTGTTTGGTGAGGAGTGACGACAGGAGAACCTCAAGCCGGGTGAGGCTTACTACAGATACACAAATCAGAGAAAAACAAATAAGAATGAACGGGTACTGATTCAATTGACAAGAATTCTCTGTTCATAGTTTCAAGTCTACCTTAATGATGGTTTTTAATGAAATAGCTTTAAAGTTGATTTTGTTAAATCTGCACAACCACGTGTGCTGGGCTGAGGAGACCATCATATCAGGTTAGTGTTCTGCCTTGGTTTCTAGCTGCCATCTTGCTTTAAACTACCTTTTCTGTTTTGTTAGATTACTTAAGCTGGTAGTATGCACCAAATGCCAGATAGATAGATGCTTTGTGACTGAAGAGTCTTAATATTCCTACCGACAACTATTCTCTTGAGAGAGAAATCATGCTTAGAAGTGTTAGGATTTCTGTTTTGTTGTTTGCATTGTGGTGTGAGATTATATTTAACCTTTAGATTACATTTTAAAAGAAAACAGATATTGTTTTACTTTGTATCACACAAACTTATGTAAATCTTGGTAAACACATAGAAAATGAAACCACTTCGTTTGCATTACCTCACTTACAATGGCACATAAGTGGGTATTTGTGAAGCACCTGCTGGAAAATCAAATATGACATTGCTAGGTCTTTCATATTGATGTTACAGTTGTATCTGTTTGTTTGTATTTTTCCAGCATAAGTAGAAATATGGATGATAACATGTTCATTATTGGCTTTTCCATAAATGATGTATTGAACTTAGTACCTGGCAGCAACAAATCAAAATATTGGAAGCCCATACAGTTCTTACAGTCCAGTGTGATGGAAAAACATTAGGTGGAAGAAAGAACTGAGCAAATAAAGTACATAGGGTTTAAGTATGATAAAAACTAATATAAAGTGTATGTAATAAACAGAGGATTTAAGAGGGATATGGAAGATTAGACCTTAGCTATGCTAACAAATGTACAGAGGAAGTACTTCACCCATACCTATTGAGAAGATATTTTTAAATCACCTTTTGACACAATACCTAATTTTAAAGTCAATGAAACCTTAAGAAGAAGAAGAAGAAGAAAAAAAAAGTCATGTACAAAGTGTGGAATAATTGAAAAGCAAAGAAATAGACAATTATGCCAACTAAAATTAATGTCTTCAGTTAAAAGTAGGGAAATTTAGTATATTTTTTTTTTAAGTAGAAAATATAAAAGATGTTCTTACTGAAGAAAATAAGTGTCATCAAGGGAATTAAAGCTGCTAATCTGAAAGTATTACTTTATTCATTTGCAAACATTTGAATTAAAAAGATAAAACAAAATTCAAACTCTAAGTTGCTCAGCATGGTAACTTTTACTGGAAAGAAGGTCAAATATGAATTTGCAAGGAAAATTTTCCCCTCATTTCCAAACTTAAATTGAAGTGGTTTTACATGACTCATTTACTGATACTGCTTGTTATGGGAGGTGCTGAGAGCAAAAGTTGTGTAAACAATTTGTTCTTGATTATTTTCAATGCTGAAGTACCTCTCTAAGAGCCATTAAAATCTCCCAGCTTTGTGTGTCCCTCCATTTTCTGATTTTTCAGAAGTATGAATGGATTATGAAACTACATAATGAAAAAAAAAAAACCACCATGTTAACAGTTAAAAATGTTTGGTGAAAATGCAAACTGAAAACATGTCCAATTGATTTATGGTTGTAAATGTATGCAGTGGGAAGCATAAGTGTTTCTACTAAGTAAATTATCTTCTTCCTATGAGGTTTTATTTTGTGGTGCTACCTCTGATGTATCACTATGCATTCAAGCCACCAGCTCTGTTGAAGTTCATTAGAAATTCCACTTCATATAATACATTTCACTATTACAGCAAAAGTCTTTACTCCCAAGAGTGAGCACTGTAATACATTTTTATGATGTAATTGTCCACAGCCCGGAGAGCACCTGTTAGCTAAATCTGATTTAGCACATTCCTGCTACCACTGTTAAAATACAATGCTGTACAGAAAAGTAGTTAGGAAGCAAAGTAAGAGCTTGATTTTTGTTAGTGTGTGTGTGTGAATGTGCACGTGAGATTTAACAGTGGTATATTGTCATGATACAATTTTTCTCCTATTGAAAATCTCATTTTGTATGTAATTAGGACACAAAGATAAGTTTTGTTTAGTGTGCAGTCTGCAACACGTGACCTTCTATGAAAAGGACATGATAGATAATATTAGTTTGCAGTGATAGCTAATAGATTAAACTAATACTATTGCTGCTAAAATGCATTTTGAATTACTGTAACTAGTGATAGACTAGATTGTGAAAGTTTTGCTACATGTTGCTGAAGATTACTGTGTGCATATGTATTATATATGAAGGTCATTCTTGGTATATTTATAAAATATGACGATTTTGAAATAGCGCATTGTTTAAGGTCTGTTTTGTTACATTCCTCTGAACTGGCATGCTCAAATGAAAAATTTAATATCAAGCATTCTGATTCTCTCATATTTAAGATAGCACAGATTTATTATTATTATTATTATTATTATTATTATTATTATTATTATTATT
>JAPSGF010000072.1:2457961-2513716 GCA_035772895.1 Perdix hodgsoniae
TATTATTATTATTATTATTATTATTATTATTATTATTATTATTATTACATTTGAGTACAGAGATGTCAGAACAATTATTAATAAGGATGGAATACAGCATGTCTTAATAGGAAAACAAGTTTCTGGTGGGAAGTCCATCAGATAACATATTATACAGATCTACTGTTAGACAGAATATGGCATTTCTATTTGTGCTTTTCTCATGCAAAAATAGAGTTACTCTGACTCCCAGTTTGAGTTTAAAAAAAAAAAAAAGTGTTAAAAAGCACCAAGCAAGTTCTGATTGGACAATTGTACGTCATAATTTTGGCAAGTTCCTAAATAAAAAAATTAAGTTTAGATATTTGGAAACATAAATTACCATATTTTTTTTCAAGCCTGTTGATCCTTATGACCTTGTTTGTTCTAAATATGGGTCTATCTGCAAGGGAAGGCATAATTTTATACTCTATAGGCTTAAATTAAATGCCAAAGACCTTCAAAAGCCATTTTAATTGCTAAAATGAAAAGATGACACACATCAAAGAATCTTTATTTTTCATGCCAATGCCTACATAGCTTTTTTATATCCATTTAAAGCTGTTGTTAGACTCCATCCTTATTATGAATTCCCTATATTGTCTTATTTTTTAAAGAGTGTATCACAGTTTCAGAAGGAATGAGAAATCAAGAATGCAATTGCCGTATTGTGACTTAGAAGCATGGTAAAATGCGGGTTTACATGATGCTGTTTGTATCACTTTTACCCCCCTTTGCCTCTAAAACTGGAAACCACAGTTGTCTATGGTCCAGCCCTCCTGCCAAGAGAGGTGGTAGAGTCGCCATCCCTGACAGTGTTCAAGAGGCGTCTGGATGAGGAGCTGCAAGATCTGCTTTAGTAGCTTGTGGTAGCAGTGGTAATGTGAAGACAGTTGGACTAGATGATCTTATAGGTCGTTTCCAACCTTGTGATTCTATGATTCTAAGCCAAGGTGGACCTTAGAACACTTCCAGTTACCCCCCCCCCCCCCCCCACACACACACACACAAACAAAAGAAATCCTAATATTTCTCAAGTTTGGTTTCTCCTTGTACTATTCATTTCTGAAACAAACTTTGTAAATGTTACTTTGTGTGTGATTTTATTTCTTAGGAAGAGAAGTTGCTGTTCTGTAGAAACTTAAGGTGGATTCCATTTGTTAGACAAATCAAATGCCTTTACTTACAAGAAGGGGAAAGCATGCTCCTGGCAGCCTCTTATTTGTATGTATAACCTCAAAAGAAAATTCAAAGTTTTACAGCTTTTTCTTCCACTAAAAGAAAAGTAAGAAAAGAAGTAAGAAAAGAAAAGTAAGAAAATTCTGCATCAGTATACAAATGACTGTCTCCCCCACATGAGATCTTTCTTTATCAGAGACTAGTCTACAAAATAAAGAAATGCTGTAGATCATGCATATTCTCACCTTAACAAAGTTTCTGATTTGATAACTATATGATAAATTACTAGCTAGCCTTGACAAAGAATTCATGGTGAAACATTTATTATAGGTAAAAAGTTAGAGAATGCAGTAACTTGTGTTGAAATTATTGGAGTGGAGATCTCACTAATATAGTTAATATTATCTCACTAATATAGTTAATATAGTTAATTATATTTTTCCAGGAATTATCCTAAGGCTTTTAAGTCAATTGATCAATCAGTAATTTGCAGCACAAAAGTCAATAACTTTCTCCGGTCACATATATAATATACTGTGAGGTGTTTGTTTAGTTTACTGAGGAGATTGAGAAGAGTTCAAGTTGTTGCTTATTTAGTCAGTTACTTTTAGTATTTTTCTCTAAAACTTTAAGAAATTAGAGAGGAAGAAAGAAAACTGAGAATAGTGTAACTGAGGCAAGCATTTCCAGAGCCTCCTGGATCACTAGTGTAAGGTTTAGTGATATTATTAGCTTTAAAAATATTTCTTCCTACATTTTAAAATGTATAATGAGATAATTTCAGGTGTCAGTAATTAATAATTTACTGTCCTACTTGACTTATAGTTTAACCTAGTTAATACACTTGAAATAGCATGATTTTTTAATGTTTCAACATTTGTACATAGTGCATTGTACAGTTGATAATATGTAAAGAAAGTGTTGGATGGTCAAAGTGTATGCACAATACTACTGCAGGAAAAGAACTAATTTTCTTTTTCAGTTCAAGATCATTGAAAATGTGGAAAGAAACATACCTTTCCTTCTAAAAACACTAGGTTGGATGAGTGGTTTGATTCTTTCCCTACATTTACATTCACTATGTGAATGGTGATTGTGATCATTTTTTAAACACTAAAAGGATCAGCTTGATTTTTCTCAATCTTTAAGGCAGATTTTGCAAACTACATATTGTGCAAGTTTTCTAGCCTTAGATTATGAATTCAGTTCTAATTGAAAGAAGGTAAGAATGAGTTATGTAAAATGAAGTAACAGAAATAATAATAATAATAATAATGTTTTAATTACTTGCATTTCTATGATTGCCAAAGTGTTATAGATACCTTCAAAGTCTCTGCATTCAAAATGGATGGAGACTACACAAAGAAGTGCATTAATGAACTGGCAGAAGACATTAAACAAAATCAAGGGAGCAGGAAGAGATACTTTTTATGTGAGGCTAGCTAAATATATGATGAAATGACTTATGTAAGACTGCAGGATTTTAGCAAATTGTTGATGATTATGCAGAAGGATATGCTGAGAAATGCACCTTGTCTCTCAGAAAACAAAAGCAAAAGTGGTCACTATGACTGGAAGAACGAACTCTGGAGGAGGTTGAAGTGACAACTAGTGGGAAGTGTGGATGCCAAAGAGAGTATAGTAACAGCAAGACCATGGGGCTGTTCCTGAGGGCAGATAGAGGTCAAACTCTACCTAGGAGCATTAAAACACGTTGCCAGCAGTAATACATATAGTGTCTGCCTATAAAGTAATTAATTTTCTGTGCAAATTATTTACAAATGACTGATTTCCATTTCACCTCTAATTATGGTTGCTTAAGAATGTTATGAAAACGAAGAATAATGAGTAAAGAAGATATTTTGCCAGGTGACTTTGGGTAGTGGTAAGGATTCAGATTATTAACTTTTGCACTGGATTTTGCTTTCTCGTACATAGAGTTTCTTATTTTATTCCAACAGCTTTTTGACAAGTTACAGTCTGTATACTGGCATACACGTATGTAAGCTCTTTTCTTTCTGTATTATTTTAAATCAATACTCAGGTGTTTCTCACATGGAGTATTATATGAAGAAGGTAGATCCCATTTGCCTCCAAAATGTGCCAGAAAGACAATGCACAGTATGTTTTACTAGGGGAGAGTCCTTACTGTCCTAGCTTTTATGGCCAAAAGAATCGAGGGGAAAAAAATTGCACATATTTAGTCTATAGGAGGCAGAGTGCTCTTTCCTGCAGATGGTAGGCTGGCATTATGTACACTTAAGAGAAAATTATGATGGTGAAGTAGAGCTTTTGACAAAGAAAACATTGAATCTGAAATTCTCTATTCTTCAGAGTTAAAGTGGCTGAATTGTGGCTTCATGTAACAGTACTGTACAGGAAATAGTGCTGATTCAAATTATCAGAAGAAAAGCGCTCATAAAAATCTGTTTTCTAAGTGCCTTTTCAGAGTGCCTCGAGGTGGCAGTTCCATTATGCTCACTCCCCATGTGAACTATGGCCTTGTCCCTTTTTCAACTAATTTGCTTCTGGGGAAAACTGCTATTAAGTCATCTTTGTGCAGGAGTATAGAGAGGATCATTTGTTGTTCTCTCTTCCAATGCATGAACACAGATACCTGGAAATCTACTCCAAAATGTGCATGGGAAGGTTCTATTTGCTTTTGCTCTTCTGTATCAAAGATAATCAATTTAAGCATGTTAAGGAGAAAATTAATCAAAATCTTCTTAAAGGAAACTATCAGCTGAGATTGAATCTGAACTCTATTTTGGTGATCTCTTTCTGGTAGAAAATAAAAATTCCTAAATAAAATTACTTAGCTTGAGGACAAATGTGTCAACAACTATTTAGCTTCTACTTATTGCTCCTGACTTATGTATCTTAGTTAAAAAAGCATGAAGCTATGTATAAGCACTGTTCAAAATAATCCTTGAATATATTTGTATGCATGATAAAAGATTTTCATCATCAGGATGATGACACTTCATTGTCAATTACCCATTTGCTTAGCTGCATTGCTGCTGATTTTTTATTTTTTTTTAATACAGAAATGAGTTGTAATCAATAACTTGTCATATTATTCATTCCTAATGGACTAGCCAAAGGATTTTGACACTACTATCTGAATAAATTATCTGAAATGTATATTTTCATTATTTGACCAGCTCTCTAGATTGTTAAATAATGTTCTGTGAATAATTTATTCAACATTTTTCTGTCAATCCTTGAATAATTTACTCAAGAATACATTATTTTTGTTATTCAGTGAGCTGTATTTCCAGCATCTGTGGAAATGTCTTTGTTGTGTGGAAGCATAGAGATCTCTGGAAGGGGAGAGAAACTTTTAACTAGCATAACTTTGCTTCTTTGTAATATGTGTTCAGGACCTTTTTTTTATATACCCAAGTGCATAATTAAATGAATCCATTTTCATCTCTCTCTTAATTTAACAAGTAGTTTTCTATAACAGTCTTTAACTCAATGACCCCTGCTATTCTTATTGGAAGTCTTGCACTGTTGCTATCCCGCCTCTGCTTGTCTCTCAAGTCTTCCACAGCATTCAGAAAACTTCAATTATTTTAATTTGTCTGCTGAAGATATATGATGAGGAAAAGATTTACATTCTTTTTCTGAAGCTGTTAACCCAGGCATGTGGAAGATAATACTTACGTAAATATGTACTGAATAATACAGATCTGTGGTACACAAGCATAAGTGAAAAGAATAAGCTTTTAAAAATGCAATCTCAAAGAAAGACTTAAAAGGCAGCCTAGAAAAAAGGTATGTTGTGAAATATCCAAATCTGTTTAACAGATTGTTTTTCATTCAAGCGGCAGAAAATGCCCCAAGCAGCTGTGCTGGAGCAATGATGAGATTAAATGATTTGAAGATGAATAACCGTCTCCTCCTTATAGCATCCATTTTGCAGCTTCAGTCCTGACAGTGGGAGTGTGAGGAGAAGTCAGTAGCCTCTTGACTGCACCAGAATTGGTGTGTGCACCAATTCCTCTGTTTCTCTGAGTGTTAGTGGGAAAGATGTAATTGAATATGTAATACATGGCTCTTAAGAATTTGCAGCATGGAGTACAGCTAGAAGAACAAACTGGAAGGCAGGGGATAGTATCAGAAACCAAAATCTAGTGATGTTCCAGAACAAGTCTAGCAGGGAAAAAACTAATCCAAAGGCCAGTACCAGCACAGTTTGTTGTAAAATCATAGAGTGGCTTGGGTTGGAAGGAACCTTAAAACCTATCCAGTTCCACTCCCTCTGCTGTTGGCACGGTTGCCACCCACCAGATTGGGCTGCCCAGGACACCTGGCCTTGAGCGTCTTCAGAGACAGAGCATTCTCAGCTTTTCTAGGCATCATGTGCCACTGCCCCACCCACCTCTGAGTGAAAAATTTCTGCCAAACATCTAATCTAGATCTCCTCTTCTGTAGTTCAAAACCGTTTCAACTATCACTATCTGCCTGTGTAAAAAGCTAGCCTGCTATCTGAATATAGACTCTTTTAAGTTCTCGAAGGCTGGCAGGAATAGGGGGTGAAGAAATGAGATCATAAGTTTCTGTAGTACTGTAGGAGAAAATGTAGACTGTGCTTAAAACAGGCCCATAAAATAGTAAAATAACTAAAAAAATGCAAGTAGCAACAAATAATACTTTAACTGCATCACCCACTTTTAAAACAAAGCATTTCAGTGTAGGAATAGAATCTACAGTTACTGCAGTCTCTGTCCAGTGTTCCCATTAAATAAAATAGCATATTTCATGAAGAGGACTGTGACATCAGACTGAAAGTGGAACTCTACTTACAGACATAGCAAGAGCAAGGTACAAACCAGTGACTTTGCTAGCTCTCGAGGAATCACCAAGAAGAGTGATTCTGGAAAGCCAAGTTTCTGTAACGGCGAAGTTGAGGCAATATTACATCTGATGGAACTAACAAAGCAGATAATTGTCTTGATGTTCAGAGAATGTCTCTAACAAAACAAGCAATAAGATCAAGCCAAAATTACCTGACATAGTATGTAGTCTTGTCACCATTCCCCTGTAGACAGAAGGAAAATATTGGTTGCTTTCAATGTAAACTTTTTTATTTAATATTATTTTTTGTGTATAAAAGTTATTTCAGTATTCACTGCTATGTATAGTTATACCTATGTGTTTCTACCTTCTGAAACTAGTCTTCTGAATATGGTGGTTTTGGAGAGCAGAGGGCTGTGTGATTTTTCTTATTTGAAGAACAGAAAAGACAGGTTAGAAGAATAAGCACAGGCTGCAGAAAGGGAGAGCTAAAAGAGCACTGTAAAAATCTTCTGTAAATGTTATTTTTGTCATAAAGACAAAAGCTGGAATTTGTTCATCATTAACCTGAGTGCAGTAACTGAAAGGAACACACATAATCACATTTATATTGACCGCATGGGATTTACTTTTATATTCTGTCTTGCTATGTTATGGCTGTTTTTATACTAAGCATGTATTCTTGTAGGTGTTTTTTGTTGTTTTTTTTTTTCCTTTCTTTAATTAAATACTAAGTTTTCTCATACTAAAAATGTTTATATCTTATTTGGGCCTTGATTTGTTTGAGTTCTTAATGCCCTAAAGGTCATAAGGGCCATTTATTCAATTATTAATGCAGCCAATGAATAGAGGAGCTGCCTATCTCATTTTTGTTCCAACTTCTTTCAAATTAACAGTTAAGAACTGCTATAAAGTCCAGTGAGCTCAGGACTGCCTGCCCCTATACTACAAAGTCAATATTTTGCCCTTGCAAGTAGTTAAGAAGTTGTAACTACTTGAAAAAAAGTACTGTTCCAAAATGATGTAAAAGAACAAATTATTTTTGCTAGTGACTGTGGTCCTGCTCTAAATTACATTACCAAAAAAAGAACATTCTGTTTCTTACTATTACTGTTAGGCTTTTAGCTACTGTGAGTTTGTTTATCTTTCTTTAAAGGAAGACTATGAAAGCTAACCTTAATGCTGAATTTTACAATGTTTACTGAGCTGCTTTTTAAAAATTTTCTGAGCTTGTAAAAGTATAATTATCGTATCCTAATAATTATAACAGACGACATTTCTTTTCCTCTTCACACTGTTTGATCTAAACTGCAAATTTCTGATCTTCTTGTCAAAGACAGAGCTGTTTTCTTGGGAATATTTTGAACTTTGATGAAAGTTTTATGACACTTCCAACAAAACATGCTGCTCATTAAAGTTTCATAGAGAGAGAGCTCTATCTGAATTGTTTTCGAATTGTAAATACCTCATAATTGTCATCAGTGAGTAGCTGATGAAATACCTGTTCCCAGAAGCTTGTATCTGCACATGGGAGCTTGGTGTCTCAGATAAATACATGTTTTTGCTGTCCCAGAGTACCAAGAGTTGGCTCCTTTCATTCTGTTGTGGCTATCGTCCCAAAACTTGAGCACTGATGAAACTAATGATTTATTTATAACATTTTTCAAGGCATTTGCAGAGGAAACAAGTTTTTGTTGTCTCTAAATGTCTTATTCAGATCTTTTTTGTTGTTGCTGTTGTTGTTGCAAGAGGTACCAGGAGATTAGTGTCCCATTCATTTCCTAATTTTTTTGTGAGCTGAAACTTATACATCTGTCTTCTGAGAGTGATGGCTAACTATGGTTCCTCAGCTACATGAACATAAGTGGCAGTGCTGTTTAATCAAAGGACATCACATTCAGACAACAGACAGTTGACAGAACTGCTAACTCTCCTTGAGTCTTCAGCCTTAGGTAATCTTCCCAAAACAAATGAATGTGTGTTGTTTGTGTGCGTGTATAGAATCATAGAATCATAAAATGGCCTGGGTTGAAAAGGACCACAATGATCATCTAATATCAACCCCCCTGCTATGTGCAGGGTCACCAACCACCAGACCAGGCTGCCCAGAGCCACATCCAGCCTGGCCTTGAATGCCTTCAAGGATGGGGCATCTGCAACCTCTCTGGGCAACCTGTTCCAGTGCATCACCTCCCTCTGAGTGAAAAAACTCCCTCCTAATATCTAACCTAAACCTCCCCCCGTCTCAGTTTAAAAGCATTCCCCCTTGTCCTATCACTATCCACCCTCATGAACAGTCATTCCCCCTCCAATTTTATGCTTCCTTCAAGTATAGGAAGGCCAGGTCTCCCTCATATATATAGAGGGTTATTTCAAAAACTTACTTGACATATGTTAGTTTCAAATCATTGGGTATTTCTTGTAGTATCTCTGGTAATTATAGAGAGAAAATGCCCTATTTAATGAAATGCTGTTCCATTTTGAAAGCACTTGGGTAACTTGACTCCCAAACTGCATGAGGTTTTATCTTGTTATGAAGATGCAAAGACATTATTTAGACAAATTGTTTTATTTTAAAGAGACAGCCTAATTAAAAATTAGAACATTATTATTTAATAGGTATCTAATTAGAACAGATGACATTTTTCTTCCCTTCTAACTGCCTAAGAAATATCTGACAACTTCCCTTTTGGCTCAGTGAGATGTTCACACACTTAGAAGAAGCACATCATGGCTCTCAAAGGCTATGTACAGTCTGCAAAGATGAAAGTAGTGAACTAGGTGAGTTGAATGGAGACTGAAATGATTTTCCTCAGACTAGATATATGGTTTGCATATTGTCAAGAGGTAGTTTTCCTGAATCACCTCCTGAAGGTGAATTTTTGTTTTTATTGATGATGCAGGGAACCTGAGGAGATTGTATCTGAATTTATCTGGGTTAAGTGATGTGAATACCTCTTTCAGTCATAAAAGTAGAACATAGATGTTCATTTAAATTGTAGTGCTTCCAGAGCTACAAAACAATGGTAATCACAATATAATTAGAGTCTGTATTGTGAGAAAGTTATGTATATTAAAGTGTGAGAATGACAATAAACTTCAGAAAGACAAATTTAATAAAATGAGGGAGCTCATCAAAAATGCCCTGAGGAAAAGTAAACTCCTTGTATATAGCATTTATTCCACTTAAGGAAACAGTAATGGTGTCTCAGGAGGTACTGTGCTGCTGAACAAAATGAGAAATAGGAAGACAAAGAAGAAATTTACATAGCTAAACAGCAATTTTAAGTGATTGAATGAGGAAGAAATCCTTCAAAATCTGACCCACACTAGCCAATTACCAGGAATGTAAACTAAATAACAGTAAATATGTTTGAGTAACATAGGAATGGCCAAAACAATTGTCCAAAATAATGAATGAAATATACAAGAAGAAGGAAAGCCTGTCTTTAAATACATATGTTAAAATAGAACTGCTAGACTTGATAAGTAAAAGCCTATTTTGTTAATGCATGTGACGTATTGTCAGGGATTCTGTCAGGAACACGCGTGGAAACGGAAATGATAGATCAATGGGTACAGATACTTGTCAAAAATTCTTCTGAGTGAACTCAACAAAGTGTTGGAACATCCAACAAAATGGTCAGTCTCTTGCCAATCCAGAAGGCTAAAGAGATTTTGTTGAGTCCGTATTTAAAAGGGGTTTTGACCTAATCTTAATCATCACTAAAACACAATCATAGAATATCTGGAAAATCATGGTGAAAAAAATATCTAAGTAAAACAGTGCTCTAGAACTGGAAATTATGTTTCAGTAACTGTTCAGTATTTCTTTGAATTTGCAGTGGATATAGAAAAACTAAATGAATTGTACTCGAATCAACTGAGAAAGTTAAGCAGGCACAGATAATTTAAATATTGGTAAAAGCTGTTTAATTAACAGAGCATGAAGTCATGCGGTATATCATAGAATTATAGAATGGCTTAGGCTGGAAAGGATCTTAAAGATCAGGATGTGTTCAGGATGACTAAACACTGGATCAGGCTGCCCATGGCCCTATACCTAACCTTGAATGCCTGACCTTGAATGCCTTCAGGGATGGGACACCCACAATCTCTCTGAGAAGCCTGTTCCAGTGCATCACCACTCTGTGAATAAACAGTTTCTGCCTATACATCTAATCTAGATCTCCCCTCTTTTAGTTTTAAACCTCTCTCTCTTCTCATCCTATCACTATTTGCTCATGAAAAATGTCAGTTTCCCTCCTGTTTATAAGCTCCCCTCAAAAGCATGAAAGCCACATGAGGTCTCTCCAGAGCCTTCTCTTCTCCAAACTAAACAAGCCCAACTCCCTCAGCCTTTCTTAACAGGAGAGGTGCTCCAGCCCTGTAATCATCTCTGAGGCCCTTGTCTGGACCCACAAACAGCTCCATGTCTTTCTTGTGCTGAGGGCCTCAGACCTGGATGCAGTACTCCGGATGAGGCTTCACAATGTCAGAGTAGAGGGGGACAATCACCTCCCTCTCTCTGTTGGCATCTCCTCTTTTGATTCAGCCCAGGATACAGTTGGCCTTTTGGGCTGCAAGTGCACACTGCTGGCTCATGCCCAGCTTTTCATCCACTGAGGCAGCCAAGTCCTTCTCCTCAGGGCTGCTCTTAGTCTGCATATATATCTAGGATTGGTCTTAGCCAAGTTCAACACCTTGCACTTTACCTTGTTGAACCTCATTAGGTTCTTGTGGCCTTTCTTATCCATTGAATAAATAATTGGTTAAACCTTCAAATCCATCTCTCCAATTTAGAGATAAGGATGTAGTGCGGTACCATATCAGAGCCTAGATGACATCAGTTACTTCTCTTTTGTTCACTGATGCTCTCACTCCATCATTTTATTACGTCTGCTTGACCACTCTCTCCATGAAGAAATTATCCCAAATGTCAAGTCTAAGGCTATCCTAGCATAGCTTGAGGCCATTTCCACGTGTCCTGTTATTTGCCACTTGAGAAGAGAGACTGATATACATCTACCTACAGCCTCCTTTCAGGTAGTTTTAGCAAGTCTCCTTTATTTCGGACTAACCAGCCACAATTCCATCAGCTACTCCTTATCCTTATTTTGTAATTCCTTCACCAGCCTCATTGTTCTTCTTGAGCCCAAAACTGTACACAAGATGCTAGCTATAAGAACACTTGCAGAGTTTTCTAGCTAATTACAAATTATACTCAGATGTGAATGTAAGGGGAAAAGAGGTGGATGAGATGAATGAGGATTTACCATGGCACAGCGTAAAGAGTGGACCAGTGAACTTACCTAGCTGAATGAAGCCTGGGGAATATGAAATGTAGTTCAAAAGAACTGATTTAACAATTAGAGTTGGTTACAAAATTTAAAATATAACCTGAATGCAAAGTAGAACACAAAAAATAGAAAGAGTACAGAACAACTTCCAGACTTCAAAACTGTTTCAGAGCAGTTAAATTATTGCCATCGTAGAAACCTCAGAAAAATTGTTTGCTGAATGCGGCTTCAGGCAATAAAAAACAACAACAACAACAACAAAAACAACCAAGATATTAGAATGCATAAGGCAGAGGCAGAGTGGAAGGAAATCATAAAGAAAATGTTATAATATATTTCTGTAAATTGGTGGTGAAGGCTTATCTGAGTTGTTATATTCATCCCCTCTTTAAATATTGAAAATTATTTGACTAATTGAAATTTTCTTTTATATGAAAAGAGTTTGAAAAACTAACAGTACTATTTTAGGGAAGAAACAAACAGTTCGGTTGGCAGAAAGGTGACTTACATTTTGTTTATTTATGTAAGTATTTAAATACTGAAGTAGTATACAAGATACCTACATATGGCACAAATCGATTTTGTGGTAGATACTACACATGTGGTAGATAGTAACACAATTTTTTTCAAATATGACAAATACTCCTTGGGGTTGATAGCTGTCCTTATAATGGTCTGTAACATAAATAAACTGTTCCCCGCTCTTTTTCTTAAATTGAGTGTAGCAAAAGCAGCCACCTTCTGAACAAAGTATTGAGACCCACAAAGCCTGAAAAATTCCTGTGGCTGCAATACTACGGTCCTGAATAACTAAGGCCATTTTGTATTTGATAAATTTGAGGCCTTAGAAATATAAAGTGCAGATTTGTATCCTTCAATTATAATACATAAAACTATTAATAAACACTGTACTAGTGTCTCCTTGAAGCATGATTATCTTCTGAATAGATTGTTTAGTCATTGCTACATGTCTAATTTTAAGGAAACACAAGATAAAAACAAAACAAAAAGAATCAAATTAAAATCTAAGGATGCACCATCATTTGAAGATTATAATACCTAACCACATTTTTTTAAGTCATTCTCTCTGTAGTATGCATGATGGGGAAAAAAGATAAATACAGTTTATTTAGAGGAGAAAAAATCACAGTGCACATTAAAATACTTTAAAGCATAATTTAAAAGTTCCTAAAGAATCATTTTAATATAAAATTTTAACTATATAAGTACTCACATCTGTGAACATTTGTATTTGCATATACACAAATAATTTATAATATAAGTACACTTAGAGGACAAAAATAAGAAGGAAAAAAAAAAAAGAATTCCTCAATTGTATTGATAAGTTTACGTGCTTTGTTATACACGTCTTTCATTTTGTTGTTACCTTTTTCTCCAAAGTATACTTGAAGCCATCATGCAGTCCTTCCCTGCACAGAAGTCCCATCAATGGGAGTTGGGGATAGGTAGCTAATTTAGGCACAGCTTTACTGCAAACACTGTTCTGCCGCAGGCTTAAGAAGGCTTTTCCTCTCAGTCTGAAGGGCTTATTGAAAAAGGAAATCAGGAGCTACTTAACTCATCCAGTTCACTGTTGTAATTAAAAAAATATGATGCTGCAAAAAGTCAACTTGAAGTGCTATGAACTATGTTTGCTTGACAAATGAAGCTAGAATAAACAGTCTATTTTAAAAGTCTGGCACAACCTTTATATTTAGTCTATGACCTTTTCTAATCTCTAGTGATCTTAGGTAACTAACTCTCATGTGTTACACTGCTCTGTGTCTACTACTTTGGATAGGATTGGCTGAAAAGTAAAGAGGCAAATGTGTTACTTCAATGAATATACCCCTCTGCAGATACTATGGCCCAGATGAGTAAAGTTTCAGCTTCAAGGAAATGCAAAATGTAGAAGAGGATAAAGTAGCACATCACAGTCTTTTACCCTAGTTATAGCTTGAGCAGTAATGTTTTAATACTTCCAAAACATTTTCTGAAGGAAATCCATGTATGGGAGTGGTGCAGGATGGAATGCGTGTATAGAATGAAATTTGGTGCTCATAAAACTGCTCAGATCTACAGAATCATATATATAGACTCAGAGATGCTGAGCCATCTCTTTGTCTAAATTGAAACAATACTATATACCTCTGAAATCAAAACACTGTTAGGCTTGCAAGTTTAGATACTGGTGAACCGCTTCAGCAGTATAAAGAACTCTGTTGTCTAAGGTGTGAAGGAAGAAAAGCCTATGTTAAAGAGCTCAGCATCCAGTATAGCCAGTGTATTTTCTTGGCAATTTCTAATGCTTGACATCTAGAAGGATACCCATTTGTAGTCTGTGTGACATTCCCTTTTATATGTAAATATATGGATCCCAAGAGACTTTATATTCTAGTTCAACATAGAATCATAAAATCCTTAGAATTGGAAGGTACCTTTAAAGATTATCTAGTCCGACTCCCCTGCAATGAACAGGGACATCCCAGCCAGATCAGGTTGCCCAGGGCCTGATCCAGCCTGGCCTTGAAAGTCTCCAGGGATGGAGCATCCACCACATCACTTTTAATTTTTTCCAGGAGACTCGTAAAGGTCAAGACTAAATGTTGTCTCAGGATGGAAAGTGGGGTCACAAAGTCACCTCACTGGAGTCTGGAAATACTCTTGTCTGTGGAACATTTATGCCATGCATTTGAATTTCATATTAATTGTTTCCCAAGTAGGCATTTTCACATGATATAGTGCTATGCAAAGGTAATCCTAGAAGCAGTGTAGATACATTAGTTAATTATCTCAACAAAATAGAGTGTAATGCTGTGGTCTTATGACCAGAAAACGTTTTATCAGCGTTAACACAGTGAGAATCAGATCATGTCTCTTTGTCATGTCCTCCTCAGCCTTGCATAAGCATGCTCAGGGAGGTCATAACTCCCATCATCTTTAGAGGATCTCTGGAAGCATTTCTGGATGTGATCAGCAGTAATATTGTGGTAATCTGCTGCATGATTACTTTCAAATGCCTCATGAAAGATGAAATTGTAGTTACAATCACAAATAAGAGGATAAATTTATTATAATTTCAGTATAGATGCTAGCACTTCAACAGTTTTTAGTGCAATTCAAAATGAATAAACCTTTTGAATATCTACTTCTGTGATCTTGGGATTGAGCTCCACGTAATTCAGCTTAGAATTCCACTAATAAAACTCTTTAGAACTCTCACTCTTCTGGTGAATTGCTGAAGGAAATTTGAATATTTGATCTAAAACAATTGTAAGTCATTTAATCCTTGGGATGACCACACAGACTTAATCACTTCATTTTCTTCCTTTTTTTTTCAGCAGCAATTTGATTAGCGTAGATGACTTCACACCACGGGGGCACACAAATTTGGAATCACTCAGTTCTATACTGAGAAGTGCCCAATTCTCAGCATACTTTAAATGCAAAGACCATGCTGAGAAATATATCATGCCTAATGTGATTAAAGTAAATATGTTTTTCTTTGTGGCTCTTGAAATTATTTTTCTTAAAATATCAGGACTTCTTGACACTGTTCTCTGCTATGTACTTAATGTACTGGAAAGATATTTAATGATTCTTTAGAATAGAGGAAATGGGTGGTGTAAAGCTAGCTGTCTCATGACGGATTCATAGATGTTAGAATTGCAGATGCAATTAATAGTAATTTCAAATAATTTGATTTGAATTTGCATGTGCCCATATCACAGGACTCCGATTTTTGAAGTAGACCAGATGAGATAGCATATTATATCAGCCTGTAATGAAATTATCAAAACTCTAGTTATGTTGAAGAATGTTATAGTTCCTACATGAAACATCCACCATTTCCATTTCAACTGGAGCCAGAACATAAAGGTTAGGAAAAGATGAGTGCCCCAATCCCCAATCCTGTCCAGTTACAGAGTCAGTGTGATCAGAAGATGGAAAGAGACTATCAATTTTCCACACACATAATTTTTGGATATTGCTGCTAGCTGCAGTGGACACTAAGCTTTTTTCTTTTCTTTTTTTTTTTTCAAAAGATAATGCTTTTGTGTATGAAAACAGCACCTCTGGCTGAGAGACTTGCAGGAAAATGAATTTTGGAACTGCTAACTGGTCCTGCTCAAGGATGCTCTTACCTGGCTTTTCACTTTCACTGGCTGTCTCACTATCAGACAGGAGACCACTGAACTAGATGTTCATTCAAAGGGGTCCAAGAGGATTGTTCTTGTGTCATGATCTTGCAGCATACCATTATACTAAGACTGAAAACCTACACATATACTTCACTTCTGGTGTCCTGAATGTTCCTATGGAATTGGAACTATTAAAATTTTTCAAGAAGCATAGTAGCAAAAATACCTATGCAGTTAACTCTCTGAATGTTAACTGAAAAGATTTAGAAGGCTAAAAGAAAAGATACCTCATAAAGCAAACCTATGTGTTTCAGAAAACAGAAGGGTTTGCAAATTCCCAATTTTCACTATCCTGCTTATCCAACGTCTTAAACTTGATATCCCTATGACATCATTGTGCTCATTGGGATGAAAGGACTGAGCACAGCTCTGCCAAAAAAAAAAGACCTGGATACTGGTGGATGGGAAACTGGACATGAGCCAGCAATTGTGCCCTCGCAGCCCAGAAAGCCAGCTATATCCTGGTGATCTTAAAGGTCTTTTCCAACCTTAGTGATTCTGTGATTCTATCATTCTGCCCCACAACTGTGTGCTGGTGAGGACTCACCTGGAGTGCTGCACTGACATGTGGAGCCCTCAGTACGAGTGACATGGACCTGTTAAAGCATGTCCAGAGGGCCAGAGAAATGATCCAAGGGATGGAACACCTCTCCTATAAGAACAGCTTGAAAGAGCTGGGACTGTTCAACCATGGCTCTGAGATGACTGATAACAGCATTTCAATATCTAAAGGGGAGCTTCAGGAAAGAAGGGGCGTATGGTGGTAGAACAAGGGGAAATGGCTTCAAGCTTAAAGAGGGTAGATTTAGGGTGGACATAAGGAAAAAGTCTTTTACAGTAAGGGTGGAGAGGCACTGCAACAGATTGCTCAGAGATGTGGATGTCCTGTCCCTGGAGACTTTCATGGTGAAGATGGATCAGGTCCAGGACCACATGGTCTAGCTGTGCACATCCCTGTTCATTGCTCTAAATATCCCTTTCAACTCTATGGATTCTATGATCCCAAACCATATTATTTATGGTTATCTTCTTGATTTTAAAACTGATTATCTTATCAGGGGAAAAAAAAAAAAGATACATCAGAAATTGTATGTGCAATCTTATGATGGCCAAGATAGTATTCATTTGGAAATCTAACCCCCTAAACAGTCCTGGATTTGTTGTCCTGATCATTAAAAATATGACAGAGTTCAAATAAAGTACCTTCCTGGAAATTACAGTCCATTGTCAGAAGGAAAAGTGCAGCTGGTGAATTATCTGTCAATTGCTCACTTATCTCAAAGATAAATACGTAAGTATTGCAATAATATGTCCCAGACTTTGCTAAAATAAGCTTGTGGTTCTGTAAATGCTTTCCGGTATATTGTATACCTCTGTATATAAACCTTATTTCTCAGAGATTAGGGTGATTGGCAGAATGTAATACTGGCTGCATGTACACAAGAAGTAAGTACCTTCCTTCTCATGGAAAAATCTTGTGCTTAGGTGCTTGACCATGTCACAACAGCTAAAAACCAATACAATTGCACTCAGTTTGAAAGTTCCAGCTGTATTCTAGGAAGAATAGTATCGTATTGCATTTATTATCATTACATTAAAACCTGCATCATCTATATTCTTCAGCAAAATTTTGTTCAATCAGATTTGGACCTAAGTATCAGTTTGTCATAATAACTTATAGATTATACCGTCTGCACAACACAGTGAGCTTTAATGAGTGAAGATTATGGTTCAAAAAACATGTTTTAATACTCCACTTTATTCTTACATATTCTGTTTATATTTGATTAATTTCTGATTTTCCTAAATCCTGCTCTCTATAAAAATCATTTTATTGTCTGTGCACTGAAATGGAAAGATGTTTGTCCTTAGCAGCAAAAGGAAATTAAAATATATCACATGGAATGAGGAGTGAGAAGGAGAGGGAACTCATCCCTCTTTTTGAAATTTGATGTTCTGAATATCATAGCAGTTCTGAAAAGGAAAGACTCAACCCTGGGAAAATATACTTTGGGTATACTGTAATGAGGAAGGAAGAGTTCAGAAAAAGAGTCTGTTTCTGCTCTTTCTCTGAAAACAGAACTTTGTTTAAATTTGTACTGCCACAGCATCAGGCCTGCATAGTTGCAGAGCAACACAAAATGCTGGTAAAGATGGATAAACATGAGAGTTATTTCATTAAAAATATATTGCGTATTATTTCGTTGAATTAGTGAAATTAGATGTTATTTCTATTTTGAGATATTATCTTGTATTAAACTATAAGCATCTCAGAATAATTTGTAGATTTGAATAAGGTGGAGAAAGATCATTACTACATCATTTTACATAGGCATGTTTTTATGTGCTAAGTAAACTCCAGTTTGTTCCTCAGTTAACCCCTGTAAAAATAAAAATAAAATCAAAGATTCCAAAACCTGATAATGAAGAGACACCCCAGGAGAAGTATTTCAGAGAATGGGAATTTTGGAGGTTTGCTTGAACATAGTGAGGTTTCAACGATTGGCTAGCTGGTATCTACATTGTCTCCATAGGAGTAGTATAGTATTTGAGGAATGACCTGTTTCTTGAAGGTAATCTTATGGGGTGTGAAGTGGCTGTTGGTTAACAACCCTTCCTAATTCTGTTTCTGTGACTTACAAGTTACCTGAGGCTTGCCAGTAATAGAGAGTAGGTGAAGAGGGAGCATGTGAATGTTTCTTGGTTACACATCTGCCTCACTTCAACAGTGCAATGGCCTGAGTGAGTAGTAGAAACTATCAGCATAGAAGATAGTATAGTATTATGAAGCTGAAACCTGGGAACTGTTCAATAATTTGTAGGAAGTTACAGAAGTTGAAGTTATTTTAAGGTCTTTTTAATGATATTCTCTTAAGAGGATGTTGAAAAGTATTCAAAGTGTGGTCATGGTCTTTCTGATACACATACATAATACTGTTCTATTTCTTGCGTTGCATGCACAAAGAAATGAAAGTACCAGCAATAAGAGTAAGTATATTGCTGATAGACACAGCAGCAATGAAACGTGAGTTAGACTTTTTATGATTACTAGCTGCAGATCCATGACTGGAATGAGGAATGTTCTGAAATTTTCCTGATGTAGCAAAACAACTTCCAGTACATGCAGCACAGGACTCCTTACCATAAGTAAGCATTCTAACAATTAAAAATGCTGCTCCTCTTCAATGTGTGCCTCACAAGCTCAGCTCAGGGATGTCCTCTCCAGCTCTGTGTTGCTGTGGAAAAATGCAGAAACAACAGCTTGATTGGAGGAAGAGAGCTGTATGCTGCTTCAGGTTTTATAGATTGCTTGTTTAGTACTGCCAACTTGAAAAGCTGCCACTTATTTATTTATTTATTTATTTCTAAAAACTGAAAAATAATCATGTTCATGAAGTCTGTTTCTTGTTCTCTCACTGGCTATAGTAATCTTGCCTTCATTAGTACACTAGAAAATTGTGGCTGAGTTGCTTTTTAGTGGTTTGTGATGTTGATTTTTTTAGTCTATTGGCAAAGAGAGTAACTTGTATGCTATTCTTAAATTCGGCAAGGACTTTATAAAATTCATCATTACAGGCCTAGCTACATGTCTCTCTGAGCCTTGTGTAACATTTTGCTGAATAGTTGGATGTTTATAAGCCATGCTACAATTAAAGGGAAAACAACCGAAACTTAACTGACTTGTGATGGTGTTGGGTGATCTCATGTCACTACCTCATAGAAAACAGGAGACTGCTGATAGAAAAAGTGCTGCAAGGAACTCATTGTTACCAGAATTTGGGATACTATCTTCAAAGAGAATTTCATTAGAGAGCTATTAAAATAAATGTGTTCCTGGCATATGTGAAGCATCAGTTTTGCTGCCAGCTCAGACAGTAAGCAGTCAGTCAGTGGAGTGTGCAGGGTTTGAAATATACCTTAGAAATAAGTCTTAATACTTCAGTGAGAATAATATCTTTAAGAGACTGGCTTATCTTGTCTTTAGGACTGTTTAAGAAAAGGATAGTAATTTGCCTTTCTCCTTCATGCAGTCTCTCAAGTCCATAAACTATAATTCACAAATCAAATGTCAGGAGTCCCATTTAAGGGTGCTTTTTTGTTTGTTTGTTTTTGTTTTTGTTTTCCCCTTCTTTCTTTTCTTCCCTCCCTATTTTAAGGTTGTTTATAGAATGAATTTCAAATGCTGGCTGCTCTTTGAAAATTATTAAAACCAGATCTATTAAACATTACTTGTCAAATTGCTAGCAATTCCCTGCGAGACTGGTGATCATATTACTTCACATCTACAACATACCAGGTCTGAGACAGTCACAGAGTCAGAAAGTCTTACATCCCTTTTTTTAAGCCTAAGAATTAGATACAGGTTTTGCTATTCTGAGACAAAGTATTTCTGGATGGTGAACTCCAATGCTTATTCTTTCGTAATTAATACTCTGTAACTACACAGACATCTGGTTTATTTTTTAAAATAATGAATATGTATGAAATGGAAACCTCTCTGAAAATTCTATTAGATTTAGGATAAGTGGACTCTTAATAACTTAGTTATTTTAGTCTTCAACCTCTTAACTTTTACTGGAATAATTAGACTGTTATCACAACTATATACAGCTATATCCTACAACTTCCTGAAGGGAGGTTGTGGTGAAGAGGGGTTTGGCCTCCTCTCAGGCAACAAACAGGACCTGGGGAAATGGCTGCAAGTTGTACCAGAGGAGGTTTAGGTTACACTTAAGGAAGAACTTTTTCTCTCAGAGAGTGGACAGGCACTAGAATGGCCTGCCAAGGGTGGTGGTGGAGTCGCCATCCCTGGCAGTGTTCAAGAGGCATCGAGATGAGGAACTGCAAGATCTGTTTTAGTAGCTTGTGGTAGCAGTGGTAATGTGAAGATGGTTGGACTAGATGATCTTATAGGTCGTTTCCAACTTTGTGATTCTATGATTCTATACTATTCTGCATTACTTCTGCATTACTCTGATGATTTTCATCAGCTGACAAGGAATGCTGAGCAGTTTGCCTTTCTTTATATTTTGCAACCATGAACAAGAATTTCAAATGTTAGAAACCCACTGTTGTAGAGTTCCTGTACAAGGATCTCATAATTTTGAGAGACTAATTCATTGATTTTGAGTTGTCCCGTGTCTGAAAAAATAATCTTGGATAATTCAGTAGAATTCTGGAAAAAAAAAAAAAAAAGGCAATGGACACAGGTAGGACTAGGGCAAATAAGGCAAGAATGTTACAGTAAACAACATGGTTCCAAATGGATAAGAGTGTAAACACTTCCTTTGTGTAATGACATCAGCCAGATTACATCCAAAATAGAAGTTTTCATGTTGATTTACGAAACCAAGTAAATTTAAAAACAGATTCAGCTGCTGAGTTTAATTCATCTAAAGTTATGAAAAGTCATGTTAAAAGTCCATCAGTTGCACCATTCTAGTTTATCTCCTTTAACTGAAAGTGAGAAGTTTTGATATCCTGAGAATTTTAAGTCCAAACCTCAGAGCCTTTGATGTAGCATGCCTCTTTCTCATATATTCAAAATATGCAAAGAAATCTTGTATTCCTGTAACCAGGAGGCACTTTGAGGGTAATCTCTTGGGTTTTGGAATATGACAGTGAATTTCAGTTTTACTTTCATGTTTCATTTCATGACAGCCACAACAAATAACCAAAGGTAGCTTTCCTCTTCAAAGAGGAGATCCAATTCCCAACAACAGATGTGATTTTAATACTACTCTTGCCAGATATGATTTAGATGGAACATTCATTACCTTTTCAGAATTTTTCCGTTTTCTGAATCATCTTTGGTATTGCATTCAGTAATCTTAGCTCAGCATATCTTTTGCCAAAACTTGTACTAAAACCTCTTGTTCCCCTTGATTGTGGCTATTATTATTTTAAATATTTAATTAGTTATGGAGAAGCTTAGTTTCGTTATTGCTTCTTCCTATGGTTGAAAATTTCCGATGAAATCCATACTTTAATCTGGCATAGATAAGTGTAGTTCTATAAAAGTCAGTGTCGATTTATGCTGTATCCCATTTTATCCTTCTGTAACTGAACACGCTGTAATCATTGCAGCCAGTGAGAAGATTGATTCTGTAAGTTTTTTGTTTACATTAGGTTTATAAATAGGAAATGTGTTAAAAAAAAGCAGTGTTTACGATGGGAAGTAAAATGCAACTGATCTTTCCTGTTTCTGCATGAGTCAAAGACTTTACTTCATGTTGCGCTCCAGGTGTGTGTATTACTGAAGTTGTAACTTCTGGCAGGAGAGTAGTCGTGATGATATTCATGGAACATGGAACAATTCTTAAACCAGGGTAGGTTAACATCTCTAAATCAAAATACATGCAGTTGAAGAATACTATTCACCATGTAATTTTCAAAAGAACTTGCTTCATTCAATTATGTTGTTAAATGGAGGGAAAAAAAAAAAAAAAAAGAAAAGTATAGACAAAATGTTCAAAATTTCATTTTATGGCTCTAATTTTCACTGATCTATTTATTTTGGCAAATCTTAATTAATTACCCTAGAATATAGCATCATAAAATCATAGAACGGTTTGGTTTGGAAGAGACTTTTAAGATAAACTATCTCTAACCCCTCTGCTACAGGCAGGGACATCTCCCTCTGGACCAGGTTGTTCAAAGCCCCATCCAGCCACTACTTGAATGCTTCCAGGGAGGGGGCATTCACAACTTCCCTGGGCAATTTAAAAGAATTTCTTTCTAATATCTAGTTCAAACCTAGCCTCTTCCGGTGTAAAACCTTTCCCCTCGTCCTGTAACTACCTGCCCTTATATAAAGTCCCCCCCTAGCTTTCCTGTAAGCCCCCTTCAGGTACTGGAAAGCCACTATACGGTCTCCTCAGAGTCTTCTCTTCTTCAGGCTGAAAGGCTCCAGCTCCCTCAGACTGTCCTCATAGGGGAGGTGCTCCAGCTATCTGATTATCTTTATAGCCCTCCTAGGGACCTACTCCAATAGCTCGATCTCCTTGTGTTGGTGACTCCAGAATTAGATGCAGTACACCTGGTGGGGTCTCATGAGAGCAGAGTAGAGGGGCAGAATCACCTCCCTTGACTTGCTGGTTACACTTCTTTAGCTGCAACCCAGAATACAAATGGCCTTCTGGATTGCAAGTGCACATTGCTGGCTTGTGTTGAATCTTTCATCAATCAACGCTCCCAAATCCTTCTCTTCAGGGCTGCTCTCAATTCATTCTCTACCTGAACTGTATTTGTGCTTGGGACTGCCTCAACCCAGATGCAGAAACTTGTTGAACTTCATGAGGTTGGCATGTTCTCAAGGCTGTCTAGGTCCCTCTGGATCGCATTCCTTCCCTCTAGTGTCGTTAACTGCTTCACTCAGCTTGATGTTGTCTGCAAACTTGTTGAGGGTGCATTCAATCCTATTGTCCACAATGCCTACAAAGATATTAAATAACACTGGTCCTAGAATCGAACCCTGCGTAATGCCATTCGTTACCAGAGTCCACTCATATACTGAGTCATTGACTGCAACTCTCTTAGTGTGACCATCCAGACAATTCCTTATCCAGAGAGTAGTCTGTCCATCAAATCAATTTTTCTTCAATTTGGCGACATGCGGGACAGTATCAAATGCTTTGCACAAGTCCATGTAGATGATGTTAGTTGCTCTTCCTTTGTTCACTGATGCTGTAAATCAATTATAAAAGACTACCAAGTTTGTCAGGCATGATTTGCCCTTGATGAGGCCATGTTGATTGCTACCAATCACCTTGTCTTTATTTTCCATGTGCATTAGTAGGGCGTTTAGGAGGACCTGCTCCATGATCTTGCCAGACAGAGAGGTGATATCTTATTTAATCCATTTGATTAAATGTTAATCATTTATTCAGTTTCTCCCCTTTTTCTTACTATGTTCCTTCTCATTTCACTTTCAAACATTTAAACATTTTGAAAATGAAGTGTTGTTCTAGCTTCAATATTTGGATAGGATATTGTAGAGTTTCTTTTGAATAATCTGTAACCATTCATTTATTAAAATCTGAATTTTATTATTATTATTATTATTTTTTATACTGAGAAAAATAAAATTGTTCTTTACATTTCTTAATCTACTCAAAGTAACTAATACTTTTATAATTCAGATTGTGTAAGTATGCTGTAGCAAGTTGACTTAGCTAATGCAAGAAGAAATATAACAGTATTATGGTGATAGCAAAAATAGAACTTCAATACAACATTAACTTTTTATTAATATTTTACTTTCTAAAGCATGTTTCAGCAAAAGTGAGTTTAACTTCTAAAGCTTATAACATAGAATTGCAGGGTCTGTATATCAGAGAATTTCTGTACTGAAGTGGCATTTCATTAAAAATAAATTATATTAATATCTAGACATACTTAATGCTAACCATTACAGAAATTCAACAATTATCACCATAAATATTACTCGTATTTTGAAGATAGATAAATAACAAATAGAAATATAATTTCTCCCTTTGATTAAAACTCAATGAAGCATTTAATATAGCCTCTTGTACTTTATTTTACACTTTAGCAAATGGCTTTAAGAAGTGTAATCAAAGTTCATGTGCTTGCAGTAATGACAGCATCTTTCTTTTCTATGCACTGGAACATCACAACAGCAAATACATACTTCTGATCATTTTTTTTTCTGTGTGGGGTTCCTACAATACCATTGGAAGCCACTCAACCTGGAGTGAAAGTAAGATTTGTAATAAAGATCTGCACATTTTAAATGATACTTTTTTCCCCTGAATGTCTTAACCTTCAGGAAACCCTATAATTCAGAGATGTCACTTCTGAGTTGACTTTATTTCAAAAGGAAGAAAAAATATGGCCATTGCTGCACTATCTATCAATCATGTATTAATCTCTCTAATATATTGCAGCTTAGACCATTATTCCTTTCTTCTAAGCAATTAATTTGTATGAAAGTCTAGATGTAAGTCAGCTTTAGAGAAGTCTTATGGACAGAAGTTATTAGCAGTGATACTGAATATACTTTTTTAAAGTTTGAGCCGGGGGGGGGCGGGGGGGAGAAGAAGCTCATTCTAATTAATTGTTTTCATTCATTTTCAAGTATTTCAGTGACTTTTAAAATGAGGAACTGTGTACAAAACTTATTAAAGATATTTATAAATAGGCAGGTAAAGAATCTGAAGTAGTAATTCTGGTTTGATTTATCTGAAAAACTTGTGTGCATGTACAAATGTACATACAATACTTAGTGCTTTAATGTTTATATTCAGAATTCTGATATACACTGAGAGGAAGGGAAAGGAAATAAAAATATAAAATCTCTCTTTGCCCAAGTAAAAACATGTAATCTGAAACCTCTGTAGATTCCACAGCTCCCAGAAGTTTTGTGCCTCAACTGACTTGATTTAAATTGAAGATTATTGGCACTATTGGAGTGTGTCTGGCATACATTTGAGAAGTAGAGAGACCAAAATAGAGTTACGCGAATAAGAGACTCAATGGCATTATGGATCTTGAATCATTTAGGAGATGGTGGCAGCCAAGAAGGAAGGATTTCTCATGTGATCTAGTCATTTTCTTTCCAAATGTTCATTTCCTGGTGCATTACTGTCACTGACATTAGACCCAAGTATGAGTTTTTTGACACTTTTTTTTAATTATTATTATTTTTTTCCCCTTTTCACTCTAGCTGAGACCTGTGACTTTAATTATACTGATGATATGGAAATGATTGGTCTGTGTAGCCTCTGCAAGCTCATCTATTGCTTCATATCTCTACTCTTTAAATATTTTTATCACTTTGTTTAGGAGAGTAGAAAAAAGGAAGAATGGACTTCCTCCTGTTTCACAACTTCACTGGTCATAATTATATACAGTCTATCTGTTCTGACATGATGCTGTTTCCACTAGGCTACATAAGAAAATGGAGCATCTATCTTTAGAAGTTTATGAATATGAAGCTGAAAATTATATCTTAGTAGAAAATACTGAGGATGAACAGCTTTAACAAAGGAGCAATAAAAATATATATATATATCATAGTTATAAATTAGCCAGGAATATATTTAAACTGGAAATTAGAAGGACAAGCAAAAGATCAACTTATTTTGGTTACAGTAGGGAGGTCAAAAAGCATACATTTTTATATGCTTATTATTATAGGAGTAGAAGTTATTAATTCCCAACTACTGACTAAAACACAACGTAGACAAAATGTTGCATGCTGCAGTCACAGTATTATACTATTCCTTAAGCTGCTGGCAAAAAACAACAACAACAACAACAACAACAAAAAAACAACAGAACTTTAAGCTCCCTAAAGGAAAAAAAAAAAAATGTACTTTGTTCAAGAGATACACAGAAGGCAAAAGTATAAGTGTCAAAAAAAAGGAAAGTTCAAAAAAGGACTTGTATGGGAACTGCTGAATCACAGCCTGAACCTCTGATTGGTCACCTGAAGCAAGCAATGACTCAGCCATGGGAGCACAGGTGAAGGCAATTCACCTGTGTTGCTGGAAGGGGTAGAGCCTGGCTCCACCTCTCCTGGACCCATTTAAGAGCTGACTACCAGTAGGAACAGATTTCTTCTGGAGATCCACTCCACTGGAGTTTTCTATGTGAGCCCATTATGTGGGTGAGTGTCCCTATCTTTTCTGCTTTGGTGTAACAACTATGTAGCTAAGCTCTCTGCTATGGTATAATATCTGTATGTACATTGGTTGTACAGAGCTCTATAGAAAGAGATGGAAAAAATGCTGAATTATTGAATTTGGCTCCTGAGTGAATAAGTGGGAGAAGGCAACCTTGGCTCTGCTGAAATCAAAATCTGAGAAAATCTGGAAGATCACTGAAAAAAGAAGAGCAGTTACCTGTTAAATAGTGAATGTGATTGATATATTTTTACTTTTGTTTTTCCCACAGCTTGTAGATACTAGGATAGTAATTTCAGTTGCAGGAGGCTGTAGGGCTTCAGCCTACACTAGGTATTCTGGCTCAGTGTATGCTGTGCAAATCAAAGTAACTTTGCATTTTGCTGGGAGAGGGGTGGGTCAATTGGTACTTTTCTTTTGGAGGAGTGGAGTTGTATGTGTGTGTAATTTCTTTTTTTGAGGGTTTTTCATTCTGCCTGAATTGATGTGTTTAATTGTTTAAGTTATTTAAAATTCTACTAAATTGTTTATAAATGTTAACTGCCATTTCATGAAGCATCTTTAAGAAAGTTGTCTTCATGTTTTTCAAGTATGATATAAGCAATTAGTACTGTATTTATTATTGTACTGTAAATTTAGTACTGTAATCATGAAATTCTTTCAGTTTTTTTTATGAAAAAGATGTGTAATTATGGTTGAAATCTTTATTTAAACAATTTATTCTGTAAATACTCTTTAAAACTTTCTGTGACACTGTATCAATTTTCAGTGATGGATTCATGATACAAATTCATGTTAAAATGAAGGAAACTGACTGATTCCCTTTTCTTAAATTTTCTTAAAAAAATCAAATAGAGTGGACTTGGCTTGAGGCTAGACTGGCAGAAACCCAAGTCCAGTTATCTGTGCCTAACTACCTGCTTCAGGTCTTCCAACTTCTAGATAAATATCAGTCATTTGCTGTTATTGAGTAGTGTTACTTTTCTATTTTTTTGTTGTTGTTTTCATTTTCCAATTATGTATGATGCATCAAGAGAAATAAATAGAGGAAGGCAGCAGTAAGTGATGTGAAATGGATGGAAAACATGCCTGTGTTCACATCCATAGTAAGTGCAGTAGTATATACATACGGCTGTAGTAAGTGAAAACTACATTTTCATTTTCACACAGCTTCTGGGTCTTGAAGTATGGAAATATAAAAGAGAGAAGAATAGAAAAAGAGCTGTAAGGATAGTTCATCTATAATCCTTCAAAAGCTTCAGAGAGAATTTATTTGGTAGCCTTTGAGTGTTTTTTTTAACTATAAAACAGAAAATGTATTTGCAAAAAAACACTGTTGGTTCTTTTCGTGTGAGCGTATCTGAATGGTGTGATTAGTTGTGCATCATGATATGAATTCCCCCTATGGTTTGTTTAGTGCTGTAGGGTACTAATATAGCACACTGCTTAGGAAGATACTGATTAATATGACTTTTCCTTTTTAAAAATCTAACTATTACAGGCAAGGAGTATTTCTAGTTAAAGGTATTTTTCATTCACTGGCAAAATGCTTTTAAAAAAAGTGATAAAATTGTTCTACTCTGTGGGAGCATATAGGCAGTGTGAGTCTAAGCAGACACAGTGTCAGTTTTGATCTTGCTATTCTTCATTATGTTTCACTATTAAAGTCAAGAGCTTATTGCTGATGAAAGTGAACATCCTGCACTGAAATGTCAAGTTTATAAACTGCTGCCTCCCACTGAAGTTTTCTCGCTTTTTGTCTGTCTTGAAGAAAAGAGAGTCAGTAGCTAGACAACTGTTGTGTTGTCAGTTACAAAGAGGAGGCTGAGCTCCACGTAGGGCTTCTGCTAGTTTGCTGCTATGAGGATGTTCTTGCTAGTCACATAAGGGAGGTAGAGTTGACATCAAGAAAGCAGTCTTTCAGGTATGAAGGAGTATTAAACTTTGGCTCAGATATTTAGAGGAGAAGATATTTAGATGTGTAGCTCTTCAGGGGAAAAGCAAGTGGCCAGCAGGTGCTAGACTACATATGGTTTAGGATGATGAGGGTGGTAAAAGTAAAGAATGCAACTCCATTTAAAATGGTTATGGGACCTCTGAAATAACTTCCTCCCTAATCACTATAAATTCATTATTTTTTTCCCCACACGCTGCAGTAAGAAATTCTAAAAGTAAATTTGCTGGGGCTGTGTTAATGTGTTACAATCTGAAGTTTGTACTGGGCTGAATTACAGAAGATCTAGTTTGCTAGATATTGAAAGTCTACCTTCCTTTCTGAATTTACTTTTGTTTCCTGGGGAGAAGAGTAAGGATTTTTTGTCTAGGAAAGAATTTTCTAAATAGTCAGATTAAGATCCCTTACAAGGTTAAAAAAAAAAAACAAAAACTCTGTATTGAAAGATTTTTCATCACTGTAATCTGTGATTTTTTTAATCTTACTGTTTCTAGCCAATCTGCAGCAAGTTAAAGGTGAAATTTGCTAGCTTAGGTCCTAACAGTATTAGAAGAGAAAAACTACATAAATCAAATTAATTTACAGTTGAAAACTTAAATTTACTGATGAGAGGCTGATAGATCTTTGTTCAGTACTGACACTGATTTCTCAGATACTGAAAAAAATAAAGTTACATTTGCTTGTGTATGATGGTGTGTTGCCTGACCAATCTGTGGCATTCTATGATGGATTTATCGCATCAGTGGACAAAGGAAAGAAAACTGATGACATCTACCTGGATTGCTGCAAGGTCTTTGATATGTGTGGTCCCACACTACATCCTTGTCTCTAAATTGGAGAGATATGGATTTGTGGATTATTCAATGAATGGGGAATTGATTTGAAGGTCACAGCCAGGGAGTTGTTGTCAGTGGCTTTATGTTTGAGTAGAGACCAGTGATGAGTGGTGTACTCCTGGGGTCTGTCTCAGTACCAGTACTCTTTAACATCTTTATCAGTGACGTAGATGATGGGATCAAGTGCACCCTCAGCAATTTTGCTTATGACACATTCTGGGTAGCACAGCTGATACAGCAGAAGGAAGGGATGCCATTCACAGGGGCCTTAATAAACTTAAAAGGTGGGCCCTTGTGAACCTAATGAGGTTCAACAAAGAAAAATGTAAGGTGTTGCATTTGGGCCAAAGTAATCCCATATACAAACAGACTGGGAGAACTCCTTGAGAATAACCAGACTAAAAAGGATTTAGGAGTCCTTATAGATAAAGAATTGAACATGAGCCAGTAGTATGCACTTGCAGCCTGAAAGGCCAACAATGTCCTGGGTTCCATCAGAAGAGGAGTGGCCAGCAGGGAGATGGCTGTCCTGCTCTATTCCGTCCTTGTGAAGCCCCAGCTGCACAGCTGAGTACTGTGTGCAGATCTAGGGCCTGCAACAAGGGAAAGATGTGGAGCTTTTGATGATCCAAGGGCTGAAGCACCTTTCTTATGAAGATAGACTAAAGTACATGGGCTTCTTCAGCCTAGAGAAGAGAAGGCTGTGGGGAGACATCATTGCAGCTTTCCAGTATTTAAAGGGAGTTTATAAATTATTTGAGTTGGTAGTGATAGTACAAGGGGGAATGATTTGAAATGAAAGGAGGGAAGATTTAGGTTTGATGTAAGGGGGAAATTTTTCACTGAGAGGGTGGTGAGGTGCTGGAACAGGCTGCCCAGAAATGTTGTGGATGCCATCCCTGGAAGTGTTCAAGACCAGGTTGGATGGGGCCCTACACAGCCTGATCTGGTACTTGATCTAGCGGCTAGCAACCGTGTCTGTGACAGAGGGTTGGAATGTGATGATCTTTGAGGTCCTTTCCAATCCAACCCATTCTATAATTAATAGGAAGGAAAACAGTTGCTTGAGATTAGATATTTTTGAAAAAAAAATGTATGATGTATGTAGAGGTATAATCTTGGAAAATAATTCTGAGTCTTTAAATACATTGATTAAATTGTATGCTAACATCTGTTAAATATTTCTTCATTTTCTGAAAAAGGACAATGAAGTTGGCTGGATATAAAGGGAGGAAATGTTAATGAAAAAAACCAACTTCATTTTTCGAAGGTTCCAAAAGGAACTCTAACTATTACTTACAAAGTGTAGGTCATAGTTTTGCTTGCCTGGTAAGTTGTTTTGTTTTCATTTTTTTCTTTCTTTGAATTGTAATTTACTATGTGCTGCTTGCATTCTAGTAACAGGTGTTGAATTAGACAATCTGCTGCTGCTGTCTGGAGCACAATTCATTACAACCAGAGTCTGAATAATCAATGAATTCTATGAATTTTTATATGTGTATTGAAGCAGAAGATATTAATCAGAAAGTAATATTCTATGATTAAGATAACATTTCTTCAGTCATTTTATGTTCCATGTACAATTAGGTGATAGCAAAGTAGTGATAGAACAGCCATCTTAGCAGCAGTAATAAACAGAATAATTCTTCTTATAAAACTCATAAGAGATATAAATGCTAGTAACATATTTCAAATCTTTTTTGTTAAAGCTAACATCAGTTACACATAGCTAGTAGATAACTTTACGTAAGCTTCCAACTATTTGGTTTGTATTTAAATTGGAACAAATCCACAAGTTTTTCTGCTTTGATCCTTTTCTATTAGTTAATACTAAAACATAATTTGCTTCAGGGTAATATTGTGTCCACACCTGAATCTTATCCGAACTCTTTGTTTTATAACGTGTGTTTTCTTTTCCATTAAAGAAAAGAGTGTTTCAGTCTGATTATCTGAAAAACAGACAGATTTAAATTTTGTGAATGTGATGATGCTGAATTTTAATCTTGATGACTGTTCTTAGTAAACTGAGTTACATTATTCTTAAGTGAGATGTATGTGTTAATTACATCTTTAAGTATTTGAATGTATTTTAAGAGTTTATGTGAGGCTTGTCACCATAATAGAAAATATCTACTTTTAACTAAGAGAGCAAGTTATAGATAAATCAGGTAGAACACTCAGTTTATATCCCTATCAAAATAATTCCTTATGTCAATTATAAATTGAGTGCCTTTGTTAGTATATTTTTATGCACTAAAGGTGCTACTATAGTTACATGATAAACATAGATGTTTGTGTTTCCTAAACAATCTGCATTGTTATATATAATTCTGACATTCAAAAAACTAAAACATGACTATCATTAAAACTGTGGTAGATGTTGAGCATTTGGACAAAGACTTCTGTTACTTTAAAAAGTTTATGATCTAGGTAGACTTGAAGTAATACTGTGGCATACTAGTTCTGAATTATACTGTGTGGTGATAAATCAAGAAGTCTGGAATAACTTACTTACAGGCATTGTTGAGGAGTTTGAATGAATCCCTGAAAATGTATAGAAAATAATATAAAAAAAAGACTTAAATGCCTTAGCTCTTCTGGGATTTCCTTACAACAGAAAATATATTTCTTTTACTTGTTTTGTTTTTCCAGTTTATTTTTAATATGCATTATCTAATCTTCAATGATTTATCTGCCAATATAGGTGGTAAACTTATTCCATGGAGATTTATTTCACTATTCTAACAGTTGACCAGCTTAGGAAGAGAACTCAAAACATGTTATTTTTCCCTTCTACTCTAGAAAAAAAAAATCAAGATTTTGTATTGGTTATTGATATTTTTTTTACTCTCTTACTTTGATTTTAGTATTGGTTTCTGTTCTGTTCTTCATCTGCTTTCACCCTTTGGGTAAGTAATATTTATTTTTATAAGGTTTATTAAAAGAGGAATAAGGAAATGCTGGCCTTCTGGAATTTTTATGTATGCTAGAATTTGAACAGTGAAAACTCTATTTGCTACATAGACCAAAATTACATTCCATGTAATTAAGTTCATTTTTATGCAGAAGGGTTTTCTTACCTAAAAATCCTGCTCTCTATTTAAATAAATCTACCATATAACACGATCATTAATGTGAAGGCATACTGCTAAACCACTATGGAATATCTGAGCTGTGGAGATACCAACCCAAGGGAGTGTCCAGCTTTTCTAGACAAGACATAGATGTAATCTGGCAGTTATTTTCCTCCGATTGTGAAAAAGTTTAGTACAAAATGATACCAGTAGTTTGCAAACTCAAATGTACTTCAGTGGTGTCAAATATGCTTAAAAACAGTAAAATGTAGAAAGAGTGACTTACAAGAGAGGAAGCAGATAATCTCCATTGTCTGCAATTATTATATTAAATAGAGCATAAATATGGAACTGGAGAACCAAAGCTGAAGTCTACACATATTAAAGAGTTCTTTATTTTTCAGAGGTTTATCATGCTTAATGAAGTTAGCAGAAGTAACACATTTCTTAAAATACAAACAACAACAAGAAAAAAAAAACTACACAAACATTGAAATTTTGTCAGGAGATTAAATTTAGAGCTTGTATTTTTATTTAAATGTTGTTCTGTCTTTGTTAGCAGTAAAAACACAAATTATTAATGTAATTAGTTATTACAATTAGTTAATACCTACCAACTCAAATGTTTTTAATTATTTTTACTGTCCAAGTAAACACAAAAATACCTCACAACAAAATCCAGAGTTTCAGAACAGTTCTCAAAAGAGTAAACTATAGACATATTTGGTCTGCCTTGTGCATCTTTCACAGACAATGGATTAGTAGTCCATTTACATAAATTGCAGTTGCAATTACCATGGAATGTTTGTCACTCAGACTCCACAATCTACAGACTTGCATGACACAGCTTGGAAAACAGGGGAGATAAATTTTTACTATTGCTGATAAATGCCTAATTTCAGACCTATATTAATTCAAAGCAGTATATGATTTTTGGACTTATGCAGAATCTCGCTGTGTTTATTTTTTATCTAAATGATAGAATGTAGTGCTCTTTCTGAAAATGTTAGAATGCACATGAGCAGTATTTATGACTTCATGTTCAAGAACACGTACTTTATACATCCCCTTTTCTGAAGAACTCTGGTTTAAGCTCATTGTACTGTTTCCAGACTTCTAGGCTTCTTATACTTGTGCCTCTGGTTAAAGATTTTCTTGTGTTGTGAGCACTTCATTGTAATGTGGAGGTGAAAACTGTGGTCCAATGCTTGAAGTATTCTCTGCAGTGTTTAAATTTTCCTGCCAAGTTCAGCTGACAGGTATTTATTTTTATTCTGAGTAATAAAAAGATGTCACTTGATAGGAATATACAGACTTACTTGGTAAAACTACCACATTTTTTTCCCCGTGGTGCTTTTTTCTTTACAAATAGCAATTTAACTGAGTAGGAGAAGCTCTGCAGTAAGAAATGCTGTTTAAGTAAATTGAGTAACTCAAGATTTAGCAGGTATAATGGAGGTGAAAGTCCTTCAAACTATGTTTAAGATATTAAAAGACACTGTGCTTTTATAATAAAATATCAATGATGACTCAGGATCATTGATGGATTTCAGGGACTGATGTTTGGCTGGCCTGTCACGTTCCCACCTTGATTCTAAATACCATTTTTCTAGCAGTGAAATATGAAGAGAGGGGTTGTTGGACCCAAAGCAGCTCTTACTGCAAACTTTTTTATGATCCTGTCCTTGCAAATGTTGAAGTGCAATGTTAATGCTTTTTCTGCTCTGAGGTTCTTGGATTCCTTAGAGGTAGGGGTGAATTCCATTCTTTAATGCAAGGACAGGTGAGGGACAAGCACTGGATGAGGAGGCTTCCTTACCCTGCCTCATTACTGAGTTTGGATTTTGAGCTTGAGACATTGCCTCTTCAGAAACTCCCAGGCTCAAAAGGTACTTTGTTACCCTCTGTGCTGACATTGCCAAGAGTGCCAATTAGTTCCAGGAGGTATTTGTGGCTGTAATAGAAATTCCTTCTCTGAGAGAAACAGTAATGATGGCAGGAGCACACTGTCAGGTCTAGGCTCACTAGGTCTCAGGTATATTACCTTAGCTGAATGCTTAGTAGTTTTGTTAATCACAGTAAGTGACACTACTTGGACTACATGCAGGTCTGTTTCACCTATCTGTCAGCTTTCTGTAACCTGTAAGTACTTCCTGAAAGAGTTTAGTCTTTTGATTTCTGAGCTCATCAATTTGTCTATTATCCTGTTGCAGTTATACTGAATGGCTAGCCTATTTTCTGATTTTTGTCCCTTTCAGTCTGAAAAAATATATATTGCTAAATGTGTTTATTTTTTTATATTGGATTTTAATTCATTTTTTTAATATTAATGGATACTTTTTGGCTCTTATTTTTCATTTCTTTCTGCCATTCCATTAGATCTTTCTTTCATACTACATTTTCATTAAACTAATGCAAATTGACAGTAAAATGTCAACACAATGTTACTTTATTGTTCAATTTTATCTTCATTGCAGTTGGGAAAGATATTCTTGAGTTCATGTCCATTCCAATCATTATTCTCCTTAGTCCATTGTAAGAAAATACCTTTTTTTTTATGTGCATTATTTATTCTTTGCCTGATGCTCCAACTTCACTGCCACTCCAGATTCTGTTTGTTTTCCTTACTTTTCCTGGTAATGGGCATTTACTAGAGTTATGAAATATATGGAAATGAATGAATTGTCTTTATGCACTGGTAGAAGATGAGTGCCAATTCATTTTCCCATGCATTATAAAGGGATGAGAGACTACCTTTTCTGTCACAGATGTGGATTACAAAGTTATGGCACGTTGCCCCCGCACTTGTGTATTGTTTTTTTGTTGGTTTTTTTTTCTTTGTCATGATATGGGAGCATTTTGATGAGGGGCATTACTGAAGGTATAATCTGTCCTCAATTCTCACAAGATGGTTGTGGGGTCTACTTGAACTCCTGGTTTGTTTTACCATTTTAACGAAACTAATCTCACTGTTCACAAGCTTCAGAAAGCCCAGGTCTGTGATAACTCATCCTTAGCCTATATTTCTAAATAAGTCAAAGGCTAATAGGTTTGTGATTTGGAAATTGCCTAGTTTACTTAAGCTAGATAAATGTAAATGTATACAGAAATGGTGAAAAATAAGAGGAAAAAACCATAAATCTCTGAATGTATAAAGGTTTTCCTGTAGTTTTGAGAAATAATATTTTGGAAACTGGAAATAGAAAATCGTTTCTTTCTTTTTGATTTGAAGGCTCTTTTACTCCTTCTCAAAAAAGTGAGGGACTATGGGGGGAAAGAAGGCCAATTTGATGTGCACACTAAATATGCTTCATTTCATTAGTCTCTTCACATCCAATACATGCATATGGCTTCTCCAAATTTAATTCTTCTATTTTCTTGCTTACCCTGTGATTCAGGTAGAAGTTATTCCATTTAGTGGTGCTTTGAGATTCTACAACTTTGTTATATAACTATACTTTCAGATTTAATTCCAAGGTAAAAATGAGATGCATCAACTTTTACTGGGCTTGTTTCAAAACCAGAGCAAGCCATATACTTTGTGTTCCAATGTGCCTTTGAAAGTCACCCACCATAGCAGTTCTGTACAGTAGGTAGCACTTATTTTATCTACGTTCACACCTCAGGTGCAGAAATGAGGGTTAGATTCTGTAGCTTGGACTGAGAAACTTGCAATATATATGGATGCTATTCCGTGTAGTCTAGTTGCTAAGCTCACAGCTCTTGGTCTAGCATTTCATGATTTATGATCTGTTTCCCAGATGCTTATTTTCATGTGATTAATTTCAAGGATTTTTCAGGTAATTATTAAGGTTACTAGTGACTTCTGCATTACCTTCCTAATGCCTTGAGTTAAAATAATATTGAGTATAGATTTGCCTTCCTGTAATATGTTTTTTGGGGTCTGTTCATTTTGCAGAAAATTGTTAGAATCTTCAAGCTGCCAAAGGTTAAAACACACTGGACTTGTGTACACTTCCACATTTTACACATTAATTTCCCTGACCCAGGACACACTAAGTGTAAACACAGTTGCTGCTTATATTTAGCTGCTGTCAATTCTGGGGTAGGCTTCTTAATTTTGCAGTTCTAAATGTGTGTACTTATAGTATGGTAGATAAATATTATAGATATGTATTACAGGTAAGTATTCAGAAAAAAAATCAAACCTCAAATATGAAAGACCTCATAATTATAAAGGGCAAAAACCAAACCAAAAACTTATATCCTCTTTTCAACTTGTGTGTGCCCATTAAATATTGAAAATTGTCAATGCTAAGGAACAGTTTAGGAATTCATTTCAGTTGCTCCCTTAGAGTTTTACTGAAATTTCTCCTGACGGACAGATACTTATATACATTAATTTCTCAGGGTAATTTGCTCTCCAACATCAAGAGATTTCCCTAATCACTAGATAGACCTAAATACATAGGCATCCTTCATCATTAATGCATTTCATCACTAATGAATTAATTAGCAGTGTTCTCCAAAGGGGAAGCATTTTTCCAGGTTTTAAAGTGAATTTCTTTGAAATTCTTCTATTCAGTAAACAGCACAATGTCACCAGACGTAAAAGGGGTGAGAGAAGGTGTGGGGCTACTTTGCCCCTCCTTTGGGTTTTAAATAGTACATATCCCAAACTCTGAACCTATTTCTTCATGAAAAGCAGGGAAATGCTCAGCATGGTCAGCAATACATGAAATTTAAATGACTTAAAGTTTCATATTTACATAAATATTTATATAAATATATTTATTTATATTCTATAAAATATAAAGTTTTTCTCAGTTTTTTATTATTTGCCGAAGTAATTATTTCTATTTAACCAACAATGTTGTTTTGCATATGAACGCATTTCTGATCTTTTTCAATTCTTCAAGATCTCTTATAATGAAGACTATAACATTTACTGAGAACAACAATTATAAGTTATTATATTATAAGTATTATATATTATATATTATATATATTATATATAATATATTATAATATAATAATATAATATATAATATATATAATATATAATATTATATATTATATATATTATAATATAACATATATGTGTTATATAATATATATTATATTATAAGTATTATAAGTTATTGTTACAAAATGGTATTTGATATAGTATCAGTATAGGGAACTGATAAAATAAATGTGAATAATATATAAAGCAGTAAGGATGAACATCATAGAATACTTGTTAATCTGTCAGAGTTCAGTCTGTGTATGTATCTAGTCCAATGAAATGAAATCTTGTATTAGACTTTTGGAAGAGAGATCAAAAACTACTGAACTTGGTTTCTTCATCTGATTCATTTAGCTGAACACAGTCTTACTTTTAAACAAGCACTGATGAAGAGAGTGATGACTTAAAAAAAAATAAAAAATAAGTCTAACAGATGGCTTAGCTACTACTATTTTTTTACAAATTTACTATTTCTAAAAAAGCAAATAATTTGAAATTATATTAAGTTATACTTCGTGATTATTCATTTGCTAAAGTAGTTTATGAGGGTGTGAAAGTAGCTGGTTTATTTCACTTAGTAGACAAATTTTCCATACAATGACTTGTAATATAAAGTTCCTCCTGGTGAAATATTTCTAACATTAAAAAAAAATGTTGCTTTCCAAGGATTTGAATTTATTTAGTAGACCAGGCAGATAATACAGCTTCTACAACATATTTTCCTGCACTTTCAGAACTAGATAATGCATTCTAAATTATATAGACTGATTCAAACAAAGCTGTGTTATTGATCCTCTTTTGGTCCTGTGGTATCATTAAAGTTTCCATTTGTCTACAGCCTGATTCTGCTAATGGAAGGTGGTGATCCTGTTTTTAGTTACTGTAAGTTATCTATGACTCTCCAATGGCATCTAACCTTCTCTCACATGACTTACTTTAAATTCACACCTTCCACTCACTTTGAAAAAGAATGTCCTCAGTTATTTTTTTCATGTGTTTGTTTTTTTCCCCTTTATGTTTTAGTTGAAGGAAAAATGGTAAATTTTAATCATAGTTGCTAAGGCTTGCTTTTCCACTGCAGGATGTAGTGGCTTCGTTAAGTTATTCACGTTTCAAGTCAGAAGAGTAAGGTCCCAGGAGTTCAGTGTATGAGGGACAGACAGTAACGAACTGACTGATAGAGACAGCTTTGTAGCCAAGCTCCTCTTGGCAGTCGATTTTTCTGCAGAGCTGTTAGGAGCAACTAACGGGGAGTCTGTAATGGGAAATCCGACATTAAGTAGGATGATGTGACTGGAACTTTGCAGAGAATAGCTTTGCAACTGTGAACTAAAATGTAGGCTACACATCTGGTCAGAGGCATGTGTCACTGATGGAATAAGAACCTCTGCTATTTCTTAAATGACATTAAAATTAATGCTATACTTCCATCACTTTGCTTCTGCTACCCTGCCACATGGTTTTCCATATTTTACAGTGCACACATCATTTGAGTTCTGAAGAAAATTTGCTTAGTCAAAAAGTCAGCTGTATTCAAATTATTCATAAGGGAAATTGCATCTTAGGCAATTAAAGTATGTGCTGGGCAAAAGAAAATGTTGCTTCCTGAAAGCAAAAAGCGGATGCTTCATCTAGTAGAAATTCTATTACAAATTCTTTTCTGTTACTAAGCACCTAGTATTGAAAAGAAGCTTGTTCTAATCAGGAAGGAATCATACAAGATCATGGGGGAAAAGGCTTATTTCAATTTACATTAGATAGATATAGACTTTCTTCCACTTTTATCAAATTCAAAAAATAAATCAAAATGGTCTGTACGTTAGTTTTATTTTCCTTTGAAATGCTGAGGGAGATCAATCCAGAACAACTAAAAAGAGTAGTTGGGGGCAATCGGACAATTTTTTGAAGGTACAAGAGCACAGATGCTGTTTTTCTCAGTCCTTTCAGTAACAGGGGAAAGTTCTGAGATGAACAGGAAAGGCTGCCTAATGAACGCATGGCAAAGAGGCTGACACCATCTATGGAATTCTGAATTGTTTGTGTTTTTTATCACAGGACAGTTTATATGGTAGTGGTCATGCTGGAGACAGATAGGGTTCCCCTGTCTCAAAGGGGAAAAAGTATTCTAGACAAAGAGTTTCCTGGGCTCATTGAGAAGGCTTTAAATTTAGGTTTAAAGGCGGAAGGAGGTAAAACCAGGCTTGCTAGAGATGAGCCTAAAGGCAGTTTTCCAGGATTGCCAAGGACACTGAGGTGTCAGAGCATGTCCAGAGAAGGGCAGTGAAGCTGGTGAAGGGTGTGGAGTATAACACTGAAGGATCTGGTATTGTTTAATCTGGAGAAGGGGAAGCTTAAGGTTGAACTTATTCTCTACAACTACCTGAACGGAAGTTGTAGTGAGGTAAGGATTGGTCTCTTTTTCTATATACCTGGTGATTGGATGAGAGGTGAAGTTAAGTTGTGCTAGGGGAGTTTTAAGCTGAGTATTTGGGGAAATTTCCTCACTAAGTGAGTGGTGAGGTGCTGGAACAGGCTGTCCCAGGAAGCGGTGGAGGTTTTTAAGAAACATATATAGATATAACACTTAAGGATGTGGTTTAGTTGGCAGCACTGGTGGTGACAGGCTGACAGTTGGACTTAGATGATCTTTTCCAACCTTAATGATTCTATGAATTGATTTCATTTTCAGCTTGGCTTGAAGTGGCATGGAAAATAGGAGAGCAAGACTGATGTGATCAGGCTTTAGATTCTGGAGTCATGCTCCTCATATGGAAGTAGGGTTAATTTAGCTGGAAAAAATGTGAGTAGTTCTGGAATAAACAGTGCACTTTCATCATCAGTCTTTGATAATTTACTAGGAAGGGAAAAGAGCTAGGCCATATTTAAAATCAGCCTGAAGGAATAAGGTAGTATACTATGTGTCTTTTGCCCCCTTAGAATATAAATTACTCTATTTGAGCCATTAAAAAAATTGGTTTTCTGCTAGATGTATGTCTAGTTGCAAATCAGCATTTTATGATCCTTACAGCAAAACTGTATTATTTGGGCTGTCTTTTGCTTATAAATGAACAACTCCTGTAAGCATTCTCCTTGGCGTATTTCTTTTTTTAGTTTAATTTTGCAAAAAGTAAATGAACTTGCAAATAACTGAAGACCCTACAGTTCCCACCCCAACAATCTGTTTGATGCTCAACTGCATTCACTACTTGTAGAAGGAGAAGCCATTCTGTTCATTTCCAGTCTTCTCTGTTTAGACTGGGTAAAATCTGATTGTGTACTGTTAACTCTGTACCAGTCTATCTCTCATATTCAAAGATTGGTGACATTTCTGTCTTAGCTGTCTCCTTTGTTCTCTGCAAACCTTTGGAAGTGCTGAGCAGAAAAAGAATATACCATATCAAATTGTTGCATGTATTTCCAGAGTATGTAGAAAGTTACAGAACCTAGAACTTGGTATCTCTTATTAGCTGGCTGAAAGGGCTGAGGTGATGAAGCAGAAGCCATTCCTTGTCTTGGAAGATTGTATCTAGGGAAGTGGGGTGCAGGACCACCTGTGGGCAATGGGGGGGAACAAGATCTCCGTTCCTTCTTACTCTAGCCAACCAACAGAGCTGGAGATCTGTGAAAGAAACTACTACTTTTTCTGCTAGCAGAAATCAACCGTGTAAGGAGTTGATTCTGAAAGGATATTATTCTTTCTCTAGTCTGTTTGCAGCCTACTTGCTGAGGTAGTTTTTACCTTTCTTAACCTCTCTGGTCCATCTCTGTTGCTGCATCAGATGAAGTGCTTAGGGCCATATCATACCATTGATTTCCGGGCAGGACCCTACTGGGTTCTGTGGGAATTCTGTTTTAAAAATCAATGGCATAATATGGTTCAAAATAATAAAAAGAGAGCAAAAGGGCACAGAGTTCAGTTCATCTATGAGCTGTGATGCTGAAAAGTTCATTAGTTACTTGCACCACATGGAGCATATACTGAGCAATGCTGTGCATGCCTTGTTCAGAAATTGAATGCTTTTGTTTTAAAACAGCTTGTTTACGTAAATGGTGGAAAACTGCATCTGAGGCATGGAGTCCGTGACTTGCCTTAGAGTTGATCCAAACTTTTGAATGAACTCTATTCACAATACCTGTTTGTCACTCAGGTGCAGCCTTTTAACACTGAAAACTATTATCTAGTATTTATATATTTTCCATTTAAAAAATATACACAATGATAAAATTCAAAGAACTTGTACATTTCTGTGCTTGGCAGCATTGCTCCAATCTTTTTCTCTAATCAAAGTTTTGAAAATCACAAAAGCAACATCAGGTTTATTGTGCATTTTTGAAGTTTTTGTGAGACTCTAATGTTCTAAGCATGGCTTTATTAACTTCATAGTTTGTTAGAGTTCTATTATTCCTGAATGGCAGATAGCTCTTACAATATTTTGCTGTTCCTATATCTCTGCCACTTTATATTTGTCAGAACTTAAGGCCTCATTTTGTTTTGTTTTTTGTGATATTCCAAATTAAGAATTCTATTATCCCTTTTCCCAGTAAGCAAACTCCTTTTGTTGGTGTTGATACTTAATGTGTGAGATTTTTGTTTCTTTGTTTTTCTTCCTGCTTTTATGCCCACTTGTTCATATTTTCAAGAATTGTAACAAAAAGTGTTGTTTTTTGATGCTGGATGTCATGAAGTTCTGTGGCACTGATTAGTTGCTTGAAAAAGACAAATTGGTATCTATGATTGGGAAAAGTCAATGTATTATACGTGAGTGAAATAGATATAAGCAAGAATAGGAATTGGTCATCTTAAAAGTTCCTGGGGATATGTCCTATCAAAATGTCTTTATCTATTGTGTACTCCAGTGTCTTAGATAAACCACACTGCAGCCCGTGACTGTTTACTAAAACGCTGATAACCTACTTGTACATAGAGCTAGATTTTTGACAATGTTAACTAGTGCTTTAAAGGAAGATGAATAAATAAAACAAAATAATGAAAAAGCAGTGACACTAGTTTATTGTCTAAGTGGGCTATAAATGAACCAAGCTCACGTAAAGTGCAGGCAGTATGAGAGAAGGAGAGAAAGAAGGGAAAAAGACTTTTTAAAAGACTCTATATATTGGAAGATTTAACCACTTATTTAATGAATGTGAGTTTCCTTTCTAAAGTTTCTATTAAAAGGCTGCTTGGATAATGCTGTAAGAGACCTGTCCCCATGACTCTGGGGCACATATCAAATGTTTTCAGAATGTACACATTTCTTCAAAAAGAGCATTTGAGAGAACAGTATCCTTGCTTTTACTTTTGTTTTTCTTACTCTAATTGGAAGCAGAATAGTATTTGGAGTATTTTCATTTAATTAATTGCCAAGTAATACAGGGAATTCTATGTGAGTATAATGTTCAGATGTTTTAAAAACCATAGTTGTGGTTTGAGGTTTGTAAACATATAGGTTGCATACTTGAAGAGGGGGATGCTAGTAAAAGAAGCAGTGGCAGTACAATTATTAGGAATTGCATGAAAAATCTTCTAGGTATTAGCACAGAAACTAATTGGAGAGCAACCAAGGGAGCTCTAAAAAATAGTTGCAGACTGAATCAAAGCTCTAAAAATGTGAGACTAGCTACTGATCTCTGACCTTTCTAAGTGTGAGATCTTGTATAGCAGCTTACACGGTTCATGTTCAGGTGGATAAGAGTAAATGCTGAACAAATCTTCAGGTCTTTCCTCTTTCTTCTGTAAACAGTGCCTTGTTTGAACATACCTGGAATTTGTGGATCATTGTGGGAGTCCAGCTGTGGTTGCTTCTGCTTGAAGATAAATAGATATAAAATGAAAATCTATAATCTTGGGGAAAGTAAACCATATATAAAATAAATAAATTATATCTCTGAGAAGAGGTGGATGTTGGTGAGTGAAGGCAGATTGATCTGACAGCAAGAAGTTGCTGGTGATGACTAGAGAAGAGAGAGCAGGAATGAGTCTGTGGGAGCCCAAGGGGGCTTTCTGGCTTTTTTTTTCCAACTATTTACAAAGAAAATACTGGGGTACCTAAGACCCAAGCTGTGAAAAGCTGGTACATGCTTTTTGCACAATTGATCTGCATCCGCAAGGAGAGGGACACTAAGTGCAGTTGCAAGCATGATGTACTGTGATATTTATAAATATGTCTGAATTAAGCTCTATATCTTTTTACTCTTACATGAACAGAACCTGAAGACAAGAATGACAACTTCAGATTGTGGGATGAGAAGCAGACAAAAAGAAGGAAGGTAAATTGATTGAGTTTGTTATTTTTGCTGGCTTCCTATATAAAGCTAGAAAATGATCAAAGGCAGATGATGCATGTGTATGTTTAAACCTCTTCTATCTCATCTATACTACTTGTTTATTTTCGCAGCTTTAAAATTGAAATGTTCTACCTTGAAAATGGGCATAAAATATTTTGCTTTTTTTAACTAATCAAACGAAAATATATCCAAGGAAAGCAGACTTGGTTGAATTTAACTGAGTTAACAAATAGGAAATGGGGGGAAAAAAATCTATTTTCATAAAAAAGATTTGTCTATATTTAACTACAATTTACCATTTCATTCATTTATATAAGTCACTCATTTATATCAGAGCCTTCTTTGTATGTATCTAGCCACAACACGCTTCTGTATATGTTTGTTTATTTTTTGGAGTGCAAGCACTCTATCATATAATGTTTGCCACAACATAAGGCACATAAGCAATTTTTACATTATTCAACCAGTATTCTGTAATCAACTATTACAGCATTCTGTAAAATGCCCTCAAAATGTGGTATCCACTTAATACTTGCCACAGGATATCTCCTGTAGCAAGAAAGAACCTGATAAATGTGATTTGGAAGTTTATTGTACCTCCCACGGAAGCCAGTAACTATGTGTTTTCACAGTAGTGGATGTTGGATCTGGAACTGAATGGGAGATTGTATCATTTTTATGTTAAGATATACAACGGGACAATGAAAATGTGTATCTTTAAGTTGCAACTCTAATTATTTTGGTTTTTTTTGTCCATGGGTTCTAGAAAACACAATGATTGGACTTTCAGTGTATCACCTTCCAAATGATCTCTGCACAAAGGTATTACAGGAGAAATTGATTTTCACTTTTCATCAATATTTCTAAATTGTAACACATATTTAATACACACAAAAAAAGATGCATCACCCTGTTTTTTGTCAGCATTCCTGAAATAAAGAGCATTGAAGGCTACTAGCTTGGAAGTTTCAGATTAGTAATTTACAGCCTGCAAATGGATTTCTTTCTTTCAATGATAAGTCAGTCAGTGAACCATTTATTGCACATGGGTGATAGGCAATTCACTCACTGGATGTGATTTTTTTTTTTTTCTTCTTGACATTTCTCCTCAAAGCTTGAGACAGAATGAATTTTGATTGAGACTTTCTGGACATTTCTGAAGTTTCATGCTTTATTTAGGTTTTACCGGATGGGCTTTGATGAGCCATGATGTATGAACTAAGCGTGCCTTTCATAAGTTTGGTGGTTTCTTAATTACTGCTGGTATGAGAACTTGAAATACTGTTGTAAAGTAGTTGAGTTGTAACTACAACTTCATGTACTCCGCTTCATCATTTTTCCTGACTTGTAACTGATACTACTGGCAATGTGCGAAGCTGCTCTGATCCCTCATGTCCTCCACTTATGGTTCTGGCTCAGACAGGAGAGAGGAGCTTTTGGATCTCCAAGGAGACCACATTTTCTAGCAAACGCTGACACTCTTGTACACCTTTCCCAGATAAATTTGTTTATCTGTATGTGTTTAGTTTTCTGCTTTTATGTTTACAGTCAGATCAATGTTACTATATATCATACCTATTTTCCTAGAATTAGATGTTAAAATTAGCCTGGGAGAGGCAAGAATGAAGTGGCTCATATTAGCTTAACAAAGCTGCTGAACAAGGCACATTTTCAATGCCATTTACCTATTAAACCCATTTCTGTGAGGGTTTGATGTGAAGATTTATCTGAAGATACATCCTAAAGACTGCTAGAAGACTTGTTACAATGTAAACCTAAAGTATAATTACTCATGCTTATTATGCACTTTTTGACTGAGCAACATTTCAATACATATTTATATATACACACGTATAATTATAAACATAACTGGGGGTGAATCTAACAGAATACATTATCTATTCCTCCTAAGATATAATGATTCTAAGGAACTCTAATGACAGAATTTACTACTTTGTCCTAACATTTTATCTATTTTTAATTATTTCTTTTCTTGTTGTTTGTTTTACCACAAGTTAAAATCATTTCCACCTAGGATTCACTGCAATTGATTAGTTCCCTTACCTAAATACCACTCTATATTCAGATATGTAGCCTAAATAATTAAGTTATATGCATAATTATATGAACATTCATTGTGCATGTTATCAATGTTTTACAATACATGAATATGTATCCTGAATGCCCAAGTCTCTAGATCATCCTGAAAACATGAGAAGCTCTAGACAATACATCTGAGTGTTTATTTTTTTTGATACACAACCCAAATCTTAAAAACAGTGAGAAATATATTACATTTATTAGTTGCACTTTTTTCTTTTTTTACCTTTTCTTAGATGCATATGCCTTTTCTAAAAGTGCTTGAATTGATTTGTATTCTTCATATTCATACACTAGATAAAACACTTAAGATGTGAAGCTTACATTAGAGGAATGATGTTTTCTGCCCTGGAAACTGATTCTAGGCAATCTTCCTAAAATCAGTTTGCAAGTTACTCATTTGTGTGAATCACAGAATGGCCAGGGTTGGAATGGACCTCACGATCATGAATCTCCAACCACCCTAACACATGCAGGGCCACCAACCTCCCCATTTAATACTAGACCAGGCTGCCCAGGACCCCATCCAATCTGGCCTTGAACACCTCCAGGGATGGGGCATCCACAACCTCTCTCGGCATCCTGTTCCAATACCTCACCATTCTCTCTGTAAAGAATTTCCCCTCTCTCAACTTAAAACCATTTCCCCTTGTCCTGAAGTTATCAACCCTTTCAAAGAGTTGATTCCCCTCCCCTCTGTAGGCTCCCTTTAGGTATTGAAATGGTGCAGTGAGGTCACCCCACAGCCGCCTTTTCTCCATGCTGAAGAAGCCCAGCTCCCTCAGCCTGTCTTCATAGGGGAGGTGCTCCAGTCTTCTGACCATCTCTGTGGCCCTTGTCTGGACCCTCTCTAACAGCTCCCTGTCTTTCTTTGTACTTGGGGGCTCCGCTCTTGGATGCAGTACTCCAGATGGAGCCTCACAAGAGCAGAGTAGAGGGGAACAATCGCCTCCCTGTCCCTGCTGGCCACCCCTCTTCTGACGGAGCCCAGAAGTTTCAAGTTAGTGTCCATACTTCCACTTTTTGTGGTTATAATAACTTGTCCCTATCCTATTAATGATTGCTATAATGTATTTGCATATCACGGAAAATGAATAATTATAATAAATATAATAAAATTATAATAAATATAGGAAAATATAAATGTTGAATAAGTGCAGCCTGGAATAGATGGGTCATACTGAACTTACAAAGGGTCTTGCTAGTCTGGAAGTGGAATTCAAATTCCAGAAAGAGATGAAAAATTATTTAAGGACTCAATAATTGAACCTTCAGACTTGAGTTTTCTCTTGTTTTGTTATACAAAGACTCTGAACCCCGCACATAGTCAGGGAATGATCTAATGTCCAAGTAAGAACACAAACACTGGCTTTATTCATAAATTTTGAAATTAGATTTAAATAATCACAACAGGTGACAGCAATGAAAATATATCACTATGCATTCACTCATTATCTCCAAATACAATAATTGATAGATAGGTATGGCTCTGGTTAACAATAGAATGGAGGAAACTGTAAATCTTATCTAATCAAATTATAAATCAATATTTCTTTTCCCTACCTTTTTTTAAAGCAAAGCACTGAAAAAATCTACCATAATGTTTTAGTCATTTAACAACACTAAATTAAATTAATGTCTGTGGGCTAGACTGTACCTATAAGCATAATAGCTCTCAGGAGAAATATTTTTAAAGGAGAAAGATGGAAAGGGAAAAGGAGGGAGGAGCAGAGGTGGTGGTTTGTTGGTATGCAGACAAATGGGACTGTAGTCAGTGTATGCTAATGTGAACAAAATGCCTCAGAGAAAGCCTTGAACAGGGCAATCCCCAACACTCATTATTTTTTCTACTAAAAAAGAGAATACATGTGTCTCTTGTGGTCTGCGTAAATACAGGGAAGGTTGTTTTTCCCCATTGTAGTTGAGTACAGCCACTTTCGAGCATTCTTGTTCTGACAGACAGAAATCCTTTTCTTTCCATCTTTTCTTCCCCCCAGCTGCTGGATTTTTGAATGAATTTGTATTTCCTAGGAAATGAAACTATGGATTTTCTTTTAAAATAAGAATTAAAACTGTGTTGTTTTGTTGTTCTTTTTTTGTTGTTGTTGTTTCCTGGATAGTGGATATTCTGACTTAAATCCAGCCTTAGTCAAAATACCAGGGAGTATATTCTCACCTCCGCTGTTGACCTCAGTAATGTTTTAAGTCTTTATACCTGCTATGACACAGCTTCCAGCATCCTTGTTCCTAACAGCCATTCAGAGGATAATTCAACAATTGATCTATAATTTCATGGCAGGTTCTTCTTTCTCTTTTCCTTTCCTTCATTTGTCGTTCAGTGTTTTCTCCTCTCTCCCTTTTTCCTTTTGCTGGTACCCTGTGATCAGGCTCTTTCTGAAGTGGAAACCTGAATCTACTGAATTACTTTCTTGAAAGAAGGAAGGCAGGATATTTGTGTGTCTATTTATACTGAATGCATACTGATGTGATACAGTGCATACTCGTGGGAGCCACTTGGTGTAAGTTGTTAATATAACCTACACATATTTCCAGACCATGTATACAGCTTTATTACATCTGAAAATATTTGTATGATTTTTATTGAAGGGTTAGGGATAAGAAAGCTTACAAACTCTTTGCATAATACAAATTCATCTTCTTTTTTTTTTCTGTTTCTTGTGTTCTTTAAAGTACATTCATTCCACATTCAATGGACTTACGAAAGCAGATGTGAGTTCTCTTTGCTGAAACATGTTGAACTGCAGGCATATAAAAATGCGAGAGACTTCCATGCAATAATACATTGAAGTGGAAATAGTAGAAACTTCATTTAAATAAAATGTGTTTGTCACTTGAGCTGTAATAAGGAATATTAAGTTTAATCATTTGTTGTATACAGTTATTCTAATTTTTGATCAGAAATGAGGTTTCAGTAATATGTGATGAAATAAGAATAGGTATGTGAAAGGTGTTTTCACCTGTAAAATAATTTGGTTTAATTTCAAAGATGTGCCTTCTATTAGATAAAATGTCTTATTTTACAGGGACCTTATTCAATTCATTTTTCACTAAAATCAGATTGTGTTGTATTTGCAGAACAATAGGTAAGCTCTTCTGTATTTAATACATGTAGATGCTTATAGGTACATATGGAGAAAAAACATTCTTATATACTTTGTTGCTCTTTAAAGATTAAAATGTTGTTTGTTTTTTTTCTTTAGTGTACGCTGCATTGAACTTACATTTTTATTCATATTCCTCTTTATTTGTTCCAACTAGTGTAAATTGAAAATAAATTCTTGTGAATTTTTTGAGCAGAAATAGAACATTAAGATACCTGAGCATAAAAGTAATCGTAGGAAAGAGAGACAAACAACCAAAATCCAATGAAAAAATAAAATGAGTAGTAAGGATAAAAAAAAGTTATGCGTTTTGCAAAAATATAACTCCTGTTCTTTCTTTGTGATTTTTGTGTGTGTATGAAAACATGTCTTAAACATGCTGCATTCAGTTTAGTGTTCATTTTTTCCACAATGTGTGCAAGCAAACATCAAAACAGTATTATGCTCTTGGCCTTACTTGAATTCTAAAGACAAGTATGCCCAAAAGTCATTTTTTCTTTAATATTTTATTTATGCAAAGTGGTAAGTAGGTTAGTAGGTATAACAAACATACTTAACTCTAAATATCCATAGTCCTCTCTATTGCAATGCTACCTTCACATTTCATGTTTATTAGCCCTGTTATAAAAACCTCATCTGTGGCCAAAAAAATACCCACAACAACAAAAGAGTAAACTTAGCTGATTTTAGCCATGCTGGTGTGAGGCAAGTGTCTGATTTTGAACTCTTAGCTCCATCCGTATGTTCAAAAACGTTGTTGAAAATACCACACGCTGCATAATTACAAGGTAACAAATTGGTGTGTTCTTTCTCCCCTGCTTTTAAATGTATTTTTGATGTCTTTGGAACTCAAAAGCAGTATGAACAGTGTTTTCAAATATTTCATCTCCCACCCAGTACCTACCTACATTTTTTGTGAAGTTTTTTATCATGAGAGTGCTTTTTTTAATACATGTCAGGTGAAAGTAATATAAATAGAAATATGCTTCAGTGCAAATAGTAAATAGTTTTGGCAAAAAAAGAAATGGTAAAATGGATTTTCACTTCATCTGATAATGTTTTTCTGTCTCTGTAATATAAATGTCTAACATTGGTCCTTTAGGCTACTGGGTCAGTTTGGTGTTTCTAGCTTCTATTTATTTACTCTATTGTAAGTTATAATATTAAAGAAGTCCATGATCAAGCACTTTAAGATGCTTACAGCTGTTTGTAATTACTGAAATTATGTTCAATTCCATTTCTACAAAGAGAAGTGACAAGTGACACTTGACATATATTCTTTTAAATACGGTATACTTAAGCTTCATAATGTTATATACTTTAGACTATGTATATAAAAGTTTATGTGTGCAGGATTCTTTCTAATTTGTGAATTTCATCCTGAGATTTCAAAATATCTTTAAGATGCCAATTTTAGGACACTCAAATATAATAAGTATTATCCATAATATTTCTCACTGAGCTATCATTTTTATTTCCTATATAGCTACATTTAACCATAAGGAAAATAAAATTATTTTGATTCTCATGGTGAAAAATCAAAACACAGTCTTTACTGAAATAGCTTTCCATAAAGCAGTTGTGTATGAAAAACAGAAATTATTTAAATTAAAAACATATACATTGCAAGGACTCCTGTGTGACTCACGATGTATGAATAAGGCTTCTTAAAGAATATTTTCAAAGATCTTTAAATCTTTTTATTACTTAGAATTGCCACTGGAATAAATTTTTTTCAGGGTACATTTAGAACCTTAAGCCTGTCAACTTCTTCTAGTCACAGTCACTCCTCAATACCAGCAGACTGTGCCATATTTCAGCTTATCTGGTGAAGTTGGAAAATCAATTGTTTTACAAATACTAATGCTGTGATCATTATCCTTGCTCTAAGGGCTTACATTTGAACACAACATAATTCAGATTAATAATGCATATTTAATAAATGCTAACATAAGTACCAAGGAAGCACTTTGGTTTCCAAATGAATCTCCACATACAGTTGTAATATCTAATCAATAATTAATTATAAGCTAGTTGACCCAGTAGACTCTTGCTACTTATATGAATTAAAAAAGAATATGGTAAGCTGATTGGAAAACTAGAAAATATAATGCATAATCACTTTTTCCGCTACCTCTTCATGTGAACACAAGATTCAGATTTAGTGTTCAAGAGTTCTTGCAATCACAAGCATAAAATTAAAAACCAGATAAATCCCAAAGAGGGAAACAAGCATACCAACACTGTGTAATGCATGTTTGACCTGTGATCTAGTCATATCCAGTCTTGGACTTGGTATACTTTCAGTGGACTTAATTGTGAACCAGCCTTTATGCTTATCAGAGTGTCTAAGGTATCATAGGGCACCTTACCATAGTTTGCAAAGCAAATCATGTCCATTTGACACTGAGAAGTTCCATACTGTCCTCTTTTGCCTAAGCCTGGACTAACTGTTGCAAAGTAGATCTTGAATCTTAAAATGTTCAATCTTTAAACTTATAACCATAATTTCTTGCAAGGTCAGAGTTTATTTTTAGGCATTACCACCAAGGGTAAATCTGGTCTTAATGTATGAGGACTGCTCCAAAAGCAATTCTGCCTGTTTTATTATGTTGGCCCAGAACGTCAGTGGTGGTATGTCAGTAGAAGTTGAACCTCCCCACTAACATTGTTATATTTCATTGCTGTATGGCAGATGGCAGCAGGGGGGCAGTCTGACAAAATGTCTAACATGGATGTGGATATGATGAAAATGTGTATCATTGATAATCATTGATGCTTGGATTCTGGAGACCAAACAGTGGATGTTAGTAGTGAGTGGTGATTTCAGCAGTAGCGACAGCAAAAGGTTCAGCTCCACACTTTTATGAGCACAGCATGTAGGCTCTTGTTTATTGCTGGTGAAAAATACATAGATAATGGTCGTAACTGTGTTGAAAAATAGTGCTTAGTAGCACTAAGTATGCTCTATCAAACAGTATTTTTTTGCTCTTTGGATCTGTTGTAGTTTCCATGGAAATAAATAGGAGGCATTACTTCCAGAGAGACCTACACAGCTAGTTGTCACAGACTCTTCTGCTAGCAGCTGTCTACTGCTGGGTAGCACTCAAAGTTATTTGTGACTTTTAAGAACCTTAAAGAGTACAAAAAAAGACTTATCTCCAGCAAACAAGCACATGCTTGTTGATATTGTTAAGTGGAATCAGATATGTTAACAATGTTAGCAAATGTTTTGAGTTTTATCCATATTCTTTGGTAAAAATGCACAATAATGTCTCTAATGTCTGTTTTATTTAACAGCAGTATGTCCAGTGAATTCCCAGTGATTATTTCTTCTAACTTTGGGTCCTAGTCTGTAGTGGTTTTCCACTCAACAAACACTCCTTTCCACTCCCACTTTCCACTCAACAGAGAACCCCTGTTGTTTTTCTGGGCTTGTCTGAAGTCAGCTTTTTGGAAATCCAAAGCACACCTTATCCCACTTCGATTTTTTGATTGCAGTGAATGACACTTCTTCAATTTGTAGGTAGCTGAGATCAGAGAACTGAGCTTTGAGTAGCTTGCAGACATCAAGTCAAGATTAAATTAAAGCTAACTTTGTAAATTTCTTATGAGCATAGTTACAAAGTTCAGGTTGGACAAATAGGAACGGACATGGCTCATAGCATCCAAAAGATGGATGGAGTCAAGATTGTGGCTTTCTAAAAGTTTGGAAAGAAGGAGACTGGATCTCACTTTCAAGTCTGAGTTCTGCTCTGTTTTTTGCTGATGATAAGCATGATCATTTAGAACAGACTAGGAAACAAAAGCAATAACAGCAGCTTCACCTCAGAATACATCTCTGGCAGTTGTATCACTTATAGAATATAACATTATATTGTTCTGTGGTTTTTTGGTCTTGTACAAAGGTATCCAGAAACATTCATAGGCTGTTTATCTTGTTGTAATAAACAGAATAAAGCAATGCTTACTTGCTTTGGTAAGACACCAGTCAGTTAGTAGATATAGTTTAGTATGTAGATCGTTCCTTTACCAGCCATGTTTTAGCAACTTTCAACTCATGTAGTATGAGAACAACTGTCAAAGGTTTTACCAGTTCATTAGATTAAGTATGCAGCAAAGTGATAGATATATGATTTAACAGTTTATTTTTCTTTATTAAAAATGCAGAAGGATGTTAACAAGGTTTTGTTCTCAAAGGTATTACATGGAGAAAAAAGGGAAAGAGGCTAAAGTAAAAAAAAAAAAAAAAAAAAAAAACCAAAAAACAAAGCTTGTTACAGGTTTGTGTATTGTTAAAGTCAGATTAAAAATCATGTTTATTTATTCCAAAGCCTCATTGTGCAGTAAAACAGAGTTAATTAGAGATCAACCCTGTTGCTCAGAAATCTGAAATTTTTGGCACATTTCAGATCATCTTCAGTTGGAGCTGGATAAACTTGAGTTTGTCTGTTTCTCTGTAGCTTCCATGGAAGTCTACACAGCTGACTAATTAGTCATTCCAAAGTAGAAGATAAGTGATAATGAGGACAATACACTTATGTTTCTAGCTCTGTATATCAACTTCACTCCAAGTCTCCTATTGTTTTGCTTCCTGCTTCCTTCATCCATCTTTTGTGTATGTGTGAAAATGTGCACAGCTAACTAATAAGAAAATTGTTCATTTTTATTTTTTTCTGCTTATGAGTTGCATATGAATAATTAACGAGCATGTTGCATGCATGAAGTGTTATATGCTGTAATAAGGCAATGCTGTGGATTTTACAGTCAGAAAAAGAAGCAGCTCTTGGCCCCTTTGCACTGATTGCACCAATTGGTTGCCCACTTGTGAAACAATAAAAATATTTTAACATTTGTTAGTTAATTTTTAAAGCAGAATCTGATTTTGTATATTTAGAATGGTGAACGTTTATTCTCAACTGAAAGAGATATTAGGATAAGGTATCCATACTATTCTTCATCTAGAAAATAATTTCTAACAATTTAATAGCGAATTAAATTTGAATATATTTTTTGTGATGTGTGAATGTAACTATTTTTATTGAAGATTGTACATGTGCAGGACAATCCCCATTTCCATGAATGATCTGGTACTGATTTTTTTCTATTACATTTTGGTGCAAAGTAGGAGCAAAATCTTTAGTTCTGACTGAAAGTACAATTGCAAGAAATTTTCTAGGTCTCTTTTTTTGTGTGTGTTATAAGATTTACTGGTATTTCATCAAGAGCCTGTCCGGATAAAACACCCCTTGGAAACACACTGAATAATGAAACATTCGAGCTTTCGCTATAGCAATAAGGGTAGAAAAGAAACAACCAATCCCTTTAGAAGTATTCCTTGCAGTTTGTACAAAATACATTCTACAGGAAGAGTGTTATATTCTGATCCCATATTTTTTTTTCTCTCTCCCAATAGACAAATTTCAATCTTGTGTGAGAGACTATAAAACAGTTTTGAAAATATCAGTAGAGAAAATGCTGCATAAACTTTGGTTTCATATTGTGCATTTGACAATAATTATATTTGTGAGGACAGAAGGACAAAAGATATTTGGCAGGTAGGATGGTGTGGAAGGGCATGGTTGAGAAGCCATTTTGCCAATTTAGCACAAGCAATTTTGTTATTTTCATATTTATGAATACTCACCTCTTTATTTCAAAATAATCACTGTAGTTAAGAATCAGTGGTAAACATAACTTTTCAAGGTTTAAAGAAAAGTTAATCTTTTCATGGTTGTGATACTTTATAAACAAATACTTAAGCTTGTTATCAAATTCTGAGATTAAAATAGCTCTCCTTGATAGGAAACATGAGCCTTGATCCATCAGGGTATGTTTGCATGTTTTACTTCTACTCAGGTTAAAGCAACAACAAAAGACACTTCCATGAGCTTTTTATTGCTCTGTAAGTCTTCCTGTGCTGTGGTAAGACCTTTTGTTAGGACTTTAGAGCCAAAAAGAAACACAAGTGAGTCATACACACTGAATGTGCTGTTTATTGTTATTGCTTTTATCATTCCTTGTATCTCATTTAAATGAGACATGTATCTTTCACTAACTTTTTTTTATATACAATAAATGCAAAGGAAAGAAACCTATACTTTTGCTCTCTGCATCTTTAATTTGAAAATATAAGATGTTCAGGAAATCATGTTAAGCTTGCAACAATCTATTGAAAATTAGCTCATTTGTATGAGCTGAATTGAGCACCAAAATGTCAGGTGTGCTCCTTTTCCCAGCATCATTGCTAATCTATAGTTTTGGTAACTGAAGAGAAATGATGTATAATGAAAATGTCTACTGTGCTGTGTATCATTAGCTATTCCTTATTACAGTCAGCCATCTATTCATCCTTTCTGGATGTACTCATGAATAAGATGCATAACAAACTGATGTTCTGTTTTTTCCTCATTAAGAATCTGATATCTTGTTCAGCAACACTGAAGAGGAAACGATTTGCGTTTGGTTCTCAGTGCGGGTTTTATAACCCATAGAAAATTAAAAATAAACAGCAATATGCACAGTGATTTCATATACTTTCATTTAAATTAGAAGCATTTCCAAAAAGGATATCAGACAGAGTTTGTATAGTGTGAAGGCTTCTTTTATAAGTGACTCATAGAATATTTGATGAATCAACATCTATGAGATAGATATATTCTGCACTTTAGTTTTTCAGTGTGACACATTGCTTATTATTCTGGTTATTCTCAAATCTCTGTCCTTTAAATGTTCATTTTTAGTTCCACAGATCTATAGTGTATAAACATTTTCAGTACATTTAATGGAAAGTAGGAATGATCAGTAGCTAAGGAGGCAAAAGATATAGCTAACTTTGTATACGGTCATGGAGCTAATTCCTAAAATTTTAACTGTACTTAATTTCGGGGGCTTTTCTCAATTTGGAGTACAAGCTCTTTAAAATAAAGTATTATTATAAACATTTTTATAATTATTATTATTTTTAACAGCATCTAATTCGAAGGGTGCCCACAGATACTTTGTGATGCCACTAACAAATAATAAGTTTCTATAAATGTAGGCTTTAGATCACTAAGATTTGGTTGGCAATAAGCTGCACTTGTATGATTATTCAAATAAGTCTCTAGCATTTGGAGAGCATGAAAGGATCTGCTATTCACTTTTTTAGATGGAAATATGCTGTTAGGTGGGAAATTAAAATTCACTTGCCCACTTGAGAATAATTTTATACTTGAAACAAGAAACAAGACCTGATAAAGGAAGTGGGGGGGGGGGGGGGGGG
>JAPSGF010000072.1:2513816-2615248 GCA_035772895.1 Perdix hodgsoniae
GGGGGGGGAAATCAAATGAAATGGAAATCATGTACTCTCTCAGGGATGTGGCTTCACATAATCACTGTGGACCAGTGCAGGCCAGATTCTCATTCACTCTGTAAAATCTGAACAGAGCTTCTAGTTCATTCTTAATGTCTTATGTTCAGACTGGACACGTTAGCAAACAGACCTAGTGAAAAATGTCAAGATAAATATAATATTTCTACCTTTGCTGATAGTCCATCATCTGCCTCTAGTTTATATATACCCTATAACGCATTGCTGACAAAACTATGAATTATTGTGAATAATCACAGTGCAGCTACATCCATTTAGAATTACTTATTGGAACAGTCTCTTTGGACTTGGAGAGTGTTCCTCAGTTATCAAAAAAAAAAAATCTATTATCTCATTTTACACTTACAAACCTAAGTGATAAGTGTTTTCAAAAATAACTCCTTCAATCACTGTTATATGTCCAGATGGAATTGTTTTCCTTTTCACGCTATCTGTGCCCATATCACTACTGCAGAATTCAATCCCTAAATTCTGTGCCTTGATGACTAACACAAGGACATGTTTTTTTAATAACTAGTTGAGAAGGATCAAAGAGCACACAGTAAGTTACATGGAATTGATATTGATCAACAAGGTTTTCTCAAGGCACAACAGGACTTTCAGCTAGTACCACATATACCAGGTATCTGATGCACTTTGGGTATGTATGAGCATGTGAGAAAACAAAACAATCAAACATACAAAGGAGGATTGTGGAGGGGGGAAGGAAATACAGAAGGAAAAGCAAATGGCTAAATCAAAGTGTATTAACTCAAACCTGCAGTGCAGCTGCCTATTTTTCCATTACTTTGTGCAATGCTTTGAAGCACAGATGCTAGGCAAAGAAGGCTTGGCAATTTTGCATCACATCCCTTAAGAAAACAGGATTGTAGCTATGAATGTGTCTTGATTTTAACACCAAATATTGCCTTTCCAGATGTATATATTATCCTACACAGAATGAGGAGAAAATCTTTCTTCAATATCATTTCCTAATCTTTTCATATGAACCTTGGCCTGGCCTCATCCAGGTATGGGGATGAGATGGGGTAATAAAGAGATAAAGAACTGGTCTCCTGTCATTTTAGAAGGTGGGAGCAAAAAAAAAATTGTTCTTCTTTCTAATAACTTGCTTGTAGATTTGAGTTATATAAAGATTAATCTCTTTGTTGAACAAGCAGGACTGACAGTTCTTTCAGTTAATACTCCTTGACTGATCATAGCTAGATTATTAACATTTCTTCATCTAATTTTGGCCAGACTCCCATCTAATCCTAGGATATGATGGAAAGTCGTATCTCCCTCACATTTTTCTTTAGATCATTTAGCTACGTACAACTATAGCTTGTCCATCTAAACTCAGCTTTTTTCTTTATATTTTTCTTTATATCTTCTTTGCTTCACTTCAGTCTGGTTCCTATTCTTTCACCTTCTATATTTCTATATACGTCTTTCTATAATCCTTAACTTTGTAATGGTCTCGGATGTGGTTTGAACTAGTAGTATGGCTTTTCTCTCCCCAAAGGTGTCTAGATCTCTTTGTAACAATTTCAGTTTATTTCATCATTAAAAGTGATACATTTATGTAAAACATTATTGCATGTAAAATGTTAGCTACGTAAGGAAAATAACAATCTTTCATAATAATGTCTTTATTTGTAATAACATTCTGTGTTGATCATTGTAGCTAGATATCTTGAACTACTATAAGCAATGCATTTTACAATTAGCAGGAGTAAGCAGCAAAGGAGTATACCGTCCTCATTTTTAACACATTTACTTGTAATCGAAAGAAAAACGGAGGCTTCTCAGCATGCTGAGAACTTAATTTTAATAACTGACGTTTACTTGATGGTTGTAACTGCAGCTAAGAGATTGGCAGTTTATAATAAGCTAGCATTCCCAGCTGTTCTCATTCAAATAAGAAGGAAGACTGAGAAATTAACACTGAGAAAACTACTTAGCCACATGGTATAGCACAGAGGCTATAAACTTGGCTGCAAAAGAGCACAACAATGTATGGAATGGAAACGTTTTCCCCAGTATGAAATATAGTTGTAAGTATAGTTGTTTTTTTCATATTTTACTTAAAAGGTCCTCACAGCAGAATCTTTTGAAAGGAAACAAATCCAACCAATAGTATTTGTACGTATTTGTAATGTATGTTTATAGTGCTTTTTTTTAATTCTGAGCAGAAGTGATTGATTGGTAGTTATTAGCCTCATTTTGTCAAAGCTAAAATTGACATGATTCTATTCAGATCTTCACAAAAATTACAGTACCAAATGGTATCATCAAATGTAATATTCTGTACAAGAATTGCATTATGTTTATTATAGTTATTTAAAGGGATGAAAAAAAAAGTGAAGATCTTATTCAGGAAGACATTTATCAGATTGCTACCTTTTATGCCCAGCTTGGTTCTTAAGTATTTTGCTGTTCTTCTCTCTATCTCCAAGTGCTTTTTTATGAAAAAGCAAGTTTTGGTTACTTTATCTATTAGATAGGCTATCAGAGGCACAAAATGATAAAAAAATGATTCATTTCATTTCTCTCTGCAGGTCAGCTTCAAAATAAGGAGCACACCTATGAACACGTGGCTGCTAATCACTGTTATTTTTTACTTAACATCCCTGTGTGCCACACACAACATTACAGTACTTGCAATTCTCACTTGCAGGATTTAGATGCTTTTTTTTTTCTTGTTTTGTTTTTGTGGGGTTTGTTTGTTGGCTGGTTTAATATAGATGTGGATACATAACTCTCAGTAGCACTATGGAGTACAGAAACAGGCCTGAGAATGCTGGGCTGTATCGATCTAAATGAATACTGAGACCACACAGCATTAGTCTGGAGATATTAATTCAGGTATGTCTGAGTGATGGTGGCATTTGAAGCTTTCAGTGAGGGAAGGTTTTCTGCCAGCCACCAAGAAAAACAGATCTCATCTATCCTAGGTGAAGGCAAAGCATTGCTTTTCAAGGTACTTGTGTTTCACTCTTTCTGCTTCTGCAGATGGGTGTCCATGCCTCGAGAATCATGGCCCCCTGGTGGGGGCTCCCAAGAGTCCATAAATAGCTGTATTCATAGTGATCCTGGTGTAAGTAATATGAAATTCCATTTCAGATATCCAAATATAAATATGTCATTAAAGAAAGATAATAATTAAAAAAAAAAAAAAAAACTGAAAATTTGTGCTTAGAATCAAGGAAGCTGACAGATTTTCATGTTAGCAGCTGAAAGTGACCCACCACCTAAGAAGCACACCAAGGATGGGCGTGGGGCAGGACAGAAGGTGCCAACTCCCCTAAGCACTAGAGTTTTCCTACTGCTGCAATCCAGAGTTTTCCTTGGAAATGCCTGGAAGCACTCTGAAATCATATCATAGAATGGCTTGAATTGGAAGATCATCTAGTTCTAACTCCTTGCTGTGGGCAGGGCTGCAACCCACCAGCTCAGGCTGCCCAGGTCCCCATCCAGCTTGGCCCTGAACACCTCCAGGGATGGGGCACCCACAGCTTCTTTGGGCAGCCTGTTCCACTGCCTTATCTCCCTTTGAGTAAAGTATTTCCATCTAAAATCTTACCTAAATCTTCCCTCTTTTAGTTTCAAACTGTTCCCTCATATCCTATACATATCTGTTGCTGTAAAATGTCACTCCTTATCTTTCTTGTAGGCCCCCTTCAAATAGTGAAAGAGTACAGTGATGTCTCCCCAGAGCCTTTTCTTCTCTGGACTGAACAAGCACAGTTCCGTCAGCCTTTCTTTGTAATAGAGGTGCTCCAGTCCTCTGATCATCTTTGTGGTCCTCCTCTGGGCCTGATCCAACAGCTCTACATCATTCTTGTTCTTCTGGTAAAACACATCTAATAGTAATGCATCTAATTAAGGTACCTTCTGTTATGTTGAAATCGGATGAATATAGCTTAGGAGTTGTTACAGAATGACTGACGCTTGAATTTCTGATCCCTCCTTCAGGACTGTCTCTCTCTTCTTTTCCTTTTGCATTTATCACTCAAATTTCTGTCTGCTGTAGCCTCAAGGTGATGGTGAATTAAAGGAAAAAAGTAAAAGGAAAAAAAATCACATTATTCATTATGAACTGTCCATGCTTCAAATAGTATGGGTATATGGATGCAGTGAGCGTAATTTGCACTAATAGTTATATACCAACTTGGTTTCTCATAACAACATAAATAATGAACAATAATGAACAAAATTTATTTTGTTTTAGACGTTTCACTGGAGCTATAACCATGAAATGAAAATATAGTTTTTTACAGTCTCATTAGTTTTTTCTTAAAACTAAAATAAAATATAAATAAAATAAATAATAAAATAAAATAAAAGCAATAGGCTTTTCTGTTTCAAAATAATCATTATTTTTCAGTATTTCATTTTCTGCAGTTCTCTCAAAGTGCTTGTGATAATATAGTTAATGCAGGTAATTTCATTCCAGTGGCGTATTATACATTAAGGTAACTTTAAATATTAGGTATATTTTCTGAATTCCAGCCGAGCACAATTTCTCTTGACCTAACACTTCCTACTTTAAAATCTTCTTTCCAGTATTAAATTCTGACCTTTGGCTTCTGACATCATCTTCTACAAAAATAGCATTTGCTATTTGCAAGGAAGCCTTTATTTTATTTTCACGGCTAATAATTTATTTTTCCAGTGGAAAAGCCTTAGTGGCTGTTCTTCTTAATTTTAAATTAACATTGAACACATATCTTCTTTGTTTCTAGCCTATCACAAAGTGTTGTATATTCTCTTTCTGTCTTTAAGTTTCCATAACAGTTGTCTTCACATTGGTTATGTAGAAAAAGTAACGGAGATCATAAACTGTTTTTAGTCAGTAAATACTAGTCCATGCTCTGCAATGAAATGTGTATGCCTTGTGTGATTCTGTTGAAGAAGATTAACTAGTCATTCAGCTGGGACTAATTACAAGCTGCAGCAGCTGGAGAGAGAAAGATCAGGAGGCCAGATGGGTTGGAGAAGTGTAGGGGATTTTCTGTTTGTTACAGGTTTGAAGTACTTCCTTAGTTATCTGGGGAAAAAATATCAGAGGATGACAGAAAGAAAAACTCCTTGGGAGAGAGAGCTTGTGAACAAGGTAGAAAGCAATTCTAGTGGATTTGTTTCATTTTTCTGAAGTAGGAATGATTAAATTTGGGTGTTCCTCCTGGCTAGCTTTGAAAAGATGGTGTGGGAAAGTGCCTGAAAGTTGCAGAGGATTCTGATCTCTCTGCTCACCGAAAGTTTTGCTGCTGGGGAGGAGATTAACTGAAGATCTCTATCCGTGGCATGGACAGTTGTTGGTATGCTGAATGTTTGTGTACTATTTTGTATTCTGGATATGGGAGAGTGTTGATTAGTGAAGGTTGAATTGAAATGAACCTCTCTGGTTATTAATATATGAAATGCTTTATTGATGTCCACAATAAGCTCATTAAAATTAGTCTGTCAGTTCGGTGATTGCTTGTTTCATCTTTGTATTTAACTGGTGATTTTTTTTTTTTTGACATATTCCTTCTCCATTAGTTGTGGCCTATATAAGTTTGTGTTCTGTTTAGTGTGGATTATTTTGCTGAAACAGTGGTTATTCTTGAGTGCAAGAACTGAGCGTAGCTACTTAGGGATTTCATCAGAACAGTACATTGTAAATGGCAGACTATTCAGAAAGTAAGCAATACTAAACTTGGATACCTGCAACTTAGAAATGTTGGATTTATGTATCCCAGCTGCTTAGAATAGAGGATCTTTTTTTTTATCATACTTGAGATATGAGTTTGAATAGATAAGATCATGAAAATCATTTTAGGAATGTGCTTGTCAGACAAGCAATCTATATATCGTATGATATCCACTATTGTTAACAATACTCGATAATTTGAAAATCTGAAGTACCTTGATTTGTGGGTTTTGTTTTCTTTTTCTCTTTTTTTCTGTGTCTGTCATTTCAAGAAATAGGGTGAAGGGATTTCAGAATTGCAGGAGTAATCGTAGAAAAGCTTACTTAAAAGGTTGAGAATGAATTGGAATATTTTTAGTTGGGCTTTGTTTTATTCTTACAGGAAGTTAATTTTTGTGTTCTATTTTGAATCCGTTTTACTACATAAACCTTCATGCAGCATTTAATCAAGGTTTGAGAAGATTGTGTATTTAGTTTTGCATAGTCAGTAAGGCTAGATATAGTGGCAGAAGTGGAAAGATACATATGTTTATCTGCACAGTCATTTAGCCAATGATCAATAAATGTCTGGCGATGGATCAATACAGATGTAATCTCCAATCTGTGGACTTCGAAGAACAATCTCCTGAGCGTTCTTACCACAAAATCTATATTTGCTCCTGTCTTCATTCAAGCTGATTTATGCTCTGATGCTGTTTGCTTTCAAGGACCTCCATTTCTCTAAGTGCTGCCCAGTATGTAAGCAACAATCCATCAGCACACTACTAATATCACAGAAGCTTATATTTAATTACAGATAACAGGCTCAGTGGGACTAAAAACAAAGTAACCAATCATTAAGATTTGATATACTGAAATATAAAAAGAGATGGAAGCCATAAAGCACAAAGGAACTTTGTGAATCAAATAGGTGTTCTAATGTTGTGCTCAAAACATGTGGAATAAACTGTGATAAAGTGGATTTTCAGTCTTACTTTGTTCACATAATAAATATACTTTGTAAAGAAAAGAAGTCTGTTGAGTAACCAACCAAATACTCATGTGAATCAAATACTCTTGTAAGTAGTTGGTGTAAATTTAATGCCTTAATTATATGTATGTAGAGCATATGTGTGGATTAATTCTGTTTCTAAATAAAAATCCTCACTTTTACTTTCCTGTAATATTAAAAAAAAAAAAATTGCTAATCTTCCATTACATGAGATTTTTTTCAGCTTCCCTTTTTCCCATACATCAAAAGTGATGTAGTTTCTCCATAACAGATATAGCACAACTTTTTAAATGTTCCTTAAATTTGCTCATATTTGCATATTTTAGAAAGAGATTTTTTTGCACAGACTTGGGAAAACTGCCAGTGTCTTTATTTAAACTAATATGTGAAGAACCAGTGTATGGGCTGACATAGAGGGAAGGTGGTAGGCAATAAACATGCACAACTTTAATGTTGCTTTAAATGTGGTTCTGATAAAACAAATCCAGAAACTCCAGATAGAGTGACTGACTTTGTTAGGAAACTAATGTAGCAGAAATGCAGCTTAACAATGTCTGTCCTATTTGAAAGTTAATTGTATCTGGGTCTAATATTAATCCATTAATTCTTCTAAGCTGATGAAAGTATTTTTAAAGGAGGAAGCCTGTTTTGTCCAATACATTCCTGAGTAGTTTAGTCCCGTGTCTTTGCACAGTGCAGTTAAAGCAACAATGAACTTAAACCAGCATAGGTAGGTGACTCAGGATTTAATGCCTGCTATTTATTTCTGTGGAAATAATGACAGATACAAAGAACACAATAACACTGTTTAATACAACAGATTCTCAGCTACAAAACATGAGTTTTCTACATAGTCACCATCTTGAGCTGTGCATCTTCACCAGCAATGAACCAGCCTGCATGTTGTGCTCATAAAAACCTACATCGGCCTGCTGTTGCTACTACTGAAATACACCATTTGCTGCCTCACTATGCTCACATCCAGTATTTGGTCTTCATAAACCAAGAGTGTCAATGAATGTCAGTGGGTGCCATTTTTTCCATAGGAAAGATTACACAACTTTCTTGCATGTATGTTTCCATGTCATATGTCACATGACAACAAAATGTAATGGAATATTAATAAGAAGGTTCAACCTCTACTGCCATACCACCAAAATCCACCTCTGATGTCATGGGCCAGCATAATAAAATAGGAGGCATTGCTTTTAGAGAAGCCCTTGTAGTCACAAACAAAAGATGATTAAAATAAGCGTCTTAAACTATCATAGCTGAATATTATGAAATGTGGAAAAGTCTGCATTAGTTGGATGGAGATAGAAGAGTCAACCGGTGGAAGAGGTAGACAATAAAAACAAAGAAGTCAGAAAGACTACAGCCAAAATGAAGAAAAGAGAAAATGCCAATTGATATATTTAAGCATGTGATGTGGTGACTATTATTTCAGCTTAATTATGTCTGTCATAGTAGTTGGATAAATGGAAATAGTGGCTAATCACTGTCAGCTCTGTAGTTGTTTTTATTGATGAAATCTGAAGTATTAGTCTTTTGCTTCTGAAAAGATAACCTGAAGTTGAGACTTTAGTCAATAAAGAATGAATCTGCATGCCTGTAAAAAGGGATTATTGTTAAATATCTGTGAAATATTGTTAGATATGCTAATCTCCAAGGAAGGACCATTCTGTTAATTTGCTGGTCACTGGATTTGTAGCTGTTAAGGTTTTTCTGTCATTTTGTCCTTTTATTTAGCCCCAGGTTTGGCATCCTCTGAGGACTTTCAGGTATATTTCATGGGTGTGAGTTTGCAAGTGCAGCTATTTTTACACAGGAAAATCTGCCTTAAACTTTAGCTTTAAAAAATATTTTGTCTTCTGTAAGATGAATAGGAGTTTATGTAATACATTCTTGAACTTGCAATCATTAAGTATACAAGTATAAGAAAAGTTTATGTTGAATGAGCTGTGCTAAGATTAAGAGAGATGAAAATAGGTTTGCTTTAGTCTCTGTCATCACTGTTTGACTTGGTGTAGTATAATGTAGAGATACTGTATTTACAAATTTTACAGATTACTGTCTGTATAATAAGATTTATCTTCTTATAGAATAATGATGAGGTGGAGAAGGGGTAGAGAAATTAAAAATGAAGCTTCTTTAAAGTTTTCTATATCTTCCAGATTACATATTGAAAGTTAAGTAGGGGTCAGCCAGCTTTTGGACAGAGTATCCAGATTCACTACATAGGAAGAATGAGTAAAAACTTTTTTTTCTTTTTTTTTTTTTTTAATTATTATTATTATTTATTACTGGTCTGCATTTGAATTAAAAACTGTGGATTCTTCAAACTCTTTTGAGCTCCTCAGTATCTGGCTGTGGAGATGCACCGCTATCAAGTTTGTCTGTGGGCTAAGCTATTTTTTAATGGCTGGATTTTCTGCTCAGATTTTCCAGGAGTGTCAAGTAAATTCAATACTTCTCACTGAAACAAGTTTATTTGATAATCAGAAAGTCTGGTTTCTCTTACTAGATGAAGTAAGAGAACATCCAAACACCTGCTGGATAGACCACGTGCTGTATTTTAACTTATCCACCAAATGGTGGATAATGTAAGTTCCTCATCCTTTTGGTGCTTTGAATATTGAAGTTGTGAAGGCATCCATGCTTCTGTATGATGTTTCCATGTGTTAGATGGAGTGCTGCTGCTGCAGACATCTGAAGGCGAAGAAGTGTCAGTAGGTGAAACATGCCACAATGAGAAGCTCATCTGAATATCAGTCCCAGGTAGTCCTAAAAAGAGAAATTAGATCACTCTTTGGTATGTGGCAATGTGTCAGAATTCAGGGCTCGAATAATGATGGCCAAGAAAAGAAGTACACATGATGAAGGATGATGGGAGGATGAGACACTACAAATCTCTTTAATGTTAGTTGTTAAGTAGATTTCACATATTTTGTACGTGTTAGACTCTAGAATTATCTGAAAGAGTAGGATTATCACTCATGCTTTGTCAAGACTTACTGTGGTTGTCAGGAGTTTTGTAAAGAGGAGTCAGAATAATGAATTAGGATTCAGAAGCATTGCTGAGTCCTATCTCTAAAGTTACTCAACCTCTTTATCACTACAGCACAGGTGCTTCTATTTCTCTATGTAAACCAAAATTCTTGTTTCCTGTGAGATATTCTGATATGATCCTGGTAGTTATAGACACTTGCTCATTTTACCCAGGGTTTCAAGTTCCACTTAGGTATAAAATTTATACACTCAAAGTGTTTGTTTTTCCTTTTTTTTTTTTTTTTTTTTTGGTAAAATCTCTTTGGAGACACAGTGATGTAAATGCTTTAGGAGTTCATAGTCACAAGAAATAAATGAATTGGTACTTGCAGCCAAATGTTAACTGGAGTTAACTGGAAAACCTGTAATATACAGGAGGATCAGAAAAACATCTTAAAAGCGTGATAGTGTCATGTGGATATGGACTAATAGCATGAAACACTTTTTATTAGAATGATTTTTTTTAGTAAGAGTATTAATGTATCTGTCAAAAAAACCACCCTTGGAATGTTATTCTGTCAATGTATACAACCTTTGGTATTTCAGCATGTACTGAAAATACTTACGGAAACCATTTGGTATGGTATCATGTAGCTTACAAAGATTATTTCTGTGTTTTAGAAATAAACCTATGATTCTAAGTACTGCTTCTAGTCTGTACCTGTTATTGATTGTTCAGTAATTCCACTTTTCTAGAATTAGCATATCATAAATGACTATATAAAAATGATAGGCAAGGTAAATTAATCATCTTGGTTGCTTTGAACCCAAAAGTTTGAATTATAGCAACTTCCACTACTGGTGGACATACAAAGAACAAAATAAGTTATCTAGTTATCTAGCTATGCTATTACAGAAAGCAATAAAATCTCTATTTCCTGTACAAGCAGTTTGATCTTGAATAAATTCTATATGTTGTTTTAATATTACTGACATGTAAACAAATTCACTGAATTGTGAGTAAAAAAAATTCAGGGTATAGATCTGCTGTCCCCAGTAGACGTTAGCAGAAACCCTTTTCTTGCTTGACAGCCAAACAAATGCCTATTTTCTTAGCCTCATGTCTCAAGTGTTTAGACTCTGATCTGTGGATACTGGGAGGAAGTTATGAAAAAAAGAGATGATCTGATTAACAACAGAATGCATGGATTGTGAATAATTATTTAAAATTGTCAGTGTGTGTAACCAGTGTGTGTATATGATATTCATAGAATCTGACAAGACATGACTTGTCAATATGAAAAATAATGTGACAGAAAGTAAGCACAGGAGATGCAAAGTGTCACTTTACAGTTATGAGTACAAATGTGATGGTAGAACTCTCATCCAATTCTCATTATGTAGGTAATTACAAAATAAGGTATTTATATGATAGTTTAAGTAAAACTCATATGCCCATCAGCACTCTGAGAACATTTTACTTCAGAGATAGAAAGGATTCTTGCTTTTGCTTATGATAATTAAGATAAAAAATCCTTGCCTGAAATCCTGTTAACTCTACTGTATATTTCCTTCTATTGTGTATTTTCTACTAGAGCTTGCTTTTTAGAATGATGATGTGATATAGTAACAGAGTAAATGATAATATTATATTGCTAATTAAATGTTCAGATAGTCATGTTATATAATTATAAACCTAATCAAACAAAGGGTTTATTATGTATCCGTTTAGAAGAATTATAATTTTTTTTCCCCTATATATTACTTTTTTTTTTTTTTTTTTTCACTGGGAACTTAATGTAGTCTGTTCTAGAGGAGTTACTTTTCAATGACTTGCATGAGTTTTTAGCTTATGGTGAATCAAACAGTATTTCATGCAGGGTGAATGGAATGACAAACATATATATTAGATTTACTATATAACAGAGCAAAGCGTACAAGTTGACCTAATGGCAAATAGATTCTCATTAGGATGCTGTGTTTCTTTACTGGGAAATCTCTAAACTATTTGCATGTGCGTGACTTATTTTAAAATTCCAGCAGTATTGATACTTGGACAAGTTTTAGGGAAAGTTACTTTCAGTCTAGGTTTAAGAATACCTCCAATTTCTAAATTATTACTATAAATTTAATAAGTTATTACCTAGGTCAAGGCTGTTGTAAGCAAGTTAATGAATTAGACTTCAAAATCTTTAAGGAAGAAGTACAGATGTGAACTTATTGTGTTAGTTGCTTCTGAGGCTAGCAGAAGGCACTGTTGTCCTCTTATAACATACAGATTTTGAGGATATCTAAGCAAGTACTCTTGGACACTTATGCAGGAAGCAAACATGAAGTAAACTTCTGTTTAGCAGCTGAGAACAACTCTGTCTGTCATACTGCAAGACCTGTCATCATTGTAGGTAACTGAAGCACCAAAACTTTGTCAAGTGTAAAATTAGGTGTGAAATCAGGTGAAGCAAATGAAGGAAATAATAATTCTATATTCAGACTTCTTCATGTTAACAGATAGCCTGCTAGTACCAACCAGTGCCCTTTAACTCTTGTTGCCTTGCCGCTTTCCAAGCTTTTATAATTATCCTGAAGTGCTGGTCCCTATTTTCCAGCATCTCTGTTCACTTACCAGAAAATCTGAAATACTGATGAGTTGTTCTCAACTAAATCCTTAGGAAGTTCTTGTTAGGAGAGGAACAAACTTATAAAGCTCTAGTAGTTTAAATACTGTGGAATATATATTCTGTCTCCGAACATGGTTCAGACGATCATGCTAGCATTTCTTGTCTCTGAAGCAACCCCTTTCAGCCAAGGAGAATGAAAAGTCAAATAGCAGATGGACCTGGTGTAGTCAGGACCACAACATGGTTAGCCCAGGGAGCTGAGCAGGCTTAGCACCATCCCTCTTTGAGAGACAAAGAAGTAGTCCTTCCTGAACTGTAGTGGTTTCACATTCATGGGCAAATGAAAGATGTACTGTTTTTCTCTTATGTTTGGGATCATCCTATGGTTTCTGATCTTGAATGGATATAAGGAGGGGAACACAAGCCAGCTGTCACCCATGTCTCAGCTCTTCCTTAAGACAGCTGAGACAAGGGAGTGAGGAAGGAGGAGATGGATTCCCTGAGATAGCTCAATTTCCAGCATTTACAGCTGGAGAACAATGTGTAGAGTGTTTGTATTCACCTCTACTTAAACTGCACGGGCTGTAGTGTATTCTAACTAAATGGAAATTCCACTTCTCCCATCTGAAAATTCCTCATTCCTTTGAGATCTGAGATAAAATATTAGAAGGATTGCTAAAGCTAGGCTGCCCTCAATACAGGAAAAGGTATCTCTGTGTTAAGGCTGATGCAAATAAACAAGATAGGGAAAGAATGCTGTTTCTATGTGCGCCTATTCTGTCAAAGGCTTCCACCCATAGGACTGTCAAATTGGATCATTCTTATTGACTCTTTTAGTGTTGTCTATAATAAATAAATAAGTTGACAGATAACAGGAGGCATACTGTGCCTGCAACTAACCAAACTTCAGTATTACAGTTTGTTTAAATCCAGTGTACTTCAAAGAGCATAAGAAAACATTTCCATCTTTATTCTTTTTATTTTGGAGAAACAGGTGGGAGGTTAAATATTCTATTTTTTCAGTACTTAGGGGAAAGAAAAAAAAATAAATGTTTGCCACTTTTTTAATACAATAAAGCATTAGAATGAAATAGAATGATAGACATTCAAAAAAAAAAGTTATTATTTTCCTTTTATTGTACTAGGATTTCTAGACAGAAAGGGATGCTATGACCTATTAGGTTGTTTTTTGTTTGCTTGGCTGGTTGTTGTTTTTTTGTTTTGTTTTGCTTTCCGTTGCCTCTGGGTGCAGAAGAAGATAAACAAAAAGGAAAATTTTCTTTTAAGTGTTGGGACCTGGAAAACATCTGAAATCTAAAAAAAGCTGTTGTGACAGCTGTGAGGCTCTGTATCTCCCAAAATTTGGGATTATTGCTTCCATTTGCTTATGGTGGACATTACCTAGATAGGCAAGGGAGCCCTAGGAATGTAACATGAGGAAGAGCTCTCCTGGTGACTTTTCAGTTTGAGGTGCGCATGTGTAGTTCCTGGTATCACTGCTTTTCATCAAAGCAGAGCATGATGCTTCCAGTTTACCTCTGCTCTTGAGTTGAAGGAACTTTCAAACCAGTAATCCTTCACATAGTAGAATGGTTTCCTGTTACTCTGTCAACTGATAAAAGTTCTCATGTGTGAAGTGAGAACTGTTGGCCATCCTGTAGGTTTGAGCTTGGCAAAATTATTCAAGTGTTTGAGCATTCTTCATTGTACTAGATAGTTTCCAAAATGGACTAGGGGAAAAACCCAGCATAAATACAAGAAAAAATTAACCAGCATATGCTGGAAGTTATCGAACCATCTCATTCAAAAGGCCAAGAATGAACACAGGAATGAAGGAAGTAGTGAATATAGCTGTCACAAAAGGAAAAATGCTTTCTCAGCAGGTTTCATTACACAGACTTCACTAATTAAATGATTAAACATTATGCAGGGTGTGGACAATTTCTTATTTTTTATTCTTTAGAAGTTATTCACAACCTTAGTTTATACACTGATTTTAATGAATTTTAGTCACTTAAATTTCAATCTTAATGATATACCAAGGCTTTGTGGAAAATCTTTCAATGAATAAACCAGTAGGTTGCTCACACACAAATAATATTTTTCTTAAGTTGTTTTAAATAGACTCTTTCTAAAGCATTAATCATGGTATCTTTATAGGTGTGGTTTATTAACTTGTTTGAGCAACATTACATGAAAGAAATCAGAGGAGAACCAAGCAGCACTTGTTTTCCTAATGACTTCTCTTCAGAGTAGTGTGCTTTTTTTTTTTATAGAAGAAAGAGCACATTTCCTGCTCAGGAAGAGTATTTCTGCTCTTGCATCAGTACCGTGTTCCCTCGCAGCTGTTCCTGCCTCCCTGTGGGGAACACAATAAGCTGCAATTAAATGCAGGTGCTTGGAAGCAGGAGTGCCCTTGCTCTGTTTAACAATCTGAAGCAACAAACAAAAGAACCAGAGAGACAGGAATCCACCTTCTGTTTAATGGGGCATGAACACTTTTTCTTGGCACCAAGACAAGTGTCTACCTTTTGTTAGAAGTGCGTTCCTCTTTTTCCCTAGCTGGCAACACAGAGGCTTACCTCTTGTTTATTAGTTCACTGCTAGGAGAGAGAGAATTTAAACAAAACCATATGCTGTGACGGGAAACCAGCAGTCACTAGTGCCTTTGTGGAGTAATACAGTTTATTTCTGTTTCTAGATTTGTGAAGGAGAGAGGGAAAAATATGCCTTTTCCCTCACTGACCCTTTCCTCTCTGTGTTGTTGAGGGGTGGTAATAAGCAGACATCAACAAGAATGCAGATTGCATTTTTCTAGAGTAAGAATTTTTGCAGTGGAGATATTTGGGTACAAAAAAAAAAAAATGGCAGAAAAGATGGCAGGGACCTAACTTGATTAGATATTCCTGTCTGTGAGTAGCTGCTCCTGAAAGTGGTAGGAGTCCTATTCTCAGCAGGCAGGTGAGCCCTGCTGTTTGGAGCGACGTGGAGAAAGCACTTACATACAGCTCAGGGGAGATTAATTGCTCTTCCAAACTCCTGATCTCTCTGAGAAATGCTCTAGTGAGGTCTTGTTAACTTTGCCACAGAGATTGTGTCTTTCCCTGACTATTGGATTTGTACTCTGCAGGTCCCAGCTCACCGTTTATCCCCTGATCTGTTGGATGTGGAGCGGTAGCATCTCAAAATGACAGTCACATCAAGTTGGGTAAAAGAAAGAAACCAGAGAAGTCACAATTCAGTTTGGGTATGAACATTCTTGATCTACTTTCTCTTCAGGAGACCTAATTTCTCAGCCAAAATGCTGATCAGTTTTCCCGTGATCATCAGACAAATGTCTCTCTATTGTTCCCCTTGCAGCACTGCCAGCAGTGTCCCACACCTGAATGAGGCATGTGCCCATGGCAATTGCCCAGCCAAAAATGTATTTTCTGCTTTGGAGTGCATATTTTTTCCAAAGCATTTTTTTTTCAAGCAAGGGATATTTTTTCTCTATTGAAGGGCCTGTAGCCAAGAAATGTTTTCTTGATCCCCTTAGACTTCTGTCAAGCTTAATTGAAGTATATCAACATTTATGGGGGAACAACTGTGAGGATATTTACACTTTCAAATAATTACGTATGCCACATTTGTTCTAAAAATATTAACAGTTAAAAAGAGAATGCTTGTGTTGAGCAGTTTTCTGCGAGGGGAGGGTTTTTCCCTCATGAAGTGCTGTAAATGTACTCTTCTTTGTGAGATGGTATATAGTACTGTGAAGCTTGTAAAATGCTGTGGAAGCCAATATCATCTTTGCTTGCAACTGCAAGATTATCGATAATGAGCGGTCCTTATGCTGGTTTATAGGATAGATTTGCAAAGTAGTTTATGAGCTATACCACAGTTTCAAAGACAACAGTTCTTTTGAGTAACTTAACAGATTTACCTAGCTGATTTACTGTGGGTTTTAAAGCAAGCTATGAGGCAAAATTTTATTTCCTGAAAAGTAAAACAGAATTGAGCTTTCAAGGTGTTTTCAGAGGCATATTTTTTTAGCTTTGAAGAATTCAGGTTTTGGAGATGCTCTCATTTTTGGAACGTTTTGTACAAATATAATGAGAAATAAATTATGTTTCCAGGCAGCAGACAGCTTGACAGATAACAGGTTCTCCTAAGGGTCAGTGAATCCTTTTGCATAGCTTTCCTAATTAGGAAGAAAACTAAAACCTATATTTAAAAAGAATGAGTGTAGGAAATAGAAGGGCAGATGTGCGAACAGGGGGGAAGGGGGGATAAGAAAATAAACTGAGAAAGCTGTGCTGTCCAAGTAAGTTGTATTCCCCATGGATTGTTCAGTGCTGGCTAGTATTTTAATGATTTTCTTTCGGAGAAGGAGGAGAGGGATTTAGTCTCTTCTGCTACACATCTGGTCAAAATTTCCCCTCTTCTACTCAAACAAGTAGCCAAAAAAGCAAGTTTCAGGCAGTTTTGAATCCTGTGACTTTAAGAAGAGTAAATCTCATAATGGTTTCTACGTACTTTATCTGACAAACACACTTGTATATCTGTGAATGCTGGCAGTCATAGTGGCTCCATATTCTTTTTTTTCTTCCCTCTTTTACCGGAGGTCTTCTCCTCAGGGTATGTGAAGTGGGGTTGTTTTTTAACAAGCTAATTAAATAGCAGTAGTTTCCTGTAATGGAGATTATCTAATTGGATAGTCGTTTAATGGCCTTCTTTGAAATTTAAACTAACTCATACCTGTAACTGTACATAGAGTGGAAATAAGCACTGCCCATAATGAGCCTTTCCTCTCTCCCCCTCTCCTCCTCCTTCCCTCTGTTATATGTAGCTGCAGGTAAACTTTGCAGTGAGAACAAATATAAAAGACAGTATTAGCCTGTCAATTTGGAATTAAATACAGTAAGAATTGCTTCTTTTGTATATACCACTAGTATTCTCCTACTTAATGTATCTTCAGGTTTTTGTTGTCCTTTTCCCCACATCCACTCTAAATATGGTAGAGTAAGAAGATTACTGCTGGGGAGGAGGGGGTTTAGCAATTTATGCTATTTTTTCATAATAGTTTTGAGGCTAAAACATGTTCATGATATTCAAAGAGAATATTTCAGAAAGTGAATGCAATGGCATGATGAAATAGAGTCCTTCAGGTGGGTCTTAGGTATGAAGAATTGATTGACTCTATGGCCCTAGCCTTCAGAGGTCAAAGTTATAAGCCAAGATAGCATAACTCTTGTTCAAGACTGTGGCAGAAAGTGGAAAAGACAAGAGCAGCTGAATTAAATCTAGAGATCATGTTCAGGGTTATGAAGCATTCACTGAGTGCTGGCACCTTTATCATTAACATTTCCAGGAGGTCACAGATCTCCTGTGACCAGGGAACTCTCTCCATTAGAGCACTGTGAACAAGAAATCTGTGATTTGTCTGCTTTTTTCTCTCTTTCCTTTTGATATGCTGTAACTGATTTTAATAGTGTGCATTGGAGGATGTGTTCCATATCCTATACATTTTTTTGAATTTTTTTTCCTCTCACTTTTTATGTAAAAGTTTTGCTTAAATGCAGCTGCAGCAATTCCTTAATTGTTTATGGAAATTAGGATGAAGAGGGTTAAAGTCAGGCTATCAACAAAAACCTCTTTTCTTCGGGTGCAAACAGATGTCTGGACATTGAAGCAGTCCAGCAGCTGCAGATGTAGATTAAGTAGTTATTGTTGTGCCAGAAAGAGGAAAATGAAGACACTTTGGCTTGTGAGTGAAGCTAAAGACCCAGTGATAACTTAAACAGGTTTTCTCTTCAATGCCATCTTCTTTTATGCAAAATAAGGGAGTTTAGTTTTGTTATTATCAACAGCATAATCACCCTATAGGTTTTCATTTTTTCCTCTGCACCATTATATATCACAAAGCTGATTACAGCATCTACTCACTTGGTACAACTGTAATTAAGAATATGTCCTAACTTTTTACTGAAGCTTAAGTTCTTTGTTCTTGGAAACATGCATGTGGCAGTACTATTAGTATTAGAGATTTACTATGAATCTCTAATAAGCAGAATAAGCAGAAAGCAAGTAAAAAAAAAAAAAAAAAAAAAGATCTTCAGTTGGTATTGTTAATATCTTGTGCTTTTATTATAATTTTCTTAAAAGACCCATGAGAGTGTTTCTTCTTCAACATGTTCACTTTTTAAGATGAAGGATAATGCCAAAGTACTGGATTAAATAAATATATTCTACTCCTCTTCCTCCCTCCCTTAGTCTTCAGTCACTTCTTCTCTTTCATTTTTAGTAAAATTGCCTTCATATCATGCATGCAAGGTGTCAGATCCTTTTATGTGTTGAATAATAATACAATTATTTTAAAAGTACAGATAGAAATGTATGAGAATTACAAACAGTATTGTGATTTAACTTGTGTAAAATCACGTGTTTTCCAAAAGTTTAAAAGAGACATAAAAAAAATAATAATAATAACTAAACAATGTAAATGTGGTGGAAATTGAAACTCTTGGATCTCTCCAAGATGATTTTGCAGTTTTTAACTGAAGTATGAAACAGGTCAAATTCTTCCCAAGTGTTTCTCCTTTGAAGTGTATTGATTTATGCTAGAAATAAACATGACCCGAGGTGTCTCACCACTGATGTGTAATCAGTGGAACTGCTTCCAAGACCATACTGCACAATGTACTGCTAATGCCTTAAGGTTGGTGATTAAACCCTCAGCTCCTTTTCTCTGTTGAATTCTGGGCTGCAATGAGATTTCCTATTCAATGCTGTAGTTGTGTAAGAAAGAGGTGTGAAAAGAATGGATTGTAATTATGCTGGACACACAGGTTATGCAAGGCTGTTGTTAGGACTCTGCATGCTGTTTGTGCTTCTTGTTCTTGTTACAGATGTTTGATTTCTGAAAAAAAAGTACCCTTAGGTGTCATCATGCCAGCATGTCCTGGCTAGACTTTGAGAGAAGATCCAGTCAAATGTGCCTTTAAAAACTCAAGGTCACAGTTTCAACTTGGACTGGTTTGAATCCCCTGTTTTTTTTATGGTGACTGAGGCAAAACTTTTTTGCAGCCTGTTTTCTTTTTGCAAAATGCCTGAAAGCTGAGAACTTGTTAAGAAATGCATAAATGACAGGATAGAATATGGCAGAAATCCAAATATTTGGATACAGTTGTTTTAGTAGTTTGGTTGTTTTTCGTTTTAGTTTTCCATACAGTGAAGTCGTAGATATGGAATAATGAGAGGCAATGATTGCAAATGATAGTAAAAAGAAAGGCTTCAAAACATTTGGACAGAATTCCTAAGTAGAATGAATGTCTTTATCTAGAACACAATTGAGAATGTGTCCCTTAAAATTCAGATACTTTGAAATTTTCTTTCAGCAGTCTTAGTTGTTGTTTTTTTTTTTTTTTCTTATGTCATGTACTACAATATGAGATATTCAGTTGTGCTTTAAGTGTCAAATGTTAAATGTGATGACTATTATAACCCTGTCTTGATTTGATGTGGTGTATTGTTCCAACTGGCTTTTGGTCTTAATCTTCTAGCCTATTAAAATGAAAAGTTTCATAGTCCTGCAGACTAACGTATGTGCAGTAAAAATGCAGAGATCCCAGCCTTCCTGTACAAAAAAAGGATACAAATATTTTCCACTGAAATTACATTAAATAGGCCTTGGTAAAAGGTCTGCTGACATCTAGAATGTTTACAAGAAAGGAAAACCTTATTAGATAACTTATTAATACTTTGGTGCCCTCTGTGCAATCCTCATAAATGCAACATGAGTTTTGTACAATGATAACAGTGATAGAAAAGTAACATGAGAAAGAACTGTTTGAGGTATGTAAGGCCAATAGTTGAATCAGTAATTTGCTGTAGGCTATTACATATGTTGTCTAATGATAAATCAAAATTCAGATAAAGGTTTTTCATTAGAAGATCTAAACTTATAGAAATACTCAATAGCAGCCAAATTACATGGGTTAACTTTCTCAGTTTGCCATATATTGTCTGAATGTTATATTGTTTTGTAATGGTGACATCATTTTTATTCCCAGGATGATGTGAGAAATTTCCTTCAGGTATAGGAATATGTTGCCATATATTTAGTTTTAATGAGTTTGTTACTCATTGAAAAGTGACACCGTAACAGCAGTCACCTAAGTTCCCTACTTTCTAAGAAGCATATTTTCTTTATGTCAGCACTGTGGACAGGATAGATGCCACTGTTATAAGCTGCTGTGTTTCGCAAGTGGTTTTATGCTTGTTTCACAAGTGGTTATATATTGTAAAAGGAAAGTACAAAAACTGCCTCCTCAGAAAACTGTATTTCTTCCTTCTACAGATATTTTGCATTAACAGCTCAGTCAACCAGTCTGAAAAAGAAATCCAAATCTCTCTCTTCATCACTTCCAAACAATGCATATTTTAATCTAGAAATACTTTGTGTTGTTGAATAAGTGATCTTACATTTAGACTAAATATCATGCAGTTGTACTGCTCTCATCTTTTCTATGAGCTATTCAGTTATATCTGACTTTATCTTGATGATTTCTCTTGATCAACACTCTTCACAAGTCAATTCCATTTTTATCTTAGGAAGTTATTAACTAATTAATATTATTTCCAAAACTGATTCTTGAGCAACGTTGATCAAGTCAAGTGATAACTGTTATTCTTCTTCGGTTAATTCTTTTCACAGTATACAGTTCTTTTATTGCAGTCTGTCTTTTGTGGCTGAATTCATGATTTTTGTTATAGTGCTGTATTGAATGTTCAGTAATTTATTTGAACTTATTGTCAATTTATATTCTTTATAAAACAATTATTGCATTAGTCTGGAACAATTGACTTTGAATAAAATTCAATACAAGTTTACTGTACTTCCATTAACTTAGGTTCTGATCTTTTGTAAATGAGTGTTCAGGGATGGGGCTTTGGTTGACTGAGGTTGGACTAATTGTCTTAAAGTTGCTTTGACCTGTGTTGTCATTTTCTTTTTCTCCTCTAAAAAGAGGTACAATATATCAAACTTCCCCATTGTTATGTGTTATTTTTATGCTTTTAATATTACTATATGTTCCTATAAGTTCCAAACTTTTAAAAAGTCTTGGTACAAATATCTGATGCTATCTTCCAATAAATTCACTCCTTTATCTCTCTCTCCTTTGAGCACGTTTAGTTTGGGGATTTTATTCTTATCTTAGGATGTAGGTTCATTCTACTGGCCGTCTTGCTCTGTTATATATACAGCCTAGTATTTACTTGATTTTTGGTGCTATATCTAACATTATCTTTAAACTCTGTGCCATTCTCAGTGAATACTACTCAGAAAGGGCAGTAGTAGATGCACACTTTCAATATTATTTTTACTTTGGTCAAATTTTGTGATCTGCAGAGAAAATGATTTGTGAAGGGCAGGGTGTGAGTAACTACTGTAGGACTGTGTTTAATAGACCTACTGTCATCACTGTACTTACTAGCTGTTATTAAACAGCTTATTTTTAAAGAAAACACCATTTTCATTAGTTTGCTTATGTTAAAGAATCATTAAAGTTATAGTAATATATCTGAGAATAACTTGTCAATATATGAAAACTGCATGTAAGGGGAACTTTAAAAAGTTATATGTAAAGTCATCAGTAATGACCTAAATATACATTTAAGCAGTGATTGAATGATTTGGAGGATATATTTCCATGGTAATCTCTTCTGTTAATGGTAAAGAAAAGGAAGTATTTTCATGCTCTCATTGCTTTACCCTGTTTCTCAACAAGCCAGAAGAAACAGGCAAAACTGATGCAGTGTTGCAATTCTTTTTGCCAGTTCAAATTACTTTGGGTTCCCTTAACACTAGACAGAGCTGTTTTTAATTCTTCTGTTTCCTTAGCAGACTGGGAATCCTGATGGCCTTAGAGGAGCAATATCATCTTCTGGTTGACAGATCTTGATCTGAAGCCAGATATCCCATGACTCTCACTTTTCTGCTATTAAGTTCTCATAGTTACTACCACCAGTCTACTTACTTTCCCTTAAAATCCAACCAGCTGTCTGTCAGTCTTAAATTTTAATAGATATATATCCTTCTAGTATTTGGTACATATTACAAATCTGTCTTTCCAAAAAGCTGCCAATAGTTCAGATTTTGCGAGTGCTAAATTAAACAATAAATAATAGTGTAAATGTAGTATTCAAACACAACTCACATTTTTATTTAGGTTGCTGCTTGCTGTCACTGGAAAAGGAATAAATTTAACACACAAAATAACACTGCTTCAATTAAGATATTGTTCAAATATTAATAATATGTAGTTAAATGTGTTGTGTACACAATTATTTTGAACATTTGACATGTAATTCAAATTTATTGAGATTGTAAGGAATGTGGGAATCATAAAATAAGAATGAGCATTTTACAAGAATATTTTAGTATTTCGTTTTTAACTGCATTTGAAAAAACTTCAGTTTGATTATCATGTCTTAAAATACTATTATCTGCATCTCAAGGGACATATGCTTTGATATGTGGCCCATGGGTGAACAAGTTATATGAAAAGTATGCCCTAATGGATGTTCAGAGAATGGTTGTCTTGATGAATTAACAGGAGAATTTGGTTTTCTGTGATGAAGATCGAATAACCTTGTGCAGGATCACATAATTGAGCTATGAGGTTATAACTAGCAGTATAAATTATCATGCTGGTCAGTATATAGGTGTTGCTTTCTTATCACTCAAGGGCAATGTATCTGTTGCTATGTTTAATTTGAAGGCTACTTACTGGAAAATATGTTGCACAAGATTCTGTTGATGACTCTTTGACCTTGTCAGAGCACAACAACTTGATTGGTGGAGTAAATAGCCCAGAGTGGAACAGGTTGGCAGGTACTGATACTATCTAATTATTTAATGGTTAACGTTGTCTGCAGAAATACCTCTTCTAATCCTGTACAGGCTCACCTGTCTTTGTTTTCCAGAATGAAATCTGAGGCAGAATTAAATTTTCCCAAGGGGACAGAGCCGAGGATAGTGATGATTCTCAGAACAGAAGTCCTATTGGAGTAAAAGAAGGACCATGGGTTAGTGTGGTCCGTATGTTAAAACAGGGGTACGGGTATCGATGTAGGCAGCTGGCAATGCGGACATTTTTCTTCATGTGGTGGAAAGGATCCAGCCTATTGTGATGTTGACTGAGACTGCACCTAGGTTCTGCTCTGCTTGAAGAGGTAAGCAGGGAAAATTCCCTAATTTAGAATTTTGGACATTGTGAACATAACACATTGGTTAAGCAATTGGTATTTTTTACTTGATGAGTTAGGGTTTTACATGGTCTGTTCAAGACCAAATGATTACATATTATGCATGCTGAAAATTCATTATGTAGTATGCTTCCCATCTCAAGCAGTGAAGATGGGATCCATTTATAAGCACAGAAAATTGAATCTGCTACTGCGTAGGAAAAAACACCCTATTCACCACAGCTCCACAGTAACTTTTGCCAGTGTGAGTTACGCAGATACTTCTTTAGAACAGGTTGTGGCAGCTACTTGGGCCTTTGTTGCATGTCTGAGCAAATTTTGTACAATGGGTGCAAAAATGTTGATATCATTTCTAAATAGATTGGTGGTGGTGTTTTTGTTGTTTCACTCTCTCCATTCCTCCCTATCCAACTTTTTTTTTTTTTTTATTTCCACTCTTTCTATTTTCTAAAATTCAGTCATAGCTCGACTATAGGGGTGGTAGAGCTCTTCTAATTGAAGAAAGGAATCTGAATGAACACACTGAGCTTACTGGAGGACCAGACATGAGTCTGCATTTGTGGGAGTGAGCTAGCTGGAGCATGGGGATAACTTCAGACAAAGACCAGAAATCAGTCCAGTATAAATGAGTCTTATAAACCTGCTGGGTGGGAGGTAGACAGAGTTTTTGCCTGTATTTGGGAAAAATTTAAAACATAGGTCTTCTCCTTCCCTTCCCAGTGAATTTCTTGTTGAGAGATAGGACACTGTGATTTGACCCACCTATATCTTGCCAGGGAGTATGTCTTTATGCACAAAATAATAGCTACACTTGGACTTTTTTTTTTTTTAATTGAATTAGTTGCTTGCTATCATTTATCTTGTGTTTCTGAACTCCCCATCACCCTTTCACCTGGCATCACAGCCAGTCTCCTGGGAAAAGATAAAAGATATTAAATCGGTTAATATTGAAAGGCTGCCCTTGTTGCTGATGTGATCTTATCAGTCAGTATTGACTGATTGCTTAGAAAGCCAAATTACTGGCAGCGTATACACAGTTAACGTGCTTCTATGTGACAAACATTACTGTACTGGAATATGCAGCTATATTCAGGATAGGTGATTCAGAAAACTGCAGAGCAGCATTTTACTCAAGCAGATTAGTCCTTTGAGTACCTCTGTGACATGGTCTGACAGTTTTGCTCTTGACAACTCATGAAAATATAATCATAATAAGCTAATTTATTGTGAAGAAGTCTTGTTGTGTTTCTCCTCTTAAACTTTTTACAGTTTTGTATATATATATATTTTTTCTTTTGTATTTTAGAGGATAGCAAAGTTATTCCTCCGCAATAACGGAGGAAAAGCCCTAGGTTGCTCTGACAGTAGGTGATGCATATCGTTTTGGCTTCAGCAAAGGGTAAGCATTGTAACAAGTGTAACATCTTTTGAAGCCAGCATTAATAAAGGCTGTCAAAATAGGCTTGCCCATCTTTAATGTTGAGTAAATTTTACTTTCAAGACAGAGTGTGGATGAAGTTATAGGGGTGAAACCATTACTAATTGTAGTTATGAATTCAGAAGCATCATTGCAAGTGTTTACATCAGAAGGGTTTAAAGAAGGAAGAGTTGGGCTTAAGTAGTCTTAACCTATACTTTTTTTTTTCTTTTTTTTTTTTTAACAAAAGCAACATATTACTTAATACTCTGTTGTTAGTGACTGAAAATGTTAACTGATGTTTAAGAATGGCTGGGGGGTTGTGTAGAAGTTTTCTTGTCCCTCCTCTCATAGTCAGACTTTCAAGCAACGCAGTCTCTGTTGGTAAAATGGAGAGTTCTGGAGAATGTGTATCCCGATGTGATATATCAAAAGCCTTCATGCTGTTCTCTGATCTTGACTTCACAAGACAGCTGGGAAAGCACTTTTTTGCACTTTAGTTTTACCCAGTCAGAAAGTATTTGCCAGTATGGCAGCACAGTACTGGAAAAGGACCTTATTAATTCAGGCATCTAGTTTAAAGAGAGGCAGACTCAAATATGTATGTGATATAATGACCACTCACGCTGTTCCTGAAGTGTTACCCTTGAGCAACAAAAATTAAAATTCATCAATGTGGAAGAAAGTGTGTCACAATGGATATCAGATATCTGGCTGTGGATTAGGATAGTGAGACCAGTTTGGAGAAATCTTCTATTTCATTATTTTTCTGCTATCATAATTCTCTTACATCTTTAAAGAGGGCTCATGAATGAATTCAGAAATAAGTTTTAAGACAGACAGACTGTCATTCTCCCTCCACTTCAGTCTCAAAAACCACAAGCCATCTGAGAGCTGAACTGCTTTATACTTCAAGAGGGAGAAATTGATAAGATTTAGATCAACCGGAAGAATAAGAAAAGCAGCTAGGGGGTGAAAGCACCTGAATTCTCAAAGGGCCACTTACTGCCAGCGTGAATTCAAGAAATTTTCTTATGCTTAGAATGGCCTAGTAATGTATTATAGTTCCATAATACTTGAATAAATAGGAAAGGAATTGATTGCACGCTTTTTATTTCTCTATTAGTTTAAAATAGAACATCTTCAAACATCTTCAGTGTTTGTTTGCTGAAGCACCTGAATACATCAGTGGGTACATAATGAGAATGTATTTCGATCTCAGAAAGCACCAGAGGGGGATAAATAATGTACTCCATAGCAGAACTGGCAAATTCTTAAGCATCCCTTTAGCTGTACTATGATTTGTGATGTGTATTTGTACTCAGTGTTGTGAAGCAGCAACTGTGCAGCTGCTTCTCTCTGTGAGCAGCAATAGGACATTTGGGCCAGGTGGTTGAACCCTTGACTCTAGAATAATGAGCAATAGAAAAAAAATTCCCTAATCACCAGCCATACTTTGCTACTTGATCCTGCTCTCTCTCTGTCATCTTGAATTTAAGGTGGGTCCCTCATCCCTCACAGGCAACTAAGCACAAATGCAAGTGTGATTACACATTTGTGCTCGCAGATTTTTGATCTCCAGATCAGAGATATGGACTGAGCACTGCTAAGACCCGCGTAAATACAGAAAGGGCTTCATCCTGAGGGCATCACAGTGCTAGTGGTAGATCAAATTGCACTACACCACATATATATCTGGAGAGAAATACCAGATGTTTCATTTTGCTTTTTGCTGTTTGCAGTGTCTAATCCTACCAATGAATTCACTGGTTGCTTGCATTGAATTAAATATAAGAGATGAACAAAATCTTTGCCCATTTCAGGTGGTATGGTGCAACTTTTCTGCCTATGAACTGGTCTAGCTGATCATGGTATTTCTCTGGCAAAAGCCTCTGCGCCTCTTTCTTCTACTTCCAGTATTGTTCCAGCCACTGTCAGCAGAGGCTTGATGTGTTTTAGTGGCTGACTGGGAGGTATACCTGCCGTTGTTTCTCTGTATGTTGAACAATCTTTCATGGAGTTGCCTAGGCTCACTGTCTATAGGTATAGTGTTTCTATTGTTGAATACCTTAAAAGTAAATAGATTTTTACTTCTGTTCTGTGAGCTTTCAGAAGTTGATTGATTGCAAGGCCACCAATGGTATAAAAATCTGTATTTCTTATTTGTGTAATAATGGCATACAGCAGGGATCAACAGATGTGTGCAAACATTACAGGGACAGATTAAAAAAAGCAGGTAAAGTAATTTTGTATTTAATGGCGAATGTGTTGAAATTAGACTTAAAAAAATACAAATATTAGACTAAAATGCAGCTAAGCAATATATTTACATGCATGCATACACCTACATACATGTGGACATGGAAAGACTGATGCATATATAAAACCCAAACCCTTCATCTTATTGAAATAAATGTTATCCTTCACTGTGTGATGTGGAGGACTACTTTTCCTCTTAGAGCTACAACATTCCAATTTGGAGTACACAAAGCAATGTGAATATTTAAATGTAGTATTCTGCGTAAGGAATGTATGTTCATGTATGGAAATAGTGACATTTATTACTCTGAATATTTATGGAAGAAATCTCCTATTTGGAAATATATTTAAATATATTCCAAATGTATATTATATCTCATCCACCCCATGTTCACATTATGCTATAGTTCTAGAAAGAAAGAAAATTGAAAAGTGCCTCATCAAGCTTGTTATCTCTTCTGCCATTTCGTTATCTTTCAGAAGCAAAATCCTTATCACTGATAGAATCTGCAGAAGACAGCCATGAACCATTAGTTCTTTGTATATTCTTTCGCTTCCCCCTCCCCACCACTCGTGGTAGCTAATGGCATTATAGATAAGCATCTTCCAGTTCTGTGTCTTACTGATCATTTTTGCCATTATCAACTGCCTATTTGTGAGTATAAGTGAAAGCTTTGTAGTGTATCATGAAATGCTCTGTGTATGTTTTTACTTACACACACTGTAGTAGTACCTAACATAGCTCTCAGTAACTTCCCACTTTGTCTGAATAAGTAGTAGACTGTCATTTTTAAAAATTTGTCTTCAGATTTTGTACATATACCTTTTAAGGTATGAAATATAGCTCTGACCTGGAATGAAAGGCCTCTGCTCTGTGCACGTATTGCACACTGCAACAGGATAAAATGCTTAGCGTCTATTAAACTGATCATCTGTTACATAAGATCTGCTGTTTTAAGGTTATTTTGTGCTGAATATTCCAAGATTTGTGATGAAAGTACATAAAATTCCCTGTGTATTTGCTTCATGCTTGTACGTTATTTGCTTCCTTCTGATCCCTTCCAATCTGACACTCTTCTGAGCATATTCACTAATTTGAAAACATTTCGTAATTCTCAAATCATGCAGAATATTTGCAGCTTTTCCTCTCCATATCCCCTTCTATTTCCTTAATGAAGTACCTAGAAAAGAAAGTGACTCAATTACTTGGTTTTGAAAACTACCTGAGTCAGTTTTTTTTTTTATTTTTTTATGTGTTTGTGATTAGGGACCAGGAAGAAAAAATAAATCCTTCATATTTACTCCTTCTAAGGTCTTCCTTTTACTGTCACTGGGCAAAAGTGGAAGAAATCAAGTATAGAAAAAGTGAGCTTTTGCCGTACTAAAGAGAAAAATTCTAAAGTAAGAGATGAGGTATTTTGCTTGAAAAGTAGTGCTGAAGTTAGTGATTTCTCAAATAAAACATCCAGCCACCATGTGCTGAAATAAAATGAAAAACAGGAGTTGTGGAGAGGGGTGGACAATTTGCCCTTGGAAGGGCAGTCTAGCTGGGCATTCCTTCTTCAGTTAGGAAAATGAATCAAGCTGAAGCTTGTATTTACTTGAGGATCAAGCCCTGAACTCCTGTACTGTGTTGCAGCACTTTGATGTGCAGACAAAAATCTAACATGTTTAGCAATGAAATTTATCCAATAGACTGTGAATGTATATGAATCATTAGAGTGATAACTAGTGAGTTCTGTCTTCAAAGTAGGATGACTCTTGTACATAAATGAAAAATAAATACCTACATTTAAACTCAAAATATCCATTATTTTTGTATCTAATGCATATTGCATAGTTGGACTCGATGACCTCTAAAAATTCCTTCCAACCCAAACAATTCTATGATTCTACGTATTTCATATAATTGAATACGTATTTTGAATAACAGTCTTACAGAAATTGAAAGTAACAAATATAGTCTGTTTCCCTTCAGTTGAAAGTATGATATGGTAAAATCTGCTGCTAGAGAAATGTTTGTCAATTGTGTAACTTCTGAACTCATTGCAGTTGTGAAAATTTAATCTTTGGAATAGAATTTGTTTAATTTTAAATACATTTATATTGTTCCTGTTGACAAGTAGGTATGAATGTCAATGGATGCTGAACATTTTCTTACATGGATGTATTTTTGGTTCAAAAGCAACGGGTGTTGATACATGTTTTCTAATTAAATGAAGCTTCAGTGTCTCTGTAGTTCACATCTTTAGTTGAATGAAAGTGTCAAGAGATTAAAATGAAGTAAAAGAACACAATAGTACATTGTTTGTTTTCTAGATTATGGAACTCTTCCTCTAGAAAAGGTGTCAGTTTTTTAGATAGCCCGTGTAACTAGGTTTACATCCCATGCTAGGCTTGTCTTCTTTACTCCATTACAGTTGCTAAAAACCTGTCTAAACAGCGTTGAAATGATTTTTTAAAAATAGGGGAATACTCTTTTTAGTGCAATTTTTCTTCAATTTAATGCTTCGAGGACAGAGATTTTTTTTTTTTTCCTATATGTAGTATGTAGTGATCCTGAATGTTTGTTTAACTTGTTTTCTTTCCCTCCCTATCCTATAGGACTTGCAAGAAGCAGATTTCTGTTTCCAGTACCTTTGTAAATGAAGGGAGAAGGAAATTTGCTGTTCCCAAGGCAATAAACTGCCTTGCTTTGTTTTATTGTTTTAGATAATCGAATATCTGTGAAAGACATTCAATAAAGTCATTGGAGATTAGTCTTCTAGTCATAGAAAAACACAGAAAAAGCTTTTCTACTGGGCTTGATCTAGGAAACCTAATTTAGTGACCATTGCTTTGTTGCTGGCACCATCATTGTGTATATTGCTTTGTACAGAGCCAGGAAAAGCAGGCTCTGATATCAAATTAATGTTACCTGGATGAGTGAAGAGCTATAATTTATAAGAACTGGCTTAATGTACAAAAGAGAAAGGCCTTTCATTGTATTTTCTGCACAACAGGGGAAATGGAGCTTAAATGTAGCTTTTCATATTTGAGACAAGGAAATGTTTTTGCAATGTTATTATTAATGTGAATTCTGAAGCCACTTGGTATACTATACTGGTTTGGCTAAAAGAAAATTATTAACAAATAAATACTGGGAGTTGAAACTGCAAGGAGCACCATATTTGGTGTTAATGAGTAGCACAGGAGTTATTTCATTGTAATACTCAGAAACTGCTAAAATCTGAATCCATTTAGATTCATAATTATCATTAATGGAATTTAGTGTTTTCAGGATGGTGGAAAATATCCTGGCTTTAATAAAATATTAATGGGCAGAAACTCTGGATTAAATATTCATCCTGGTGCCTTTGGAGGTTATGTTCTATTACTGCCGTATGGCCCATTAGTAAATAATGATCTAGTGGCAAAACCTTCTGGGACATAGTATAGCTTAATACAGAACTGCTGCAAGAAGTTAAATTTTAGGATTTACATATTTTCTATTTATTTATTTATTTATTAAGTAGTTACTTTGTTTTCACGGAGAAAAGCTGGTACTGATAGTCATCTAAATCTTATCAGTAGACGTAAACTATTAACGTTGAGCTGGAGGCATGATTCCTCCAATACCAGTGATAGCTGCCTGGCTGAATGTTGAGCATTGCCTGGGCAAACTTTATTCTTGCCTTGCTTAGTCTTACTGGCTCCAACCTTTTCTGTCAAACAGATCTGGCCAGTTTTAAGTGGCAGCAGAAAGAGAAGCAGATAGTGAGAGTTTGAGGCATATCTTTTCCTAGTAATCACAACAGAAGCACGCTAATATTGCTAATTTATGACAGGATTATTGAATCTCCCATGAAAATAAAGATGCAAGCATTTCTGTTTTCCAGCATATGTCCTGTGGAGTTGATAGAAAGTGTATTGTTGAAATTGATTAGTAATGGAAAACTGGGGCTTTGACATATCCATTTTTTAATAAAAAGGTTCTCAATTTTAAAATCAGTCTTTCATTTAATAAGCAAACATTTGTAATGACATTGTAGCATCTCATGAGAGTTGTACTTGAGCCAAGAAATTTGCAACATGCAGGGAACAAGGATAAGTAGCAATCTAAATACAGCTTTCAAGATGCACTGTGGCTAGTAAGTCCCATGGTGTGCTGGTGGTTTTTTGTTTTTTTTTTATGTGAGAGAGAAGAGCACAGAGGCCCCAGGAAAAATGTATTTCAAAAAGGCAGCCAGGCTGCAACTTGCAATTTCCTTTTTCAGAGTACTACATACCTATTGTATTTGAAACAAATTGCCAATGTGAACACTGTACCAAGACATTTCTATCTCTGATGTCAAAGATAACGCAATATATTGTATTTAGAAGTCAAAGAGCATAATGTCATGGAGGTTACTAGAAATATATCAGTTTTATTATTCAACTGCAAATATGGACTAGGACAAATATACGTAAGACTGTTCTGTCTGCAATAGAGTTAAATATCAGCATTTTCTGATTCTTAATGGATGCTGTTAGTTTTAACTGGTGAATGAACTGGCATCGAATAGGGGGGATTCCAGCACCCCAGAATTTATGGTGCCATATCTCTCCAAGCCATAACAGTTCATGAAAACCTAAGTCCTTTCACAGACCTAAAGAATAAAAGTGGTTTCCAATGCAATTTCTGGAACTCCTGAGGAAAGAAAATTAGGCAGAGAAAAAGCAAACAAACAACAAAAAACAATACAAACTCTTCCAGTTTGTACAGTTGGTACAGATGTACCAAATCAGTGGTCTAGTATTAAATGTGGAGGTTGGTGATGCTGCATGTGGAAGGGGGCTGGAGATTCAAGATCCTTGAGGTCCCTCCCAACCTTGGCCATTCCGTGATTCTGTGACTTTCTTATGTGGCTTTCAGTAGAGTATGAAGAGTAAATCCAAATATCTGAGGAAAATCTGGATGCATGAGTGTATGCTGTTTCTGTTGTTTGTTTTCTGTTTCAGGTTCTTATGAAAGTAAATAACATTTTTTTGTTTGTTTGAAAACTATTGTAGTGCTCAACAGCTTAGCAGAGCTGTTCGGCTAAACAGCTGCTTGTATATTTCTGTGTTCTACTTCATTATATTCATAAAATACCCTTATTTACTAGGAAAATCACTGAACATCCACCTACAGAATTCAACTCACTGTAACAAGTAAGGATCTTTACTTGTGCATGTTAAAATAATTTACTCTAATTTACTAATCAATATAATTTACTACTGTAAGCAATTTTTTATATTCATGTCCGTGGTAACGTGGCTGCAATGTCCCAAATCAAGATTTAGCTAGTTAGTGGAAATAGCTCAGGAAAGGCTGCAGAGTCTAATGCCAGGTCAACTCATGCAGCATTTGTGGGAGATAGGCCCTCTTTGCTTATAGCTTTTCTCCTATACGTGCATCTTATTTCCTAAGAGTTAGGATTTTGTGAGCCTGGGACAGCTCCAGATAGTTATTTGGCAGTTTGTCCTGGCATATTTCCTAAGGTGCTAACTGTAGCAATACTAAGGTTTTCTGCAGAACCATCTTGGGCTGAAAAGGCACAGCAACAAGCTGTGGGTTTTAAGATTTGCTGGACATAGCCAGAGCTGACTTGGGGTCAAGCCATTTTATGCTTTCATATCCAGCTGTTTTGCTTTAAAGAGCCTGGTGCTGAGTGCTGTGTTTTCCCGAGATTTTAGTTTTGAGTTTATTCTACATAATGTAATTATGTTCTTGTAGCACTGTTTCTTTTAAACAATTTCCAATGTACTTGAGGTGATTGAGTATTAAACCATGATACTTTTGTGGATGCTGTATTATAAAGGGATTCAGATCTATGAGTTACTGCCTATGATTTGTTTCTTAGTGGATGTCTGAAAGTGATGACAACTGTTATATTAACTGGAAAATTAAGAAAGAAATAGAAAATAGACATTTTGCAGATGGATGAATAATCTGAAATGGGGAAGGTATGCATCTTCTCATTTATTAAGATAGCAAATATATTTACGCATATCAGTGGGTGTGACAGCTTTACAGCTTATACTGTTTGTTTGCATTCATATGTGACTGTGCAAGATATTTTTATTTCTGGGCAGTAAAATATATATTATCTCTGCATTATGAACTGCAAATATATGCAGTATATTAGGATCTATGTTTGTGGTAATTTTGCTACTTACAAGGACATGTGATTCCATTGGTTTTAATAGTACCTGAACTAAGTATGAAGTGAAGACAGACATCATATGTGTTTGTAGTATATAGAGATTCATATAACCTGATTGACTATGTTCTACACTTTTGCACCTGAAGGAAATAAGCCCTAATGCAATAGCTCTGTAGAACTGTTACAAATGTGAATCTGAATTTATTTAACTAGTCATGCTGTGTGACTGCTGGAGAAAGAGGAGACTAATGAAGTCACAGTGCTAGCTTATGTGCAGTGTTAAGACCACGTGACTTTGGTAATGGAAGAAATCTGTGCTTTAGTTTATATCTACATGATAAAGGTGCCACTGGCAGATTTGTCTGGTACATTTGTTTCTGCATTATAGATGTATAATGATTTTACAAAACACTAACTTTGGTGGAAAAATTTATCCGTGGAAACTGTTTTTCCTCCAGGTTACTGCCCTAAACTGTAGACATGGTTTGATATTATGCTCAGAAAAATGAGTTACTCAGTAAAGTAACTGTGAAACAAAAATACTTCAGGTTGTTGGCTGACTTTTATCTCTATGTCTGCGTGTGTCTATGTAAAAATGTATATTTATAACTGTAGAGAAAGATGTGTTAGAATTACTCCAAAAATGACATCATTATAACTTCAAAAAATATCTACTATGGTTGTTTCTAAAGCTCTTGCTTTAGAAACTATAGCTGTAGTAGCGTGGTGCCCAGTGTCAAGAAAATAGTCGTTGAAGGACTGCTTGGCCAGTTTTTAGGAAGCTGTCAAGTAACTACATTGCAAGATGTCTGGGAAGTAAAATTTGTGTAGACTATTTATTTACTAATACAGAACTATTCAACATGCTGAATCTCCATTTTACTTGATAGATTTTGAATCATTTATCATGAAAAGGTAGCAACTTCTGGTGTGTGACTTTTGTTTTTCCTAACAGTTTATAAGTCATGCTATCAACTAGATCTTGACAAATCTAGACTTCAGGGTAGGTTAAGTCGATGTGATATCATTAACTTAGTAGCGGAGTTGCGGAGAAAGTGTCTAGTTATCTCTTCTGAAATGCCGTCTTTCTTATACTGTTGTAAACTTGTTTAGTACCTTTACAGCAGTGTAGAGAGTGCACTCAGCCAAAGCTGTACTTCTTTGACAGTTTTTTAATCTATCAAGTTCCTGGACAAAGCCTCATAATCCACTAACTGAACATATACATTTGGTTTATTTATTTAAGAATCAACGTTACACTTTTACTGTATTCTTAATTCAAATGTAAGAGTGCCAATGTATCTGAAATATCTCTTTTTCCTGTAGAACCTGGATTTTTTTTTCCTATTGTATGCTACCTGAGCACTAGGAAACCAAGCCTCTAGTCATCTTTTAAATGGCTGTAATTTCCTTTTGCTAACTAGCAGAATAACCTTATCTACAGCTGTATCTCAGTTTCACTCCAATTTATCTTCATCAATAATGCTACCATTCACACTATCCTCTGGAAAGCTTAAAAAGAGAATAGCTTAATTAGGAACAGCAATGGCATTTCACTTTCAGAAAGATGGAATGTTCAACACACTGTGTTGAAACAGTACTCTCTGATTAGAATAATTTATGTGGCTAACACTAAATAAATATAAGGAAAGGGCCTTCTGTAACCAGTGTGCCCAGAAAAATGTCCTCTTGTGCTCACAAATTAGGAAGTTGTCATTAGAAATAATTAATATTCTTATACTTGTTATGTAAGCAAATCAGTATCTTTCATATGAGATACCAGATAATACAAATTTTAATATGGAATAAAATTTGATGATGTGCTTAAGCTGTCATGTTTGCATTTTTGTAGTTCATTTTGATTATATTTCAGATTTTATCAACAACTTTTCTTTAGCTTTTTGTTGGAAAAATAAACATTTCATGGTGATCTTGATTCTATGCGCTGCATGATTATGAGTATAGTCCCCTTGCAACACTCATTTCTTTTGTAATGGTCAAAGAACATATATGCTGTTTAAAATAGGGAACACAATACTTAATTACATTAGCATAGAGAGAGTGCAAAGGCATTGCAAGGCAGAATGTTCTACCAGAAATTATTTTATGGAGAGATATCATTGGCTGATATTATGAAATAGGTAAATTATTACAAATAATTAAGAAGCTTGAGTTAATGTTTCAATAGAATTCTGGATGTAGATTGCCCACTGCCCTAAAAAATAATAAAAGAATATCAGGGGTTTACTATAGAGTCTGTTTCCTTCTACAGATTTGTCTGAATTGTTCTTGGAGAATTCCAATCAGAAAATGACTGTCAAGTTTCTGGTAATCTCATTCGTTAAACTGTGGAATCTATGTACCAAAAGAAAAGAGAAGACGGCCAGTCTCATCCAGCATTCAATAAAGTACCAGTAAGTACTATCAATATTACTCAGGTGCACCTAAAATTACATTGTGCAAATCAGATCTGAAGGAGGTGTGCTAAAATGTTATGTGTATGTTTGTTATTCATTATTTCAGCTACTACTTGAATTTATGGTACTTGTAGAGTCTTATGTCGAGGAGAATGTCAGCGTACTGTACCCCTCATAAAAGGCAGGACTGTCGCCTCTTGAAATGGGGCTGGCAGAGTGTGAGGAGAGACTATTGTTCCCTGACTGTCAAAAGCAGGGAGAATCTACAATTATTCTGACAGTCTGAGTTATCAAACATCCAGTATGAAAGTGAGAGTTGTCTGTGTAATATTCTTTACCTGTGTACTAATGTTGTGATTTTTTTCATAGAAAATCAAATTTCCTGTTTCTCTTATTAATTCTCTTGGGAAAAGTGTTCTTATGCTCATAAAGTGTGATTCTGTGAAATACTAATTATTATAATAATTCAGGTGTTTCAAGTAGATGGACAAGAAATATTCAGAACATGGAGAAACTCTGACTGAGTTTTTTGTTTGTTTGGGGGTAGGAAAAAAACAAACACAGGAAGAGGGATGTTCCCTGGGCATGTTATAGATGTCACAGTATTGATGAGCTCAAATGGAAGAATTTGAGGCTTTTTAATTTTTTTTTTAATTATTATTATTTTTTAAGCTCCCCAGATATAATTTGTAGCATTAGTTTTACAAATGAAGCAGCTGAAGGGAGCTGGAGGCCAAATCCATTTCACAGAGATGGTAAAAATATGCAATTGGTCCCAATTCAGAGTGACCAAATACTTGATACAGGCAATACAGTAGAAATCACCACTTTCTTTTGTTATCACTTGCAACTTCTGAAGTATTTTCTCTGTCAAGCAATGCTCATTATCTCAGATGACTCCTATCTTCATCACTTCTGTGCTGCAAACTGCACAGCAAATAAAGGTCAAAGATAATTAGCTGAGGAAGGGGGCTGTTTATTTTCATCCTCACCAGAGCTTTTATTTTTGTAATTATTAATAGAGAGTTGGTAACGTTATAGAATGAATCCCCAGTGAAAAGTTTAATACTTATTGGAAACAATCTTCACATGGTACTAGCAAATTTAAGGTGTTTCTTATTATCTGTCAAAGTTTCATTTGTTACAAGCCTGATAGTATAAACTGAGTTCAGAGTGACACAAAAGAAACCTAAAGCTCAATTTTAAACCCTAAAAATCTATGGTTAAATATTTGTAAATTCAGACTTGGCAAATGAGAAAGGACCTGGACAGAAAGCTAGAGAGATTGGTAGTGCATGGTGTCGTGACTAATGATGTAGAAGCCTTCAAATGCCATGAACTGTTGGGAATGAATAAAGAGCTGTCTGTCAGGACTTTATTTTTTTTATTTTTAATGTTACCACCATTCTCTATCTTCTTTACCTGTATGTGTTGGACTGTTGGACGCTGTTTCTTCTTCATTTTCTTTTGCTCTATGGTTATTTTACCTGTGAGGCCAAGAGATCACCTATCCAGTCATCGTCATCACTGTTCAGTTCACTAGCAAGTACAAATACAAACTTTTTGAAAATAATGAGAACAGCGGACTTAAAGCAGGAAAATCAGGGCAAGTTAATAAATGAGTTTCCTAGCTCTATTCCTTCACAATAGCTGCTAGTGGTTATGTGCTTTTCACAGTAAACTTAGAACTTGTAACTGGAGACAAATTTAACTATCAATGTTCATCTCCCATTAGGATGATCAGGTGAAAAATAACTGAATGGAAATTTGAATTTTGAGCTCTTTTAGGAAAATGTGTGTGTGTAGCACTAGATAAAACCTCAACATTTTCAATATGTAAAAATAATCATATATGCTTTAGCTAACCTCACACGAGACAAAAATATGAATGGAACAAACTTCTGAAACGTTGAAAACCTCTTGCTATAGCTGAACTGATGAAAGTGGTTAATTTTTTAATGGGAAATGGTTTTAGTTGCAGAATGTGAATAATGAGGTTACTTACAAAGAAGATGCACCAAATCTGTACCTGTACCTTGTTAATATGCTAAATGGTTCATAAGATTATTTTTTTCTCCCAAATAATAATGTGTGCACATTCTGTTTAAATGTTGGACTTGCCTCTGACTGATTTTAAAATAATGTCTTAATAAAATCATAAGCATATTTTTCACCCAGTCCTTAACAAGGCTACACATTTCACAGCTACCAATTACAGGTTGGTGCTACGACTTTGACAGTTGTTTTGGTATATTTTGAAGTGCTGAAGGTGAAATGTAATTAACAATATATATCACATAAATGTTTCGATCAATTTAAATTAGTCACTGGGTGGTCATGTATCACAGACGGAAGTGTGGTATTTAACAAGAAGAAAATTCTTATTAATAATGCAATCCTTTGTATATTAATCCATTAGTAGACTTTGTCTTACGTGCACTCACTGTCTGATTCAATTACATCAGTGGGCCTGAAAACATGAAATTTATCCTTCCTCTTCTAAGTATCTCTACAATGCTTAGACATTGCAATCATAGGAAAACTGGATTGAATACAGACTTATTGAATACAGAATTGTTTTTTTCCTGCTTTCTGATCTGATGGCTTGAAAAGGACAGACTAATTTTCACTGAAGTTTTTTCTGTTCTTTTATTGCCATTAAATGGATTAAGAGTTTACCTTGTTATACATATTTAAGAGATGTTATTCACCACATGTGGGATAATAAATGTACATTCCATGTGTAAAACAAACAACAACAAAAAAGATAAAATACGAGCTGAAATTCTAATAAGTTCAACAAGTTGTATATTTGGTTAGTTTCATTTTCAGAATGTTTCCTTCCCCCCACCAAAAAATGAAAACACTTTTGTATTTTTACAGCTTTCTCATAAGGGAAATGTATCATTTTTGGTTATAGCTAAATATATGTTTAATGCCTGATATATCAGCTGTAACTTTGAAAAGCGGAATATACATGTTTTATGAGATACAAACACCTGAAAGCAAATACAGTTGGTTTAAAAGAAACCGTGTCATTATTTTGTTACTTGAGGAAAAATGTTGTTTCACCTTAGAACAGCAAAATGGAGGAGTAACACTCTGTTGCTTGCCCCTGGTTATGGTATATTTCCACTTTTTTGTTGTTGTTTTTAAACATCTCTCTTCTTTTAGATCTATACAATGTAAATAGAGAAGGAAAATGTTTTCTTGAATGGATCTTCCCCGATACATTAGACTGTCTGAGAAAATAAATAGAATTTGCTTGCCTAATTTTTATGATGTTAGAGTAAAGGCAAAACAAGAACTAACCAATAGATTGCTTCTAGCAATGCACTAGATATTCCTGTTTTGGTTAAATATTCCAGAATAATGTCATCAATCAAGAAGTTTTCCCATTCCACATGGAGAAATGTTACTTTGTTAAACATTGCTTAACACTTTGACATATTTGAAAAATTGAGTCCTAGATCCTAAAGGTTATTTGTCATAGGAGAAGGAGAAAATATGTTCTACGCATGTGAGAATGGCAAATAAAGACTGTAAAGATGATAAATCTTGAGTTGGATACATAAACTACTAGGATTCATAGTTCCCAGCTTCATGTCACACAGTTGTAGTTTAATTTGGCCTTTACTGACATATAACTGTATACAACAGGGAAGGAGTGGTCAGTAGATCATGTCTCAGAATGAAGCCTGGTGAAGGAAACAGAGGAGAGATCAAGCAGTATATATTGTATTTTGAATGTCGGCCATGCTGACTCCTTATAATAAGAAGTTGATTTGATTTTCAGGATTGCTGTTGTTGTTGTTATTGTTTGTTTTTGCTTATTTTGAAAGGCACACAAAGTAAGGTAAAGCAAGCCTTGATTCTGTCCTCTCAGTTTTAAGTGATGAAATACATGTGACAGGCCAGCAAAATTTTTTGCAGTACAAATTGTTGGCCTAAAGACCAACCTAGATCACTTATTGGTATGATTAAAACCATTTTATTCAAAAGAAGCTTTCTAAAGGCTTTTTCGCGGAGCTGATAATTTCACACAGAGACAAAATTATTACTTTGTATTAAATAATTTTGCCAGGCTACCGTGAACATTTATAAAACCTGAAGAAGCTTGAAGTGAGCAAAAAAAGAAATCACTTTTTATAATTTTATATTGTACATTGTGGCCATAGCATGCAACTTTGTTACGAGATATATAGTTCAAATTTTAGGTTAACATGGAGAGTTTTTGCTGCATCACTTGGATAAAGATTTAGTAATTTTACAGTGAGAGGCAACAAAGCAATGCTTCTTAAGCTCTACAGTGTTTGAATATAAACTGATTTCGGCATTTGTAATATTTTAGGATTCTTTCAGTAGTAGTACAGTTCTCTCTTTGTTAAAGTAGTAACATCACCAGATCATTAGATAATGTCTTTATATTTCAAGCCTGTCAGAGACACCTTCATCATTATAATATTCAGCACCTGAACACTCTAATGACACATTAATGAAGGTCAGGGAACTGGGGGCTTGAAGTCATTGGTCATCCCTGTGTATGTTGCAGAATAAAAAGCTGTAGCTACTGTGCTGAATCTCACACAAAACCATGGCAGGAATTCTCTTTCTCTTTTCTCTGTGTCCTCTCCATAAGAGAAGACAGGTAGAGGGCAGGTGGGAGGAGGAGATATTCATGAATAATTTCATGAACCAGTCCATGCAATTGATAGTAGTAGATTGTGGAAAGAGAACTGGAGAAGCTCAGCTCCTGCAATTTGAGCTCCCACTTAGCGTGGAATGTTGGCTGCCTTCCACAGAGCTCGGCTTTGCTGAAACCATTGGTGCTTTGGATACAAAGTGTTGCCCCTGTGTTTAGATGTAAGGAGCACTTTTCTCCTCACCCACTGAGGCTGCAGTCTTTATGTAGTAGCACACGCTTTTTTGGTGGGTACAGTATTTAATTATTTTGTTCTTTTTACTTAAATCAACCAGCACGATGGTACAAAAATAAATTGAATGGGAAATGCTCTAGACAGGGGTGAAAATTTAAGGTTCTGCAGATTTCAGGTATGATGCCAAAATAGTGAGAAATGCTTGCACACTAACCTACTGGTAAATAATAGCTTTTGCTTTTGGTTCCCTGGTACATAAGTATCTTAAATTCCCTTGTTTTGCATTTTGCTATATATAGCTTATATAGTTAATGCTATATAAGCATATTGTTATGCAAAATCTAGAGGATGAAATGTGTTTTGTGACAAGGTAATAAATGTGCTGTACATCCATAAAATAGTTGCTTTGTAATTCATGGACAAAAACCCATTAATGGTCAAATACCATTCAGAAAATGCCAGCTGGATATATTTTTTTTTAATAACTCCAGTTACTTAGATGCTCTGTATGAATATTTTCATTGTTGAACTAATTCATAATCTTTCCTCAATCTCTAAATAGTCTGAGAAATAATTATGGCTCAGTACAGTTCTTGAAAGTGAAGACTGGCACAGAGTTGTGTGAGGTGAAAAACATGAGTATCAATTCTGAAGTATCTACTTTTTAAACTCTGGACAAACAAAGCAACTTAGCAAATTGAGTGATCTCAATTATTTTTGTGAGAAAGCATATATTCCTTCTGAAGTGAATTTTAAAAGATTGTTATATCATATTTGTAACATATTGAAAGATAATGCCAGTAAAGACCCATCTCGCAGTCGGACCTGAGCATACTCCAAGACCTTTAAGTGATGTAGGGCAGATGTTACCTTTGCTACCCCCAACTTTTTCATAGGGGAATTTTTAATTAAATTATTTTGCCTCAGGATCTGCCCCATATATTTGTCATCTATAAAACTAAAACGTATGTGGAGTAAGGTGAGGAAGATGAACATTTTCATTAGAAGCCACGTTAGAAATTGACGTGCTAACTGGATATTCTATTTTAATAGACAGTGCTTTGATTTGCAGCTGTTTCTGCCATATTTGAATTTAAATCTGCATATAAATATTTATTTATTTACTTTCCAAAAAGATTGATCTAGTGATTGCAAAGAGAAGTAGATTTCTCTAAAGGAAATATAGAGGGATTTTATTTCTTTTCTAAAGTCTGAGAATGACAGAGCTCAGTCCTAGCTTATCTATATAAATTTATATAAGCCACATAGCATAAGAAGCTATTAATATTCAAGAGTTATTAGTACAAATCCCTTTATAAAGCAGACTTACTTTAGCTTTTGAGTGACATTGCAACATTGTTTTTCAATGAGACTGTCCTTGAGAGTCAACAAACTCCATTTCACTAAGAGGGTTAATTAAGGTCAAGTTTATAATGGGGTAGGAAGAAGCACAGACTGAAGCAGCCATATATCAGATTGAGATTTCAAGGTCTCTGCAATGCATTACTAACTGGGAGGCTGGCTAATGTGGGTGACATAACATATTCTACAGCAAAAAAATGCTTGGAACAAACCTGAAAAGTCAAATAGAGTTCTCTTCACTGAAGATTATTTCTGGACAATGTTGTTAGCCTTATTTCTGAAGGATTGTACTACATATGAGAGCAGAGTGGTGGTCAGCAAGTGTATTTTCCTGGCTTTATCCAGAATGTGTAAAGTGTAACATTTCTGCATTGTCCAGGCTGCAGGAGGGCAGTGAATCTGGTTCTCCTGCGTCTCAAGTGTGTGGTACTCTGGCTGTGTTATCTGTGTATGTGATTCATTTTGCCTTTTTTTTTTTTTTTTTTCTTTTCTAACATTAATGTCAGGTAGTCAGCACCCCCTTCCCCACCCCCTAACCTCTACCTTCTGTGCTGTGAGGTTCTAAATGGGCGACACCCTTCCTTGGAAATGGATCCCGTGAGTGATGCTGGAGCTGTTGGTGAAGGACAGGGGCACTGTCCCCCTGCCAATCAGCAGCCTTAGTGGCTCCAGCTGACAGGCAACAAGCAGTGTGCCTGTCTGGTCCAGCTCTGAGGCTTCTGCTTTTCATGAAAGAGAATAGGCTGTATGCTGTAAGATGGCAGGAAGAGGAAAGGATTTATTAACCTGTGACTTTTCCATTTGTTTGTAAGTAAGTACAGGGCAATATTTTGTTTTCCTTCAGATGAAGTCCCAGTTTGTGGTGGAGGAGTTATTGGTAACTTCTGAGGTGCCTTCTGTAAAACTGCTTGTGCAAAAGGAGTATTCACAGAGTTGGTCTCCTAGATTTTTAGAGCAGTGCTATGGCAGTGGAATGGCTACAAATGAGAGCTCTCTCCTTTAGTCAAATAGTAATCCCATGAAGTTCAGACTATGACAGCAGCTCTAAACCAAGATGCTTAATTTCTCTTCAGGGGCTCATTTGTCACAGGCTAACACTGCTTTGCAAACTGTAAAGAAAGCTTTTCAGATTCTTCTCAGACATCTTCGTGATAGACCTGTGTTTCACAGAAGTTGTCCTGAGTGATTTCTGATTTTGCTGGTGATATCCTGTGCCTTATTGGTGTAGATCTCTAAATGGAGTGAGCTTCTCCAAACTTCATCATATTGGGTTCAAGGCTTCTATTACTCATTTAAGTTGATCATGTGAATGTTACGCAGCTCAGTATTATAAAAGATTGTGTTTTTCAGGAGCAGAAGAGCAAAGCAAGTGAAGGAATTCACTTTTACCAGGATTGCTTTGGGAAGGGCTTTTATCTGTAGCTTCGGCTTTTTCTCAACTCAAAGTCACAGTTTTCAGTTTTTGGGAATTCAAATATTCTGGAAAATGATTGTGTCAAATCAAAATCCAGAAGGTCTCTCTGTCATTAATGTAGTGAATTGTCAGGAGACAAGTCTTTTAACACCAAATTACTTAGTTTTCATTCCAAACTCTGAAGAAACAACAGTTATTGATTCAGACTTGGTTTCTCCTGTCTTGCAATATGAAATCACAATATTTGTGCCACTCTTCAGCTCCTGCTCCTTTTAGTTTGAAGCCTTTCAACACAGTCCTTGCTTATGTATTATCTTGAGCCTAATTCCTTCTCTCATTCCATCCCTGTGTAGTTTTGCCTCCTCTTGAAGCAGAACTCTGGACTTCCTGTACACAAAACTTGAGCCTGTCTGTAAGCCTGGTTGCTTCCAGCTTCCTCCTGTGTGCCCGGCAGGGAACGAGCAGGAAAGCAGAGAAGCTCTGCTTTCAGCTACAGTGCTTTGTGCCACAGTGGCATCTAGCTGTAGCAGTCACAGCTAAGCTACTGCAGTCTGTGCAGTTCTGGTTTGGATCAGGTCAGCTCAGATGAGCTTTTTAAAGAATTCATCTACGAAAATTCTGAGCATATGCAAAGTATGATCAAAGCCTTAGGATGGTTTTAGGATTCTTTTTTTTTTTTTTCTCTATCCAGCAGATGAGCAAGAGACAGTGTCAGAAGTTTCACATCTCGGCTGCAAAACTGGAGTGGTTTGGGTTCAAAGGGGCATTTAAAATCATGTAGTTCCAACCTCCCTGCTATTGTCAGGGACACCTCCCACTAGAATAGGTTGCTCACAGCCCCATCCAGCCTTGAACGCCTTCAGGGAGGGGCATCCACAACCTCAATGAACAACGTATTCCAGTGTATCATCACCCTCACAGTAAATAATTTCTTCCTCATATCTAGTCTAAATCCATCCTTTTCCAGTTTAAGGCCATTTTTCCTCATCCTGCTGTAATATGCCCCCATAAAAAGTCCCTCTCCAGCTTTCCCGCAGTCCCATTTCAGGTACTGGAACGCTTCTACAAGGTCCCCCCATAGCCTTCTCTTCTCCAGGCTGAAGATCTCCAGTTCTCTCAGCCTGTCCCTGTAGGGGAGGTGTTCCACAGCCCTCTAATTATCTTTGTGGCCCTCCTCTGGACCTGCTTCAACAGCTCGGTGTCCTTGTGCTGGGGGCCCCAGAACTGGACACCGTATTCCAGGTGGGATCTCACGAGAACAGAGTGGGTGGGCAGAATCACTTCTCTCATCCTGTTAGTTACACTTCTCCTCTTGCAACTTAGGATACTTTTGCATTCTGGGCTGCAAGCACACATTGCTGGCTCATGCTGAGTCTTTCATCAACCGATATCCCCAAATCCTTCTCCTCAAGAGAGATGCTAAAGCATTTGAAAGATCTGGCTACAAAACAGTTTTTATATTTAAAATAATTTCACACCCTAATATAGTCTCGGAAATAGTTTAAGTTTTTTGTTTGTTTGTTTTGTTTTTACCAAAGCCTTTTTAAAAAATTTTAAAAAATTTTTAAAACAATCAGCATGTAGTAAATACTGTCAAGTAACTACTGGGGACTGAGCGAGCATCGCTACTGAAATGAGAAAAAAGCTTCAGCAAATAAAAACACAGGATATTCCTGTAGCAGGTGATGCTGAAGATAGTTTTGCTGTTTCTCCATTGGTATCATTTAGAAATATGTTTTGTTGACAATTATTTTATACTGTGGGTTTACAGATAGATCTTCAACCAAAATTCAATTTGCATGTATCCAGATTATAGCAACAAAACAAACCAATGCAATAAATGTAAAATTTCCTTAGGTTTAAACCTACAAAGGTTTCCTAGCATGCCCAATTTTTCTGATTGCTGCTGATGTTTAAGAAAATATATGGGTTTATGGTAAATTTTTTCGTATCAGGAATAGATCCACAAAGCTGCTGCTGGTGTGTAAGAGTTTACAGCCCTACTCAAGTCCTGTAAGCATTCTTCTAATTTGTAAGTCAATCTTCATAACTTTTCTAGCATTTTCCCTTCTAGTTCTTCAAAGTAGATCAAAACCTTAAATCACTCTGCATGCAATGATTTGTGAGATACACATGCCAGTGAAAATATGTTTACAGTTAAAATAATCTTCAGGATGTTTTTTTTTGTGTCATGTAGATAAGACTGGAAACTTGACGAATGGACTGTACAGAAAAAAAGTGTTTTCATTATTCTCATGGCAGACTCTCCTGCCATTTATCAGAGGGGAGGCTTGAAGAGCCATGGTGCGTGCAGCAACACCCAGCAGGGCGTAACTGTGTCATGAAGCCGGCCATAGGGAACTGCTAATCAGGGCACACAGGGCAGGAGGACTTGCTTGTTGGAATGCTTTCTCCAGTGTATTCTGGAACATTTAGTAGTTTTAGATGTTAATAACCTTGTCCAATTAAAGGGAAAAAAAAAGTTAATTTTTAATATGGTGACAATTTTGTGACATGTATTTGACAAGCTCCTTTGATCAAGAGCTGAAGCTAGGACTGAGGAAACCTCAAAACACATTTATGTACTGCACTGCATCCACAGAGACAGGGGGACTGACATGGTACCTTGTCAGAAAAATCCTTTGGTATTCTTAACACACAATATTTATGTATTTCTAATTTGTTTTGCGAGAGTTTAGTTTTAATTAAAATTTAAACATTATGAAATCAAATGATTTAGTTTCAGGGCTTTGGAGCAGAATGAAAAATTTTTAATAAGCTTTTACATTTTTTATAGAAGGAAATGAAAGTTACAGTTTACTGTTCACCATGCTTTCTTTCCTTCTTTTTTAAAATTAAAAGACTAATTAAGATGATACACTGGTGAGACTGTGGATCAAGGGGGAAGCCATGTCTCTTCACAGTACTACTGTAGTCGAGACCTGTGACAGGATGGTGGAAGAGAAGGAAGAAGAGAAGGGAAGGATGATGTATGGCCTGGAAGTATATCTCATGTGGGCTCTCTTCCTCTCTACCTCTGCCCTCTCACTCATTTTGTTTCTTCAGGATAAAAAGCTTGATTTGCTTTCCCTCTTCTGTAATTCAGTGTCTTGCTCTTCTGTCATTAGTATCATCAGACAGTGACAAAGTAATAAAAACCCACCCAAATACTGTACTTTCAGAAGTAATTTATATTTTTAGAACTAATTTTATAATAATTTCTATTATTCAGCCAAGATTTAAAAATAAAATAAAAATTACCATGTCTTTTGGTAGATGAAGGAATTAAAACTTTAATTCATTTTTATATACAAGCCATTTAGAGATATGGCTGTGGACTTGATGGAAAATCTGTCAATAAGCTGTCTCACAGACGTATAGTGTATGTACATATGATGATACTATATTGTAGTTTATGTACATATGATACTATGTAGTATAATTACATTTAAAATACTGAAACTTTTTTGTCCTGTTTTTTTTTTTTTTTTTTTAATCTTACATTTTTCTTCTGATAGGCATGAATTTCTTTTAGAAGTCATTTTTCAGGACTGTTTCCTAATTCTTATTGATATGCACAGAAGGCTGGTGATGGTGGGGAAGCTAGGTGTATGACTGGAGGAGGGTGTGGGGCTGAGGGATAAAATGCAAAGTCAATCTGTCTTCTATAATAAATACATATTGGCTCCATAAATTTGGTTACATTTGAAAGTTACACTTAAAAAAGACAAGAAAAAAGAGCCTGAACTCTTTAAACTTCATGGTTACTTATGCCTTTAGAGATATAGATGAAGAGAAATTATTGAAGTAGAGAACAAGATGCAAATCCTGTAATGGTATTATAACAAACTTACATAAGCAGAGTCTGTGTGAACGAACTGTGGATTTGATACTGGAAAATTATTTATTATTCCTTTTGTCACACATGCACATATATTTGGCTAATATCTGTATAAAGATCTTAATGGGGCAGGCTGAAATATGAGCCAACAGAGCTATATTAGGACTGAAAAATTAGTTTTTGAATCATTAGCATAAAAATGAGGGGCAATCTCGTCTATTTCAAAATAGTGGAATTAGAGGAGACCCTTTGAAAAACAGAAGTGGAAGGAAAATTAACAGTGATTTCATGATAAAGAAGCATACTGGTATGTAGAAGGAAAACCAAGAAAGCAAATCACTGCAAACGTAGAAGGCCTCCAGAATAAAACCTCACTCCATATATTAGACAACGGGAAAAGGAGATCATAGAGCAGGAGGCTAAAAACATTGATCAAACTTGCAGAGTGATTTATTGGTAGAATTTTATCCTCAAACATGTGATAGAGGAATGGTCATTTTGCATGATTTCCAGGAGAAACATCATCTGAAATAAAGAGACCAATCATGTTTCCTGTTTCAGTGCAGTTATGAAATCTTCTGTTTCTCATCATTCTTTATCTGGATCACCAAACCTTTGTATCTCTTTCATGGTTGAGTACTAGGAAATTATCAGGATCAAGATGAAAGTGTGCTGCTTTTACACAGCATTTTTAACTTGAGAGTTCTACCTGTTTGTCTTGTAGGAAAGCCTGGTACAAAATGCCAAAGATTTGATGAATGCTCTAAATTAAATAATAATAAACCAGAAAATGTGAGTGGGAAAATGTTTCTGTGTGCATGTCTTGTTTGTGTATCAGGAGGATTCCCTCACAGCTTTAGAAATTTCAGCATAGATAATATAGGATCTCTGCTCCTGAGGTTATCAAGTCATTGTCCTATATCATTTAAGCCCAAGCATATCTTAATAACTTCTTACATAAGTTTATTATCATTTTCACCATTGGTAAACATGCTTTAAAATAATAATCAAGGCTCAAATGCACATACTTTTAAGTGTTAAGATTCAAAATGTATTTCAGAGATTAAAATCTGTAAAATCTTTCAGCATATTCAACACTGGAAGTAGTTTGTTATTAATCAAAACTTAAGCAAGCTTTGGATCCAGGTGCTTGCTTCATTCTAACTACATCATTATCAGCATCACAGGAAAGTCTAGGATCCAAATAAGCAAGCAACTCTAAGAAGCTAAGAGTGAGACCAACTCTGTATCCAGACTTTGCAATATCATCTAAGTCCATGTGTCAACAAGCCCCCTTTCAAACAAAAAAAAAAAAAAAAAAAAAAAAAAAAAAAAAGAAGGAAGGAAAAAAAAAACAACAAACAAGACAAAAGGCAGCTGTTAGTGAGCTTTCAGATGTGGTATATGTGCTTTAGAGATCAATCTTTCCTTCTTCAGTGGCCATAGACTTGCTATGCAATTATTAACCAATGTAATTTGCAAAATCTTAAAAACAAAGCAAACAAACAAAAACCAAAGAAAACAAGAAATTTAAAACAAATATTACAAATAATACAGATTGCTGTGATATTTTGCTGGGATACCACATATTCTTCTGCATAGAGCAACACTGTTAGTGCTACTGGCAAGTACTGATCCTTTACCAGCAACCATGACAGTCAAGCCCCTAGTCTAGCATGTAATCAGGGTTATGAGATGCTCAGTACTCAGACAACACTTCAGCAAAGCCCTGAGATATGTGTTTAACTGTCGACATGTCAGGAGTCCCAGTGGTCCTCTAAGTGCTCTACTGGACTGCAGCCAACTTGGTCAGTTCTTTGAACAACAGGGCTGCTTGCAGTAAACATATATTTTACCCTATGGTTTCAGTGTAGGAGCTGCCAAGCTCACATGTTGCTTGTAGACTTATGACTCCAGTGATGTTATCAGTCTTCATGTAGAAAGAAGAAAAATATTCAACTCTGGAAAGGTCTGCCTACATGGCTCATCAAGCAAGCAATGCAACCAGACATATCTGTATATCCCCTTCCTGTCGTAATAGTTTTCTTAGGGTATGGCATGCATGTCTCTACCCATGGAATAGCTGTTAACCATAGTGAGTTCTTTTTCAAAGAACTTTTTAAACTAATGAAACTGAGTGGCATTTTAAAATTGTTTCCAGTTTTCACAAGGGAACTGCATTGCAGCAGAAAAAAAAATTGCTTCAGTCTGCTGCTCATTGCTGATCCTTGGCCAAAAAAGTCATTCAGTGTTGCATAGATGAGTGACTCTAAAATCTGTATCAGCTGAATCGCTTTTTTTTTTTTTTTCCTCAAGTGAACAGCATGCTCCACTTGTGGGATTGTGCTGGGAACAAGTTCATTAAGCTAACAAAACGAGACAGGTATATAGCAGAACTGTCAGAAAGAACTCACATTGATCCAACCCAGTGTCTTGTTAATGAAGTACTGTATTTATGGGATAGTACTAAAGGTTTTTAAGGTAGTGAACCATTTATGTCATTTTCTGTGATAAGCATTACATTTTGCAAGTGAAAACTACTTGTGTTGAGCATGCCCTTTGGGTACTATGATTCAGGTATAAATATAAGACCTTTGAAAGAAAGGCTAATCAGCTTGATAGCTTCTGAATGTTTGTTTGTTTAAAAAAAAAAAAAAAAGTTTTGAAAGTTAGCAGAGAAGCAATATAACTAATTTTTTCAGTGTTGCTTTGTTTGCAGCAGTGTCTGAGTGGTAAAATGGAGGCCAGCACCTCTGCCTGGAGTTTTGGCTCTGAATCTACTCAGTGATGAAATTTCACATTGTCAAAGACTCTGGTCATTTTGCTGAATGGTTTGTTCTTGCTTGTACTACAGAATAAAAATCTTTAAGGGAAAGAAGAAAAATAAAACTTTAAATATCAGTAAATTAAAATGAAGCATGCAAATTAAGAAGTAGTTAAGAGGCATGAAGGAAGGCTTAAGGAACAAGATCTTTGTGAGACCGTAGCTTGAGAGTGATCTCAGCACAACTCTTGCTGAGGTTGTTGGTATAAATTTAAAAACTAAAACTTGAAGCTGATTTTTTTTAATGTATAATGGATCATTTATAGTCAAGAATTCCTTCTGATTTTTTCCTTATAGATATATTTTTTTAATTAGAAAAATAAATGTAATGTCATCACTATTGCTTATATTTTATATTACTGTTTATCTCCAGCAAACTTTTGTATTCCAGGCTGTAAAAATGGATCATGTTCTGAAGTGATTTCATCTAAGTATTATGATTAGCATTCTCTGTTCACTTTGGGTCCTTTCCTTTTTAGTTCAAGTGTGGGGATCAGAATGAAAAACTCCGAACTTCGTAAGTAAAATATTCCTCATAATAATTATGCAAAATGCAATTGTCTACTGAATGAATTAATAGCATTCATCAGAATAGCATATGAAAAATCAAAGATACTTCCAAATATTAAATAATGAATGGGTCATTCTGAAATTAAAAAAAATTAAACAGATACATTGGTCATAGGCTGCTACTCACCCTGTGAAATTGCATTTGACCTCCATTTAGGTAATTGTATTATGCCTGCCTAAATTTCCATGCACAGTGATTTACAATTGAACATCCTATTCTACTCCTCCTATTCTACTTTACTGCATGTGGCTGCTGTTTATTGCTGTGTAGTTATATTTATTTAGAGGATGATCATGTTCTAGTGGCTAACTCCCATGGCTCCTATATAGATTTGTATGACAAGCGTGCTTTCCAGCTAGATAATTAATGCCATGTAAACAAAAGATTACTTATATTTATGTGTGTTTATATATTCCGATGTATTTCTGATAAAAGAGAGGATACAAAAATGTAGAACACATGGAAAACAATTGTGTACATTTCTTCGTGAAAATGACTGGGGGCTCCTTTGTAAGGACGTTGCCAAGAAACATCCCAGAAACTACTTCATCAGGAAAAGAGACATTTTCATAATGCTGGCCTTACAGCTCCATGCAGATATATTGAATATGAAGATATTTCTTCCTGCCTGAACAAAGGCTCAGCAGTTATCTGACATCAGTCTTCAAATGTAATTGCAAGTTTAAACTCATTGAAGAGAAAGGTGTTTTATCATAGAGAAGGTAGTGTGTGCTCGTTTTTCATTTTTAATCAGGCTTTAGCTTTGTGGCTTCATTCTAAGAAGAATTCATATCAGATGGAAATAATAGACAGAAGGTCTAATTTAAGCCCAATAATTTGAAACCTGTTTAAGAGTGTTGGAAAATGGATTGCTTTGTAATAGTTATAGTAAAATGTCTTGCAGTTGTGACAAACGAACTTTTTCCCACTTTATAGCCAGAGGACTATTTTGCAAAAGGGTAAGAACTTGATATAAAACAGTGATTGGCTTAGACACACAAGCTCTGAACTGTATGTAATGTCTATTCTAACTGTACCTGGGTTGAACTGTGAAGTACTAAATAATGCATATGTGAAATAAATGTTAGATCTGAGTGGCAGTGGAACTCTAGAGACTAGTCAAAACAAACAGCAACTTACTTATTTTATTAGTAAATGTTTGGGCACTAGCAAGAAAGAGAAAAGTTCTTCCATTTTTGCAGTACCTTTGAAATCAGCCTAACACACTTTCTGTCAATCTGTTTACGAAACCTTCCTGAAGAAATGGGTAGGTAAAGCAAGTCAGGTAAAGGAAGGACTAGTTTGAGTCTATCCTCAAAACATAATTCAAGCATGAACACAATCTGGTCTTTGAAAATGCCAGGTGTCCTGATGCTTTCTTCTTCATCTCCATCTCACGTATTAGTATTTTCTGCATCCTGGCAAGACTGATAAAAAAAAATAATTGTTCCACTTTCTAAAGGAACTTCGAGCCAGGACTCAGACTCAGTTTTGTTTTCAGTGCAGAAAGTGTATAATTCCCAAAACTTCAGCTAGTTCTCAAGAAACATAGCAATTGAACTTTTTATTTGATTCCAGTGTTTTCTAACATAGAGATATTTTTTAGGCTTGAAGTTCACCTAAAAATACAAACTTCAGTACTTCAAAAACTGAAATGGGGCACTGAGAATTACAGAAGTGTTTAATGACATTAGATGTTGAACTACAACTATTGTTTAGGTAGAACATATAATGTACATCCTAAATTATTTAATTTACTTAATTATCTCCTAATTACAGTCTAATTAATTACTAATTTATCTTAATTTCCTCTGGTAATTTCCCTATTAATCCCTACTTCAATATGTTACATTTTTATCCTTCCTCCTTTAATTGGGAAACAAATTCTATAGTCTTTGCTATGACAAAATAAATATTTCTACCTCCTGCAAAAGATAGCTAATTGTGGCTCTGAAGACTTCATATTTTCAGTACAAAATCAAATGACAGTCCAAGGGTCAGTTGCACTGAGAATCCAGGAAAACAAGAATTCTTGACATGTTATAGTTTTCCTACTTAAAAAATAGAAAAAAGTTGTCTTTGTGTGAAAACCAAATATCCTGATATCTTCATGAAATATGGTAGTTTCAATGTCTTATTTAAACAGATCTTTACTGATTCTCATTTTAGAGTATTTATTTTATTGAAGAAAGTTATGTCTTTTTTCTCCATGAGTGAATATTAGCCATTTGCATTTCTTCCTATTCCAGAGCTCAAGTTTCTCCTTCCTTGAAAAACTTTTTCAATTAAATGGTCTAGTTTATTTCCCTCTCATTGGAATACAACAGCATAGAGGTGTAGGTATCAGTTGTTTATATCTTGCATACATATGGGGGGAAATCATTTCAAAGTGAAGGAGGCACACAGTTCAAGTGATCTTTCACAATATAACATGAACATTTTAATCAAAAAGGATTCTGTTGTTAGCACAGATGGAGGAAAAGCAGTGGGAACATAAGCTGTCCAATGGTAGCAGAGCCAGAAAAGAAGAGATTCTCAATTAAACAGTGTTGGCAGAGTGTAGTTCCCTGTAATTGTGCAACAAGTCTGATGTTACATACAGGATGAGCTGAAATGGTTTTATTTTGGAGATTTTTTAAGGATTGCTTTCAGACTCGCATCACATAATTTTCAAATAAATAGATTTATTATGCTTTTCAACCATTAGGGAAAAAAAAAATCTAAATCATCGGAGAAAAAAAAAAAAGAATCAAAATCTGTCATAGGGTAGATATAGGGTAGATGGCATCTTTGCACTCCTGGGAGGTTTCTGGGTTAAGAGTGATACAGAAATATTTTTTGTCTGCATGATACTTAGCATCTATATGCTTTTAACTAAGTAGATCTTATCTTAGAGAAGAAAGGAAGAAAACGTAAAGAGAAGGGGTAAGTCGCAAGGAGAGCGGTGGATATTATATGTCTTTCTTTGCAGCTTACGATGGCATAACTTAAAGATGACAACAGAAACAGCTGGAGCTTTTTGTTGCTGAGTTATTTTTGTATAGATAGTGGTTATGGTGAATGAGAACACTGTCAGGGTCTTGTTACTCTTCTGACTGCTGCTGCTTCCACTGCGGCCTGTGTATTACCCAGATTGCAAAGTTTTTGGGCTCACCCTATGCAGCCGATGATGAAGGACTTAAACTGAATTGCTTGATAATAAATTAGCTTTGATACATCCTCCTGAGAAGATGCTCACCTCTGACTGAGGGGCAGTAACAAACAAGTTGGCATGTGATATCTCTAACGACCATAGTGGTTTTCTAATTAAATGTGTGTCAGGTCTGTTGTATGGACTGAAGTAAATTAAGTGGAGAGCAAATGGCTTTCAGCTAGCAGGATGGTCATGGAGCCCTAGTCCTTTCCTTCTCTGGAGAGCGGTGAGGCAAGCAGGGCTTTGGCTTCTGCAAGATTTAAGGTTCCGACAACATTGTAAGCAGCCTAAATCTGGGATAGATTTTTTTTCCAGGATTATAATTTAGATTTAAAACTGCTACCTAAAAGCTTGTAAGAGTGGCCACTCTTGGGAGTTATTTTAATTCTCTGTGATTTCAGTGTTTTCTTTATTTTTTTTTATGGGCATAAATATACTTTTATTAGAAAAATGATTGTAGTTTAACCTTTGTATTTAATTTTGCACTTGCCTGTATATTAGGACTTCTAGGTTTTTTTGGGCAAGGCCTTGTCTTACTCAGTGAATAAGTTTATCTGCTATATTAATAATCTTTCTAAAATCTGGAAATCTAATTATGATCTTTCTTATCCTTTGAATTGAGGCTAAATACAAATTAAAACTGTTTTTCTGGCTTTGTAGTATTTAGTAACATGAACCAATGTTCATGTAGAATGCAACTAAAGAATCCAGAAAATTCAAACTGAAGAAGTGTTTGACTTCTGTAGAATTTTATTGCTTTGTTTTTCTCAAGCACTAAGTCAGCAGCAAGCAGCAGCATTGGTGTGGAATCCAATCAAGTTATTTCTACTCATTGACTTACTGACTTCTGCTTTTGGGGATTAAGACTTGCTAACTTCAAAGCCTGAGTTCAGTTGAATGAAGAAGACTGGTAAGTGGAAATAAGGTTACTAGTCTACATCCTCAATCATCAAAAGGCATTTAAACCCACTGTCACTTAGCATTGAAGGTCATGAGGCTCTAAGAATCTGCTTGTGTTTCAGTACTCAACAAATCATGCTTCAGAAAGTCTTATCACTTATCTCACTGACTGATTTTCTAGTAGCACACAGTGACCCACAGTAGAAACTATTCATTCATTAAGGCAATCAGGCCTCAATTGATAAAATTTTGGAAATATTAGAAAATGAAAAGATGAATTATTTTCTAGAACACAAATATCCCCTCTTATTTGTCCTACAGAAATAGAGTGAGTAGCAGCTTTTAGTATTTTAGTTAATAATTTCCCTCCATTCAAGGAATATAGTGCCATAAGTGCACTTTGTTTTGTTTTGAGTTTTCCCAAAAAACAGAAGCCTTTGGTGTCAGTAAAGGTTCTCAAGTCCTTGAATTATCCCTCTTGGCCTATCTTTAAATCTAATCTTAGCCAAGCACTTACTAGTTCTATGATAAATTCAGTGATTATGGGCCAAATTATTTTTTTCAGTTACTTTACTGAAACCCACTGCAATCAATATGAGATTGGACTTCTGTAACAGGGAAGAATTTGGGCTACTGTCTTCAAGAGATAAGAACAGGGCAAATAATGTAACAACCTTTTCCAACAAAACAGACTGAGACAAACTTAGTGTCATGTGCTATTCTTGATGTATATAGAACTTCAAGGGTCTTAATTGGAATTTCTTTTATTTAGAAAAATAATTTTTTACTTTTGGTTAGGTGCAGAAGGAGCTTGGGTGGAAAGCATTGCAAATTAATTTAACAAGCTTACAAAGTACTATATTTATTTCACAGGTGACAGCATCTTCAAAGACTCAGTATGGCACTGTACACATAGTAATAGGAGTCCTTTCTTTGAATCCTAAAAACCCCATCAAGAAATAACTCAAATTATGGCTGTAAATGAGAATGAGTATAGACAAGCGACTTTGCACCATAGTGTTTTGTTGAAATAACATGACCTCAACTCTTTTCTCTCTCCAGTTCAACTGCAGCACTTTTGTAAAACAAATTGTAATTCTTCTTGTCATGGAGTTTCAATCTTTAAATCAAAATACCTGCAAAAGGGTATGTCTGACTATGTGAATGTACATACACTTACCATAAACCATTTGACTAGTTTGTCCACAAAAATGGATAGAGAACAAGTTAACTCCTAACGTCATTGTGCTGTGCTTCTGCACTTGGATGATTGTGATGCTGTCTTCTATAACAGACATAGTCATATAGACACGTTCAAAATGTTTTTGCACTGCTTTGCACTGTTAAGTGGTTATATTGCATGCTTAAAGTAGTTGCTTTTCAGTGTCAGGTAGAACAATCTGTAGCATTACATTCAAGTTAAAAAAGTATATAAATAATATGTTCGCAAAGTATTTTTAGACTCTTGGCTGAAGGGGGATTTATATAAATGTAAGATATTATTATCTTTAGAGTCATTTTATTAAATAATAGTGGTAGGTGTCTCTAGGCATACCATTTATGTACATGAAAAACAATGGTTGACTGCTTGCATTAACATCACAGTGTGTTGAAATGATGACAATAACAAATATCTCTGGAACACCAGCAGAAGCCATGGTATCACATGTATACTGTGCAGTATGTGAGCAAGCTGCAACAGCTTTATAGAGGATTGTAAGGAAGTGAATAATACTAAGCTGAAATAGTATCAGAAAAATACAAAATGAAGTGAGTAGCCTATATCTGGGGCTCTATGAAGAATAAATTGGATTGCTAGTAAAGCAGGACTTCTGCTGACTGGCAGATGACACTTGTTTTTCCTTATTTAGAAATTTATTTGGGATTTTTCACTGAGAGGGTAGTGATTTTCACGGAGAGGATGATGAGGGGCTGGAGCAGTCTTCCCAGAGAGGTTGTAGATGCCCTGTCCCTGGAGGTGCTCAAGGCCAAGTTGGATGGGCCCTGGGCATTGATCCGGTACTTGATCTAGTGGCTGGCAACCCTGCCTGTGGCAGAGGGTTTGGAACATGATGATCTTTGTGATACCTTCTAACCCAAGACATTTTTCAGTTTTGCTGTAGCACTGAACACAGGAAAGAGACCAGTATGAATCTGTCATTGTGAATCAGAAATGGCAGAACTTTCAAAGGATCCACCATTTCAAAAATTGTGTGGATATTTTTCTCTGAGAAATGTCTTAAAAAACTCATGATAGCCAGACTCCTTTTTTTTTGTTTGTGACTTTTTTTTTTTTTTTTTTTTGTCATTCTCCAATGAATATCTGGATTTCTTTGAGGTGAAAATGTTGACCTAATTCTTTAAAAGTGAAGCAAGAGTATTCTTCAAGAAAAGTAAAGATTTTGAAAGCAACAGAATGGCAAATGTAGATAGATTTCTCTGGAAGACAAAGAATCTGCATGTGATACAATATTGTGTTTCCCACATTTATTTTTGTTCTTTATTGGATAGAATACTGCACCACTAAATTCCGAATTATCATGAAAACCCAGAAATAGAGCCCTAATTACATAGCCTGCTGATCAAGGCAGTCATCTGGGTTTTGGGACACTTGTATACAAGCTCCCTTCCAATTAGCGCATTCCAGATGAGGTCCCAGTAGCTGGCCTGCAATCAGCTTGGCACACATTCAGTAAATAGTTTTCTGTGCAAAGAAGAAAACCTCAGAAAGAAGATGATACTCTTAGATATCGTGCCAGTTAATGCATACTTATGATGTACAGTGTGCAAGTATTTAATCTGAAGCTGAGATCTAAGGTGTTACTTTTTCCTCAGCTTTCTACTGTTCAGTTTAAATACAAAGATTTGACAGAAATAATGCTGTAAATTAAAATTTTAATGATTCTTGTTATGGTTATGTTTCTTGATAATGGTCTATGTAATATTTATCTAATTTAGGTTTTATTTTAACTTTTTCAACTTTTTATGCTTTGTTCTGCCTTGCAAATTTGATAAAAATGTTTGACTAAACATACATAAATTTCCGGCTTTAACCAACAACTTTTCTGGTAAGTGTGGGAATGGATTTTTGTTGCAATGTTAACCTCCTTAGAGATTGCTCCAAAAGTAATGCTTCCTATTTATTTCCGTGGAATCTACAACAGAAATGAAGAGCACAACAACAGTATTTGATAGTGCAAATTCTCAGCAACTAAACACTAGTTTTCAACAGTCACCACCATTAGCTATGCCTCCAGAGACAAACAAGAACTTGCATGCTGTGCTCATAAAAATCTGCACCAGTGGAGGTAACCCACTGTCACCACTGCTGAAATGTACCTTGCACCATCTTACTATGCCCACATCCACTGTTTGGTCTCCATGAACACTTATCGAGTGTCAATGAATATCAGTGGGTGCAATTTTTTCTGCATGAAGGAATTCAGTTCTACCCTTTGATTCCTACACACTTTCATGTTAGATGCCATTTTGTCAGACTACCCCTCTGCTGCTACCTGTCCCACAGCAACAAAATGTAATGTAATATTGGCAAGAAGCTTCTACTGCCATGTTTTAAGCATCTGCCTTTGATGTCATTAGCCAACATAATAAAATAGGAAGCATTACTTTTGCAGCAGTCCTTGTACTAGAAAAGCTCAGGCTTAAGACATAGTATTTGCTTGAATGAGAAGTGCGTTCCGATTCAAAAAGCTTGCAGTGCTTTGGCCTGACATTAGGAAAGCCTGAAATTCAGAAATGGAAAAGGGCTTGCAGATATGTGACAAGAACTAGCTTGAAGGCTATGTCCTACTATAGATTTCAGAGAGAAGGGGAAAAAAGCCATTTGTATTTAAGAAGCCTTCCAATAGGCTGTACACATTTCCCATTTATCTGGAATAGCACATTTATTGGACAAGTCAGAGAAGTGCCTATGTATTTTATTGCTGTGATTTAATTTTTGTTGGTTTTTTTTTTGCTGTTGTTTTTTCTTTCTCATCTTGCTGCATAGAGTATATAGACTAGTTTTCCAGGAACAAAGGCAAATGAAAACTATTACTTCCCTTCTTTCTGCCCAAAGTATTCTTAAGCCAACAAATAAATTTATGAATGGACACTTTTTTTTTACAGAGAAGTCCAGGTAAAGCTTAAAACAGAAAAGAAACATTTTTCAACCCACAGACTTCAGGAGACTCATGAAAATGAATGATGATAATTTTATATAAATAGTACATATACCTAACTGTGAATGTACATATACAAAACCATTTATCTAAGTAAAAAGTAAAAGGTGTATGTATCCATACACACACAACCTTTTTTGTGATGACCACATCTGCAAGAAAGAATTGAAATTAAATTTGCCTGTTTTGATAATGACTTGCTAATTGCCTTTCTGTTTTCCCATGTTTTTTTAGGCCACTGTTTCTGTCAGTCCACTAGTCTTTGTTTCATAATGGTAATTATCTGCCCAAATTCTTCAAGAATGAGTATGAGTCAAACACAGTGGTGCTCATGCTGTGGGTGAATTAATTAAAGCACCAAGAAATTCATGCTCAGTAACAAGAACAATTGGCTTGATGCACTCTAATGTAGATTTACTCACAGAGACCTAAGGGTATGAGAAGTAACTGCTGGGAGCATCCACCACAAATTGGAATGTACTGTAAATTCTGTGTCTCTGTTCTGAACTTAGGCTACTAGTCATACAGCAAGTGGCTCTTTCACCCACATCTGTTCATCCTGTCTCATTAATGTTGAAGACAGCTGTTGCCACTATGCTTCAGTGGGGTAAAGTATAGTGAGAACAAAAGTCTGGAGAAGGCATTATGTGTAGGAAAGAAGGGCAGGAAGGGGGTCCAGAAACCTGGAATGGAAGTAATTCAAATGAAGCTCCTATATAACAGCGGGACCTGGAGGAGCTTTACTGCCAAGCCATATGGGATGGAAATTAGGTAATGAGAGGACACTACTGCACCATTCCATCATCTATAATTATTTCCTGGAAACTGCAAACTTTGATATATGCATGAAGAAATACAAAGCTGTAGATCAGGAGAGGGAAGACTGGATTGGCAGCCTTTGTAAGAATTCAGCCCAATAAGCAATAGTCATTCAAAATGCAATTAGATTTTAACAGCCTAATTCAGTTACAGGTGAAATTTCAGAGGTTTCACTGTGGATAAACACAATGTGTGCAGTCACAGTTTATCCATTACTTAGACAGTTATTTTCAGAAATGAGGATTGCATTAGGTTACTGAGAGCCTACTTCAGAACATGCATAGGCTGAAGTAATCAATTGCAGAGGTCTAATTATGTCCTTATGAATGTAAATGAGTTGTTGCAAAATTACTTCAAAGAGCAGGATATCATTTAGGTCCTCGACCACATATTTGGAAGATTGAAAACAAACTGATCAAACAAATCTCTATTTATACAGCATTGTTTTCACATGTATTGCTTCTGTTGATAACAGTTTCAGTGTTTGGTTAAAACTGTGCAGCTTCCTCTATGGGCAATTTCATTAATTTAGTTCAAGAATCCATTGATTTTAGCTTTATATAAGAAAGAAATAACTTCAAATTTATATATATTGATTTTAAATAGGATTATGATAAATTGCCTGTAGGCACTGGTGAGCCCACAAATTTTGGCAACTTAGTAATAATTCCCACTTTCAAGCTCTGTAATAAGTCAATTGTTTCTCACCCCACTCATCTTCCAGCAAGACTTTCCAGGGTAACTTGGAATTAATTTCATTCTTTTTCTACTCCTAAGTTCTTCAAACCATAGACAAATATTGTCTAAATGTCAAAGGCGCTGTAAATATAATTTAGAACTAGTAAAATGCATCAGTTGCATTTAGTTTTCTAATAAAGCTCGGAGATGTTTCTGTGTTTTTGTTTTGTTTTTTTGATATTGAGGAGTTGGTTTTTATTTTTTTTTAGGAGGTATTATGTCTTAGTGGAAATTTTAAAACTTTTGGCTTGCTTTTATAACTGTGTTTCAAGTCTTCTGGTTTAGCATAGTGCAGCGTACTGTGGTGGAGCTGGCTACCTTTTAGCTACTGTCATGCTCCTCTTGTTTGAAAATTGGCCATGGACCAGTCTGATTTGCTTCGTGATTTAGAGAAAATTAAAGCTCATTGCCTTAATGCTGCTTACTGGCAAATAGAAATTGCTGGAACTTAAGGACATCACAGATTCATCCATTTTTTACCAATTGTGCTCTCTGCAATAGAGGTTCAGAGAAAAAGGAACATGGCATCACACCAATATTCCTGCTCATTAGTGAAAATCCTGTTCCTAGGGAAACTGTGCTGTTGGGCACATGTGTTGATTAGCTTCAGAGCAGCTAAAATGGTGCTGTATCTCTGGTATGTAGTAGATTCTTGCATGGCAGCATGACTAGCTGTATGCAGGATATTTCTGATCTGAAATTTGTTGCTTTTTAAATGCGTGAATGATGAGATATTGGGAAAAGATAATTGTTTTGTTTCAAGTAGAGAGTAACTTACCACAATAGAAACAAGAAAAATGATACTTAAGATTTTGATTTTGCCTTTTTATTGCTTTTCTCCTTAGGAGAATAAAACTGCTTACTACCTCTAAACTAGCAGTTTAGAGGAAAAAGTATAAGTGAGTGAAAGTCGTAGGAGAAAAGTGGTGAGTCTTGCTGCAATGACAAGACAAAACCAGATGCATATGCAAAAAAACTTGGTTCCATCGGTATTGATTAATGTCTGTCTCCTTGATGGTTAGACATTCCATTTCTAGAGAATGTAAGATTAATGTCTAAGATATGATGGCTATGAAATTATATCAGATTTGAAAAAAAACCAACACAAGTGTTCAAGAAAGCTGTCTGCAACCTTTTACATAGTGCAGCAGGAGAGAGAGAAATAATGTGAAGTTATTGTCACTTACTGTTGGACTTGAAGAAGCACTGTCAGACTGAGGGCCTGAATGAAATCTGTAAATGCATCATGAACTAAATTGTTATAGTAATACTTAGGCAGTGGAATTTCATTTTAGAAGGTAGTTGCACTGCCAGATGCAGTACAAAAGATTTACGGGAATTATGATGTCTGGAAACATTTGAAGGAATGTTCTTCTGTCTGCACAACTGATGCATCTGTAGCCTGTGATAGTAATGCAGGCAAAATTAGCATAAGTTGATATCGCAGGATTTCTATTCAAGATAAAAAACAGTAACTCCAGATTCTTCTAGAAATAACAATTTCTGTGGAAATTCAAGATACATTTTTTAGATTTATAAATTCAATTTTAAATTCAATTTTCATAAATTTTAGATTTATAAATTCAATGTAGTTGAAGTTTATATTTCTAAAGGCATGTCTGAATTCAGACTTGCTAAATCAGAACAAGGATCTGCATGCATATCATGTCTTATGTTAGTCACACAACACGTCAGATTAGGTACTCCCTTTTTCAGAAATTCTATGAATGAAATCCTGTTTCTAAACTTCAGAAGGATCTTGGTTTCCTTTTCATATGCAAATCAAGGGATTTATTTGTGATTTTTATTTCTTTTTTTTTCCCCCAGATTACTTTAAAGTCATCTACAACCAATGCATTTTCATTAGCTTTACTTTCTTTGAAGATTACAGGAACAATTCTTATAAGATAATTGAAGTATTACTACAAATATATATATATATATATATATACTTGAACTGTGTGAACTGTATTACCAAGAACAATGGTAATGTGATCCTGTCCAAAGGTCAGATCATGGTAGCTGAATCAGAAATGTGAATGCCACTGTCCCATAGAAGATTACACTTACTGTAATATATTTTCAAGTCCCACATCCTGTTTTTTGAAGGTACACAAAATATTGCTAACATATTTTTGCTTGATGGGCCAGAGCACTTGCTTTGCTTCTGAAGGTTGCGCTGAAGTCAACATCAGCCAAACAAAACTTCTAATGCTAGTGTTTCATTACTTCTGAGAGTTAAATCCAAAAGAAGATACTGTGTTATGTGTTGCTGTATATCTCCATTTGCTTCTTCACCTAGCAAAGTAAGTTATTATTGCAATATATAATCCCCTCATGTTACAATCAAGGATCCAGGAAGATTCAGGAGGATTGAGAATTGGGTATTAAGTGAACGGCACAGTTAAATGCATTTGGAGAATGAAATAAAAACATTAAAAAATAAAACAAAAACAAACAAACAAAGAAAAACAACAAACATTCAGGCCAGCGCTCCCCTAGCCACTGTCAAGATCCCAATGTTTCTAAGAGAAAGCAGGTGGATGACTGGACAAGAAAACTTGTATTTAACTAATTTATTTTTCTTTTTTTTTTTTGTCCAGTACACTTTTCAATCTCTGTTCTGGCATCATAATCTTGATCACTCAGCAATTGTAGAAGAAATGAGCACCAGAGTCCGTATGACCCATAGGAAAGACATCTTAGCTTCACATGGAGAACAGCTGGGGCTGCTGTGTTGGTGAAGGTTTAGAAGTGGAGAAGTGAAGATTAATTTAGATGCTATTTTAAAAAGGAAAAGACCGTAAGAGTGGGCTTTACACCCTGAGGGTTATATGCTTTATGCATTATTCATGGATTATAATTGAATACATGATTATAGAAAAGGCAGAGGAGAGGCTGAACTGTAAGTCCGGAAGGCTGTTACTTTAAAAGGTAACAAGGAAGCTTAGTGCTCCTGCTGATAATGAACAGTTAACTGAAATAGTTTGGTACTACATCTTCATGATGAGGTATCAAATACATTATTATTTTACACAACTTGAAGTAGTAAACTTTATTGTGATTATAAATGATAGACATTAATGGATCATTAATCCATATAATACTGCAATCTCAATTAATTTAAATTTCTTCTTAAGAAACTTTCTGACACCTTCTACCAGAAAATGACTAATTTTATTTATCCCTAATCATTCCACAGTTCTTTGGTTCCAATAATTACTGCTCTAATTCTGAACTGTTTGTTCAGATCACCTTTAGCCATGATTCTCAAAAATTTAAATACAGAAACAGCATGTCACGATTCATAGCAGTATGTAGATTTGTTAACTGAACTATATCCTATAATACCTAAGAAGGCTCCACACATTATCCAATTCTATGCAGTAGGGTTGTATTTATTTCTGCATTATGTATAATTATTCAGGTAGGTGTTTTCCATTTTAAGTAATCAATCAATTTCCATCTCATGATAGGCTGAGATCTGCAGTTAACAAATATCCCGTTTCTGAATTCTGGCAACTTGATTTCTCTAAAGAGGACCTTGTCAAACATCAGTCATGAAAGTTCTGAAGTCATATATTGACACAAAGGCCATGGGCTAAAATGATAATAAATTAGGTTGTATAGTTCAAGCAGCTACTTTTAAAGGCTGTGGTCCTTGATGTAGAGGAAACTAAAAAACCTGAACTCTAAGCAGCCATTGTTTACCTTGGTGTACTATGCAAATTTGCATTCACTGGCTTCTGATTGTCATCAACTGGCCAGGCTGCACAGAAGTCAAGAAGAAACTGAGTTCAGTTTATCTCTTATGCAAGATAACTTTTCACAAATTAATGAGTAAATGAGCAAAGACATGAAACTCAGAAGTCAAGTTCCTAAAATGACATATTAACTTCTAAACTGGATTAGCATGATGGATCTACAGTGGCAATAATAAGGCTCAAAATTATCCACACAAATTTGGACACAGTTACTTGTTTAGTTCTTCTAATTCAAGTCTTTCCTCATGGCTGATTTCAGTCAGAAAAAAGTGTGCCTGTTTTTTATACTAAATACAGATAAATAATATAGTAGAGAATGTTAGATGTTAGGAAATTTTTGCAGTCAGTCAGGGTTGTGAAGTTGTTAATAATAAAAAATAAATAAAACAGCTTTTTCATGTTTCAGTTTTGTTTTTCTTTTTTCTTCATTTGTTAATAATTTTTACCTCTGTAAACCTGTATCTAAATGCACTTAAGTGTAGATGCATCGCTTTATAGCTATCACCTCTACATTCCAAACTCTGGTTGTAGTTCTGAGTGCCTTTTGTTCATTCAAAGTTATGTTTGGAAGAGGATTAGCATGATTCTGGCCTTACATGTACTCACATACACTTATACTTTGCCTAGTATCAGGACCATTATGTTTCCTTGAGTCCTGCTTGTGCTCCTACATATCTCAAACTCCTTCTTGTGAAACTATGATGGCATCCTTACTGATTCAAGGTCTTCATGTTTATTGTACTGAAATAGTGTTCATAAGGAATATCTAGAGATTTATTGTAACCTCTCTTGTATAATTTCTATGTTTATTGAACTGCAATAGTAAACCATTATGAGCTATGCAGATAGGCATTTGACTCCCAACTGAATGCTGGATATGGAACAATGTATAATCAATTTTATGAATTCCTTAAATGAAGCTGTCAAAAAAAAAAAAAAAAAAAAAAAAAAAAGGCTTTTCTTTTAAGCTAGAGGGTCAAAAATACTTGTAAAGCTTCTGGATCCAGAGGTTTTGTATGGTAGTGATGAGTAAGCATAATCTGAGCAAATATATTCTAATTATCTGATTTTGAATTATGATCTGGTGTTCTGAAAGTAACTGTGTGAGAAATGATTTGAGTTTGCTTAGCTGAATTATTTTTTAATAAATATTACAGAGATTTCATTTTACTAGATTTTAATTGTGTTTTTCATCAGGCTTCCATTGACTTACAAAATATCTATTTTGGCTTTTCTTCTTTTGCATTTTTTTTAAATGATCCTCAATATTTTCCAGCCAGGTGTTCTATAAGAATCACTTTTGAGCCTCTTTGTTGTAAGGTGATCTTTGACAACAAAGAAAATATTTCAAATAATTGTGTGGAAATGCTCCAGTACTTTCCTGCTGTTTCTCAAAATGTATTTGCTTTCAGAGGGGTGTTTCTTCCTTGATCTTCACACTGATTGGCAATTAAAAAGAAATAAATCCTTTGCTCTATAAAATTAATTGGAATAATTACCATACTTCTTCACTGTAGCATTGTTTTACTTTAGAAACAAAACAAAAAGAGTTTGTGCTGTCAATTTTGTTTATTTGTTTCTGAAGAAGCATGATCATGAAGGTCTTGCTGCATTTCTAAAGATGTGGATGTCTTGGAATTATCACAGTATAATGCTTCTAAACTCTATCCAGGATCTAAGGAGAAAAGCACTTGAAAGAAATCTCTTTGGATCAGTTAAAAATTCATATGAATCTAATGCCAATACTCTAAATTCTCCAATTAATACTCCAACTAATGCTCAGCTTTGGCTTCCACAGAACTGAACTTGTAGAAATGACAGACCTTACAGAAGGATGCAACCAATTGCTTTTTTTCTCCATTTCATGCACAAGTCATCTGCACTGAAATATGGCAAACCATCTAAAGTATTTGTTATGACTTTGCTTTTCTGCACTCAGAGAAAGAGGCTCTTTTTCCAGGAACTAGCTCACAGAACAGGAGGAAGGATGGCATATGGAGGCCATGTATATACATTTACTGTACCCACAATAAAACATTTATGCTCTGTCTCTGTGAATGATGATCTGTCATATTCTACAGTCATTTCTTTGCGTATATAATTTTGGTACTTTTTTAGCTCCTAGTGTGTGAAGAATGCAGTATACAAAATGGCTAGTGTTACTTTGCCTGAAAGTATTTGTGTGAACGTCATTGTTCAGTGATAAAGATCTAATTGAAAAATTCAGTAAATGTTTTACAGTGGTTGTTTTATCTACTATATCTACTGTCTAGTTCTGGAAGCAGAACACCATCACAACGACAATTTATTGTATCCTAAAGAACAATATTTGCAATTGAAAGGCTAAATGTTAGCATTACTCTTATACTTAGATTTCCTTAAGGCACACTTAAGGATTCCTAGAAAGAAGAATTTGTATTTGGGCTTTTTTATGCACTCCTTTCTAAGTTGTAATGTATGTGCTTTGCATGGGTGGTATAAAATGATCTTGTTTTGTTTTAGGACATTGTTAGAGAAGCCATTTGACATAACAGCAAATTCCTTTGCAAGTCTTCAAGCTGTTCTATTCAATATACAGTTTTATAATTTTGCCACATGGGTCACAGAAAGGAATGATAAAAAACTGAATTATGGTATCCTGATACTGTAAATGAACTATGACTTTAAAATAGAAATTTTTCTGAATTTGAAAAGAATAGAAATATGTCGTGTATTAACACGGGCTAGTAGGACTGCAGTAAAAACTATTGGAGGATATATTGGACGAAGAATACTTAAAACAAGCTATCCGAACATGTTACTTGTATTCTTTCAAAATTCATCTTTGATGATTTCTTCAAGTCTTATGAAGCTACAGAAGTGACTTCAATAGCTCTATTTTTAAACCAAAAATTGAAAATAAGCCTGAAAAGGTCAATAAAAAGCTACTGATAAGAACAAAACATTTTACTTTACCTCTGTTGTTTTCAAACATTGAACTAAAATCTCTGAATATTTCTGAAGGAAGGAAATATTTTATCACATTTATTTTAAAAATAATTACATGTCTAAAATCCATTTAGAAGTGAGTACTATTTTTAATTTTTTTTTGTATTGTTTTTTTTAATTTGGAGGAATGATGACTGAAGCCTCTTTTGTGTTGAATTCTTATATAAAACAGGAGAAAGATGTGAGGAATCTGGTATTTAAATAGCACACAAAACAACTTCAGAGAAACAAAAAAAGAGTATATTTTAAGCATTTAAAAAGTGAGTTTAACATTTCATTGCTTTCAGAAGTTCTCAGACTATGAATGGTGCATTTTCCAATTCAAAGTATGAAGTATATGCTAAAACACTGTGGACTTTCTGCTCCTGACAAAGTAGATATTTTGCTGAAAACACCTTTTTGTATCTAGAGAGCAAATGCTGTATCACAGATGAGTGAGTATGCTGCTCATGTACTTCATGACAAGTATATGGAAACAAAATGCTACTCACCATGTCCTGCTCAGTTAGCAGAAAAAAGGAATAGATAATAAAATCAGAGAAATTGATTTTAGTTTCAGGATGAAAAAAAAAGAAAAAAGAATAGAAATGTTGAAATAAAACAGTGAAAATGATTATGAAGTATTTTCATGGAAGTACAATTTCATTAAGAAAAATATTCAAATTAAGTGATTTTTTTTTTTTTTTTCTTTTTAATCAAACAGAAGGCTTGGTTACAAGGAACTATACAAAGTGTTCTGAATGAACATCCTATGAGGAATTTGAAAAAACAGTGCTTTGATATATGTATATATTTATATTCAAAACCAGAGTCAGCCTACTTTAAACACATCTTATTGGAGAGTATTAAAATTTGGAAAGCTGAAAATGGGGAATATGCAAAAAAAAAAAAAAAAAAAGGCTTTCTGATTATAAGCATATTTATGTTTTGTCTTTGTAAATAGTGTTTTCATATAGCATTAACAATCCATTTGCCTTCCTTTATGATGTTAAATGTGTTTCATGTTTGGTTTTGTCTGAAACTAAATATTCCCTGAATATTTAAGCCACATAAAACTTCTTCAGGCTGGATCTTTTGAGAAGTCATATTTCTTGCATTGCCTTTGCATAGTGCACTACAAGGCCACAAGTTTCTAGGCTTATAAGGCTTTCTCAGCCTTCATAAGTTGTAGTATATTCAGTTGTTTCAGTTAACAGACTCTTTTTTATATTCCTTTCCGATTGATGGAAATGAAAAAAGGAGACACTTCAGTTTTCTCTTTTTATGATCATTGAGTACTTTATGTGAGACTTCATATAAAATTAACAGAATTTAGAGAGGAAAGTAGAGAACATGAATATTCCAGTGGCTGGAAGAGAGATACTGAGATAGAAAGCAGTCCATTTTTAATTATTTAATGAGCTTTCAGAATATACTGAGTCCTTGTACTGTGTAATACAAAATAGTATGTCATAGCACTTCCCAGTAACTACGGTCAATGGTTGTGGTGGGGATATCCCTGCATTTATTCTCTGTTGACATCTGGGGGCTAAATTGTAAGTAAAAATTGAAACCTACTAAGACTGGCGTACTGCAAGACAACATAAACCAGTAGGCCATACCACTGAGTGAGTTTATCTTTTACAAGTAAAACATCAACAGAGATGTAATACTGAGATTTGTTTGTTTTTTTCTTTTATTAACAGGACATTGTGACACTACTGGACCTCTCAGAGATAGCAGTTTGCCAAAGATGACAGTGAATTATGTAGCAACGTGACCGGTATCATCAGAAGGAGGACCAGCCAAAACAAAGATGAAACTATGAGAGCAATCACGCAGCAAGAAATAGGTGGAAAGGTTTATGCTGTCTATGGATATGGATAGCATATATATATGGTTTTGCAAAAGCAGTCTGCTGAAAGAGGACGTCATTTGAGACTGAGGTAATTGCACTTGTTCTGAGTGTTGAAGTGGTGGGAAATATGTAGTTGGTGGCAAGTTGTAGCTGTTGTCATGATGATAGAGCTAGAAGGTAGCTTGGTAGAGATAGCTCCAAAGAAGAGAGTTGCATGAATTACTCCATCCATTTCTCACTGTCTGACACAGTTAGGCTGCAATGAAACAATCATTAAAAGGCTAGTCGTAAAACATACAACATTATGGGGAGCACAGCCTCAAATATTGTTTCTTACTGTTCAGTCAGTGAAAGTTCTTCCTCCTCTTTCTTTTGAGGCAATTATTTTAATACAGTGCAGCTTTCAGTGCTACAAAGATGACTTTGGTAGAACAAAACTGTACTAGTGCAGTTGAGGTTAAATACAGTTATGCTTTTCTTCCCTTGTCAGTCAGTCAGATGGCACACATGATGAGTTAGGAGCTGTGTGTGATACTTTTTGTATAAGCATTCATGTTACAGAAGATGCAACTCACCACTGTGAAAGGTTTACTTTAAGCAGCCTGCAGCAAAGTCATGTATGCTGCTTTTCAAGTCATTAAAAGTCATTTTGTGGACAGCTTCCTTTCTGGTAACCATTCCACACCATGTTCTGAGGTAACAAATTATGTTTTTATTAAGAAAAGTAATTACTAAAATTTTCAGTGCTTGATACTACTTTTTCTATTTCTTTATGTCAGTGAATATCAGAGATGTTTCTAGTCTTGGAAAGAACGCACAATTTGAAGGAAGAAGAAAACTGTAACTGTTTCAACTTAGGTTTTGTGTTTCTACCAAAAGATATTAAAAAGATATAAAATATTATATATATATAAAATAAAATATATAAAAGATATAAAAAGGAAAAAGACTTGGGAAACAACACAAGTGACTTACAGCAGTAATGCAGAAGGCAATTTCAAAGATTAATTTTAGCCTAAAATACATTACCCATCTCAGAATTTGGATAGACTCCTCAAGTGTCCCTGTTTCAGCTAACGTTGTTTAGAAAATGTGGCTTTCCTAGCGATAAGATATTGTTTGCCTCAATTACCAGGACTTCATGCTTTCTATACAGTGTCTGTAGCTTCGTTAAAGCTAAAAATTTGACAGTGTTTTTGGTAAGCTAAAAATTTGACACTGTCATCATCTAAACATTACCTTGTTCTTTTAATATTCTTACTGCAAAAGTTGTAGGAATTTTTATTTTATTTTTCTCCTTGTTCCTTAGCCTTGTGATTCCCACACCTTATATTACATGTGTATGTATCAACAACCATGCACAAAGTTCTGACAGGGTTAAGATAAATTACACAGTTTTTACTAAAAGCTTTAGCAAAACTTTCAGACTCTTTGCCTTTCTATAGTTTTGGAGGCTTGGAATCTCTTCTTTTGTTTAGTCTGGAACTGCTAACTGATGGATAAAATAGTTTTATGTTGTATTATTTATTTGGAAAATCTGCCAGCAGTTTCCTTGTGTGCTTGGAGATCTAAAAAGGTGAATAAATTTTAAATATTTTAAATCCACTACAAATAGCATATATTGCAAACTCCAAAGATACAGAGAAGAATCATCTTGTAGGAATTTTTAAGTCCAATGCTAAAAGGATCTGCAAGGAGGAAGAGAGTAATTCAGTTACCACATGGACATGGAGAGCTTTCAGTGTTCATGAGAGCAAGAGAGCATAGGGAGCCTATTAGCTTAATGTGGAACCTCATACAATATACTCACCTCTACCCATATGAAAAGCTATATTTGCAGATGCAACCAATATTTCTTATATGCCAGACTTTGCTGGCTTGCAAATTACAAGATGTTCGTCATTTATCATATCTTTAAGACTGCTCTTGTGGTCTGTCACTATAGCAACTCTGTTGGCTTCTGCAGCAACACCTGGTCCTATCAGTAGCTATATACTGTGGAGGTTTCCTCATAAATAATCCATGTGAAAGTGAATGTAGCTGTCATGTTAATTTGTGGGTAACCTGGTTCTGGCAAGTTTATAATTATATTTATGAAGCAAATAAAGCAGATTGTTTGCTTTTTCTTCAGCAATGACTTAACACAAACTGACAGAAACAAATAAATAAGTTTTACTAATCACAGTTGAGGTAAAAGAAATGTCACAGGAATGTTCTGTTTGCTATCTCGCAAATATAGTCCTAAATATGGCCTACTGTCTCTCTGGCCTCCACTCAATAAGTAGTGTGTTACCCTTTAGGAAATGTGTTTAGCTTCAAAGCAAATATCATATACAAGTTTTACTTGCTTAATTTCATTTTTTCTCCCCTTCTGACCTTCAACTCTTTTCTAATCTTGTCCACCCTGCTCTTGTTCCATCCCTTACTGCTGGAGGTAGCATTCACAAATGACAGATTAATAGTTATGTTTAAGAATATCACTTAAGTAGATTGAGAAAGGCATGTTTTAATTAAGCTTCTGTTCACCATTGAAACCAACAGTGGATGATAGCAAATTGAGAACTGGCAGCTCCTTTGAGTTCCAAGTGTCTCCTCTCCAGATTTGTTCTTAATTTTGTGGCAGACCTTTTCACACATAAGTCAAAGAATTGCTAGCTTTGGAAGGAGTCTAAAATTGTGAATTGTGTTATGCTTTTTCATTACCCTTCGTAGCTGAATATGTTGGTGGAAGGTAGTTGGAGTGGTTGAAGAGCCTTCAGTTCTTCTAGGTAGAAGAGAAGGTAGAAAAACCTGTTGCTTCAACAGACATTTCAGCTAGAAATTGCAATATTTCTGTATAAAGTAGTAGGAAATAATCGGAGACTGAAAATGAATTGTTAGAGAAACTACAAGGAAAAAGTGCCCACAGGACATAATATCCTCTGGAACTATTCCTTATGCATGACTGTGTGATGAAAACTTTCTTATTACTTTTAGAGGACTAGATTGCTATCTCCCTAGCCAAGATAAACAGCTAAGCTGAAAAAATTCTGATAGTTATCAGTATGAACTGCAGTTTGATACTGAAAAAGAAACACAGATGACATAATAATCATTCCTTCTCTCTATTCTTGTTTGCCAAAATGTCTATTTAAACTACTAGCTAATTGTATGGATTTTTTTGTTTGTTTCTTTGTTTTTTCAATTTAGATATACTGCACTGTATTTATCTCTCTGGCAAATTAAATAAATTCATTTTATCCATTAAAGAATTATTAATGAATATGTTTAATTTATTTGAGATCCTATTTTTACTATTTCCTGTATTACAGGAGACTTTCATTAATTTAGAACAATGCAACACTTCCTGTATTTTATATCATATAGAACAATTTCTCAGTTTATAATTATACCATTCCTCCAACTTCTCTTTCTGCCATTCTCTGTAAAGAATTTTTTAAATACAATATATATGACAAGACTTAGAAAAAAGAATAATCAAAGAATCAACTGAAATGGAAAGAAACCTTTTTAAGGTGTTAAATGAAGTCCGTGCAACTGATGTCATAGTATTGTTGCTATAGAAAATTAGCTTCTTCAGTTTGCTGCCTTGTCTTTTATAAATGCCAGTGCAGTTAAGTGTGTCTTTGAGCTCATATCTGTGTATATAATTCATGGAGGAATTACATCTGGAGTTGCTTCCTACTGAAATAGCTGACCTGTTTTTATCTCCTCAAGGATATATCTGTTCAATGGATCCCCTGGAAAAAAACAAAAACAAAAACAAACAAACAAACAAACAAAAAAGGTTTGCTATCTCATAGTGCAATACTTAACAATACTAAACTACAATGAAGCACATAAAAATATTATTGAATCGAATGTGGCCATTAATTCAGATGTAGTGAGTGAGAATGTGGTAGAAAAAGAGACAGCAAAGCAAAGTCCATTGCCAGTTTTCTCTCTTCTGTCACAGGAATACAAGTAGCTAATTAATCTGACCTTAGTACTTACAGTGTGCACAAAAAGAGGACAGTTTGTGTATCTAGTCAGTGTTTCAAAATAACTTATTTCTTAAAGCTTAACAAAGTTATGAGTATGAGTGATTTAATACAATTTTAAATATTGATATGTGTACAGGTATGGAAAGTCCTCTTTTAAGCAGCCTATTACATTAAAATAAATTACAGTAACTTTGAAATATATATATGATTTGAATAATTGTGCATATACTGAATATTAGCTTAATAATGCACTGGCCAAAACCATAATTACCTCTGTGAATATGTATTTCAAATCAGGTTATCATATAATTCTAAAAACATGTTCAAAATTGATTCCATAAGGTATTTCATGGAATACTCTGTAATCTACATGGGACATGGTCCTAGTAGAAACAACATACAGGTTTGCTCTTAGCCAAACTCATGTCTTCATAACTCATAAAGTTACTTCAGAAAAGAAGCAGTGTGAGGTTCTGTGCTTTTTCCAGGCTTAATACTTGTAAGGTGAACTGGGGATTTTTTTAAGGTTAAATGAAAGTCAAGAAATTAAATAGGAAGATGCATCTCCGGAATTTCTATTGGCAATGATGAGATTGTTTTTTTTGCTTGCATTCCTCATGCAATCATCTGTGTGAAAATGGAAATGGAATGAAACTTCCCCAGATTTTCTACTGACTTATCCCATTGTTTCCATTAGGACTGTTCGTGTACAAGAATCACCCCAATATTAATACTTTCTATTTTATTATGTTGGCCCACAGTGTCAGAGGTGAATGCTGGTGGCATGGCAATAAAGACCAAACCAATTCAGAAAATACCATTTTCTTTTATCATATAGAGAAGGATAGTATTACAGATGTTTGCTAAATGAGAAAAAATGTCTTTAAAATTAGTCTTTAAAATCTAGGAAAGACTTTGATTGACTATGTATTTTGAATACCAATATGATTTAGCAATTACAATTGAATTAATGGTGAGTAAAATATCAAGAGCAAAACCCAAATAAATCATCTAATACAACAGGAGGACAGACTGCCCCCTAGATTTTATCTTAATAATGTCAAACGATGATTTGCATTTTTTGCCACACAAAACCGTAGTGAGTAGTTCTCTAAACTTCCTTAAGAATTTAAGGTGTAGCTGCAGTTATGAGTCACAATTAAAAATATCATACCAATAAGTTGTAATGTAACTACAACTAACTTATAAGTATTAAGTAATTTTCTAATTTTTATTCTAATTATTCTGTTTTTCTATTGTTATTCTATACTGCAATTGGTAATACAACAATTTTATTAACATTTCTGAGCTTGTGAAAATATAAAGATTTTATGTGTCTAAGTTGGAATTTGCAGAATACATTGTACTTGTTTTTCTTGAAATGATTGCCTCTTCCTCAAGGCACTTTTTAGGATTATTTATGTTTTTCTTCTTGTATTATTTAGCAGGAGATGCTGGATAGTGACAGTGGTCCCAAATCTCAAGGCTTTTTCCGCCAATTGATTAAGCTGAACTCAGGTGGAGAACTGCTATTTGGAGTTCTAATTCTTGGGTGGCCAGTAAGACAATTTAAGCTAATACAATTCATCAGTGAAAGAAGAAAGCCTGTGGGAACAGGACAACTGGCTAACTTTAGATCTCAGTTTAAGTAGCAAAGATGAAACTACACTTGAAGTAATAGCAAATGCTCCTCCCCAAATATTCTCAGCACAAAGCAGAACATATTTTGATCAGAGAATATCTAATATGACATTTCCAAACTTCATAAAATATACATACCTTTCTCTGTCTGATTTTAAAACATTTAATCTTTAAAGAAACTATTATGAGTTTCTTTTTGAAGTTTCTCTTGTTTGTGTGTTTTTCTTCTGTTTATTGCATTCTGTGGTAGAGAGCAAGATAAAAAAAATAAAAGGACCTAGTAACGAGAGAAAGCAAATTCTTGCTCATAAAATAAGAAATGAATACTAAAATAGTAATAATAAAGTTTAGGGAGACCTTAAACAATTCTGTAGAAATTATTGTACACCTTCAACTAGCTATTTTAAAGCTACTAATAGGAGTCCAGGTGAGAAGATTTATTGAACTTCTTGCAGTTTCCTTCCATACACATCTGAATTTCCTTTGTGTGGAAATCCAGGTGTGTGAAGATGGTAGGCAGCCATACCTTGACCCACTGTGTGCAGGCTGGAGGGAGCCCAGCATGCCTAGAAATTATGGGATGCCCCATTCCAGATGTATTCAGTGAATGTTAATTTTTTCTCTTCCTATGCAATGCGAGACAAGTCAGCCTACAGGGTTTCTGCCATAACAGCACTGCTCTCTGTTAATTAGGCAGCATGGTTACTGCTGCACTACTGTTACACACGCAGGCGTCCTAAACTTGATGCGATGCTCCTTTGAAAGGGAAATCCACAGCAAAGTGAGGATGGAAATGGCATTAAGCAAAATGTCTCTGTTAAAAATACTGAACTGTAAATGTCACCGTTGGTGAGGCTGGCAATGTGGCTTCGGTCAACCCATTGAAGGAAAGGCAATATAAACAGGAGCTAATAAATAAGAGCTGTCTATCTGAAGAGGGGTGGTATCTAGGTCTAACAGGACTAAAAGATGGAAAAAGAAACACGATTTCATCAGTCTTCAGGGGCAGAAAACAGTAGGAACAAGAGAAAGATGATCAGCTAATCTGAGTGTAGCAGGAACTGTTTTGGAACGGGGTACTTGGCTTCTGTACTTGTTCTGCTTCTGGATGCTCACTGGCCCTCAATATGTCTCATGTTTTTGGCCATCTTTTGTGCCACTGTAGTACCTGGCTTGCTGTGTCTCACTGCTGGTACTTGTTGATTCCTAGTATATTCTCGTTGTGGTCTGATGATGGAACCAACTGAGCTAGCAATGCTTTCAGCTTCACCAGTGATTATCCCTTGGTGTGTTTCTCTCTGTACCTTTACAGAGGCTGCTGTTCTTATGGAGAGTAGCATAATACAGAGCAACCTCTGAAAACTCCTGGAAGTTTTGGAAGGAGGGTAACCATAAGAAAGGTGAAATTATATACTTTCTTAAGGAAGGGACTCCATCTGTGTTTCAAAGTTATTCTAATAGCCATTTTTTTTGGCCTCCTACTTTTTATTAAGCTTATTTCTCCTGGTCATCTCTTTTTCATTTGTTCTGCAAACAACTTTCTCTTCACTGCATGTAATTTTCTGACCTGTTAAGTAGTGTCATGTTGTCAGAAGACAAAAGGTCTCAGAGTTTTGAACTACCTACAATTTTCATATCAGTGGCTGTCTTGAGGGAGTAAATTAGGGGGGAAAAATGAAGGGGAGCTTGAGCTTACCTGCTAGGTGACTCACTGAAAACATTTGTGGCCCCAAATCAGTCATGGATGTGTTTTTTCTTTCTTAGTAGGTTTTGTGAAAAGAGTGGAGACAAAGAGTTCAAAGGGTGTGGGGGAAAGACTTAAAATTGCAAAAGTGACAAAGAACAATACTGGAATTCATAGGAAAGAACTGAAAGCAAGGTGAGAGGGACAGAGGATAAAAGAACGTAAGTCATAAATCTATGGGAAGGATTTTGTTAGCTGTACTTCTTATGAAATATGTAATTTAAATGCAGAAATTTTCTGAAGTCTCAGACCTTTTCATTAATCTCCAGGTTAGCACTTTAAAAAGGTTTGCTATAAACTCAGCATTTGATCGTTTCCTCCCATTGGTGCAAGAATTCACTGCATTAGATTTTACACCTTCATTTTTTTCTTTTAGAATTAGCGCCAAGCAGCTATATGCCACATGCACACTTCTCTATTATAGGCAATCCCCAGGAAGCTCATTAAGTTTTCTTTATGGCTCCTGTGCACTGCTGGAACCAGACCTAAGTGGAGTGTCTGACTGTCAGTGATTAGATACCATGATGGTATATACTTTAGAAAATATCATAGTTGGCATAGAGAAATAGACAAATATAACAGCACTGCAGAGGGCCATTTATTCAACAGGCATTTCAGTGCATAAACAGTAACACAGTTCCTGACATTAGCTTCCAGTTTCAATAGTGAAATTATTTCTGAAAGAGCTTCTGTGTAACCTTACTGTACAGCAGAAATAAATATGTATTAAATTCAAGAAAATTGTGGATGTCAGAAAGAAGCAGATACTTACTAGTTTAAAATTTTAGTTAAAATTAGTTTATAATTGTATTTTTGGACATATTGGTATAAAATACTTCTCTCAACCATGCACCATTTTAAGAAATATGGTATTGGTGGAATTTTTGGTAGATAAGTGAGGGAAAATTATATTGTTACTCATACTATGCCAGCTTAACACGATTCTTACTGTAAAGATGTGAGAAACACACAGCAATAATGCCAACAGTTAGTCAGCTCTGAAATAAAACTTGCCAGGTCTGTAACAAGATTTTCTATTAGCTCTTGTGTTGGTAATCATGAGGAACTAATGGTGTTATCAAAGTAATCTTTGATATATCTCTACTAAAAGCTATAGAAAAATCTTTTCCTTCATCATTTTGTTCCGTCTTTACCTCTTTGCACAGGATTTCTGTTTATCAATTAATGTTCTCAACTTGATTTTTTCCATAATCAATCATCTTTTTTATTTCAACTCTTCCTACTTTTTTTTTTTTTTTTTTTTTTTTTTTTTTTTTTCCTATTGATTCATTGCATAGTTTTTCTTGTATTTGAGTGGATGGGCTGACCTTTCATAACTTAAGTTACAATTTTCAGCACATACAAGAACACTAATAAAACAACAGATGAGGAGATTATGCCCTGTAATGTGTGTAGTTTGTCATGTTGTGGGGCATGGCTCATGGCAATGCTTGTGCCAGTCATGTTTTAGAGGCTTTTGTAAAAACTTAGTTAAATCATTTTTTCTTAGCTCTCAGTAGTAGCCTAATAATGCCATTAGTCAGTTACAGGCTGTTACCTGTATCAGTCTGACTCGGAGAAGTGTGTTTGAAAAATAGGTCCCTTTCTTTAGCTGAGCGTGTAACATTCTCTCTGTACCATGCAGCTCTCCTGTTTTTGTGTGGAACAACTACCAATTCTCAATAACTTGTACTGCAGGCTTATGCAGTGTGGTGTGAATCACACCAAAATTACATGTGATGTGACAGAATCATGCATTTCACAGTCTCGTTTTCATAACGAGTGAGTGCAAACATTATCTGAATATTAGTTACCTTATTAATACCACCTCCACATCACAAGTAATGGCTAAACTCCTCCCAGAGTCACAGTTACCACTGTGTCTGATGGGACTCCTGGTATGTATGTGTAGGCAGAACTTGGATATATGTAGAAGGCTATGAACTGCACCACCCCAACCGCACAGCCCTGGGTATGATTTGGCTTCCACTGTTAGTCAGAATAACCACAAGCTGCTGTAATTTTTCTTGGCAGAAGGAGATCCCTGAAGGAGTTCCTCTGTTTCTGAATACTTTGCATTAGTTGTAGACACTGTTTAAGATATTCTCTCTGTCTGTGTCAAGGATAGGGAATATGTTGCATAAAGCACATTGCTCAGAGGCCTGTTAAAGGCACCTTTATGTCTCTAATGGACTAGAGCTGTGCATGAGGGATTAATCAAAGAGCAGAAATGATCCCCCCTTCCCGTTTCAAGAAATATTAGTATCATGCAGGACTCATTTTCCTACAGCAATTGAGAAGTGAAGTGAATGCTTTGGGACAAGTCCCTTATTACTCAGGGACAGTAAAGTATAGAGCATTACTAAGGCAATATATTTACTTCTTGGAAGAGTATCTTCTGTCAATTCCCATTTATTTTATTTTTTTGTTTGTTTTTTGAGTATACCTAGGAGCAATTCTGATAAGTTCTGAAGGAAATCACCATGGAAGGTCACTGTGACAGGAGTCAGGGCAATACTTTTTATTTTCTCTAATAGCTTCTACAAAACAATGAAATCTTCACTACCCTCTTGTCCCCTCCTCGTCCCCTCCTCCCCCCTCCCAATAACCCAGAAACTTGTGTGAATTTTCAGTATCTGGAGAAAAATCAGAAATGATACAGTAATGGGTTTACAGTATGCATTATCTCCACTGTATTACCTCACATACTTTGGAAGCCTGTTGATCTAGATGAAGTTTGTTTATGTTTGTTTTCTAACTAGATGCAAAAAGAAAATATATTAATTATACTAAGCAGCTGTATTTTATATATAAATATATATAAATGTATGTATGTATATATATTAACCTTCCCCTTATCACTTATCTGTATTATTCTGTATCTTTTCTATGCCGCCAAACTGGAATAACTCATTTTCACCCTATCAGGTATGCCTTTTCTACAATCATCTACAGCTGAAATTGCAGTTTTCCAACCCCATGCATTACAGGCTTAGATGGTGCAAGTTCTAACCACCTCTTTTTCTCTTTGTTCTTTCTTCCAGTGAATTCTGTGCTATTCTAGTGGGCCCTGGCCTGCTAATACCTGGTTTTAAAAGCAAGTGAAAAAATGAACTTGTTGTGGGTAAATAATTACCGCTGCATTTCCATGAATTGTTGTATACTTTTTGTAATGCTGTAGCCTGTGTTTGTTAACAAAAATCTATAGTAGATTGTGTCGCCTACTACATTTCAATATCAAAGAAAGGGCTCAAAGCTGTTCTTAAGAGATTGGTATGTCATCAGAGTAATGCACAAAACAAACAAACACTGATTAAAAAGAAGGTTGCCTAGTGGAGTGTCCCTCTCAAAATAGGACTGTCATTTGCCCCAGATCCTGTCAACCAGAGCTGTCTGCTGGAGTCTGGAAAACCTTCTAGGACTGATCTTGCACAGAGTCTATGGGTAAACTGTTCCAGTCTTGCCCTTAACACCTTGTGAGGAATGTTTTTCTCCAAGATATTACAGTATACACCTATACTAAGAAGAGCTAGGCTGTGTAAAGTGCTCTCTATATAACTGTAGGCTGCATAGCTGCCAACTGTTACCTAAACTAAACAAATGCAACTCCCTCATTTTTCTTCTCACAAGTAATGTTACTTAGGGTCATTTTTGTCTCAATAGTCTTGTGCCAGATCTTCTCCAAAGTCTCAGTAAATCTCTTGAACTGGAGAGTCCAAAAACTAGTCGCACAAATTCAACTCACTTCAACTCAGTACTGAGTGAGTTAGAAAAGTACAAAAATTTATCTTGATCTTCTGGCTTTGACAAGGATGTGTAGTTTGTCTTGTTGCTCAGAGAGTACAATTAGCTCATTTTCAGCTAAACATTCACAGTAACTACTAAACCTTTTCCAACATTGCTAATTCTGTTCAATTTGTCTTCCATCTGTTACTAACAGAATACCGTTACTAACAGAATCTGTTACTAACAGGCTAAGACAAGGTTATTCTGACCTAGGTACAGAACTTCTGCTTTTCCATGAAGTTTAGTTGGTCCAATTCTGAATTTTTTCATGGCCTTTCTGGATTGACTGGATAAATCTCAACACTCAAAAGCGGAGTCTCTGGAATATGTTAGAAGTTCACTCTTTGCTAATTTGACCACATTTAATTAAGTATTTTATCAGAATGAGTCTCTTCATTGTAACAGAGACACATCAGCAGTTAATTTCATTCCACTGGCTGTAAAAAATTATGAACAGAATGTTCCACTGGAGCAGGACATCTATGCCAGATCTTGACCCTTGTGTTCTAACTTGCATGGTCATCTATTCTGTAAACTCCCAACAGTCCGAGTTTTGTCTTTCTCATTTGTAGTATGGCAATCAGTCCAGATCACACTATACCAGAAAGTTTAGTCTAGTTCAAAACAGACATTCTGGATTCTGACCAATCCATTTCAAGTATTACTAGTCTTGCAGTTATAATTAGCTACAGGCTAAGTTATTTCAGTCATCTTAACCATAAACAAGTTTTAAAAGCCTTCGGTATTATTATTATTTTCCAGGACAGAGTGCAAGAGATTCTGCTAGTAATTTAAAAAAAAAAAAATATTAATCATAAAACTAGTTCTCATTTTCAAGTGCATAAAATAAGAAGAGCATTAAGATTTATTTATTTGAAAGAAAAAATGACTTTCTTGTGTCTATTTCTTGTTTTACTTCACCAGTGAATCATTTCAAAATCATTGAAGGCAAAGGTGTTATACTAGTATAAAATCAATAAAAAGGGAGTTGAAAGGGCCATATTTTCTACATGCAGTGAATGAGAAATGAAAAAGGGGTTTATAATATCATAAACCTTGGAACTGTGTCTGGTGATTATCCTAGATATGGCTTGCCAGGGAAATGACCACCATCTGCTGCTGCTGCCCACCAGTGTCCTGAAAATACAATCAGGCTGCTAGTATTTGCTGAAGCTAGCAGCAAACTAATCCTTTCAGTTTCAGCTCTTAAGATTACATGTAATTGTGTGTAAGATGCAGTCTCAGTCTGCACAGATTTTTCAGACTCTGAACACTGAAATAGATCACATTTGCCTTGAACTTCCAATTTAGCCTCCCCTTTTCTATTTGTATTTCATTGCTGCTTTTGTTTTTAAGTTGCTGGTTTTAAAAAAGAAGTAGCAGAGCTATCTGTATATTTCCTCTGGTTGATGGATTCAGAAGTGGGACTTTTTGTCAAACATCTGCTTTGAACTGAAGTTAATCTTTTACTTTATGAAATTAAGATAAGACTGCTTTTAAAATACAGAAAATATTTCAAGGTTCTGGGGGAGCTTTGAGTGGATGTACACATCTCTACAAGAAGAACGCAGAAGTCCATGGTAAGACAAGATGTGATAAAGAAATCTGCTGAAGTGAAATAACCTGTAGCAGGGAGAAAAGGCACCAAAAACATGGATTACAAGAAGAAGGAGGTGATATAGAAGTGGGGAGATTTTTTAAAGAATACAAAGGAATCCTAATTCAAATTTATCTGTTCCTGTGCACCTCTGACTTTCAAAGCACTAGTTATAGAGAACCTTCTTCAAAGATTTTCTTAGTTTAAAAAAAAAAAAAAAAAAAACTAGAAAAAAATACAAGTTCCCACTACTTCAAAGTGAAGCTAAGTATTAATACATTCAACCAACAGCTTCTAAAATTAGAGGAATACAGAGTTTGAGGAGAAATGGGAATATGAATAAGGCAGAAAAGAGAAAACTTGTAGGGATTCCATTTTGTTTGTTCTCATTTCTCTGTTTCAGAAGAAATAACAAATTATTAAAAATTAAAATGCAAAGTCACTCTCAGACAAACCAAATGAGAATGTTTTCAGCTGGACTGGTAATATTGAGATCTCAGGGGATCCCGGTCTTCATCTGTTTTTGGCTATGATATAAAGAGTATCTCTGAACCATTTGGAGTGGCCTGCTGCAGTAATAATGTATTCCTTAGAGTTGCATGTCTCATAGCGAAAATGCAGGACAAGAGAAACAAAAACCACCTGAAGAGGTTTTTTATGTCAGTATGACATGATAAACTTTGACAAAACAAAGCTGAGAATCTATGTTGACAGTAGACACAAATTAAGGATACAAATAAATTTGGTTGTAAGAAGTATTTCCCAAGAGATAGCCATCTCAATTTTTGGTGATGGCCTAGAGGAGGCAGAAAGGGTTTGGAGCACAAGCTGAACTTGACCCCATCATTGGAGGTGTTTGCAAAAGTAAGGTTATGAATAGTTTAGAAAAACATCGTAGAATTTGTTCCTTTAATCTTGAAAATATCATTGGGATTCACATAGATGTTATGTTAATAGATAGAAGGAAAAATAAATACAATGGCTTTTCCAGCATTAATGGACACTGAAGATATAATTTCCACTCCATGACATCGCAAATCCCATTGTGTATATAGGTAGAGATGAAAATAATGGCTTATGTATCATACTAAAACAACCTATTAGTCTATATTAGGGACTCCCATGTGCAAGCTTAAGAGAGTGAGAGTTATAAATTCCTCTAACTCCCTGCTTACCTCACTGCCTCTGTGACTGTTAGTCACACTACGTTTCCCAAACTCTCTGTGCACAATATGGAAAACACAGCTGATAATGCAGAAGGAAAGAAGGCACAGCAGTTGCCTGTAGCAGCAGGAGGCAGAGGGCACAGCAGAAAAAATCCTCATTGGTATTGGTCTTCTGAGACATCTGTGGCAGCTCTTTGCCTCTTCCACTCCCATCCTCCCATCTTAGCTTTCAAGTCAATGCTCTCCTTCTAATTATAAAATAATAAAGGAACTGGTTCTGTTGCAATCATCCTGAGGTTTCAGCCCCAATTCTCCACTCGCAATATTTTTATTTCAGCTTAATATCCTTTTCTCCAGTGATATTACTTCCCAGTTACATTGAAAGAAAGCTTTCTGAACTATCTGTATGGCTAACATACAGAGACAAATTCAGTTAAACATATATTAAGCAATCTGTTGCAAGTGCTGCAGTACGTATAATAAGGAAGATGAAACCTAATGTGGAAAAAAGACAGATTCTTGTAACATAATTCTGTTTCTCATAGTGAGTGAAAGATGGCACAACGCATAACTGATGACAGAGATACAATGCAACAGATTTATCCTTATACCGCTCCTGTGGAACAACTGTGAAAAAGATAAGGGTCCTAACCTCACAAGGTATATAAATGATAAATGTGAAATAATATTTTCTCTTTCACTGTATTTTTTTCACATTTGATAATGCTGTATAGAGTGGCTGTTATCTTAAGATCTATATCTCAATATTATATACTACATTTTATTGTTAAGTAAATTACTATGCTACCTTCATGAATGTGTTTAGTGTATCTGTATCTTAAGTTAATATGCTAAAATTCTTAGAATACCTACAGAGTGAGTGGCATCTTTACAGTGCTATTTGTTACGGTGAAACCTAATGGTATTTCTCATTCAGAGTCTGTACCCATTTGACGTGAAAACAAATAATTAAAATAAATTATGCCCACAGAGTCGACAAACTAAGGAGACGAAAATATCTATCTGAGAGGGAGGTTAATACAGGGATATCTGTTGACAGTGTTATGAAGACCTTAAAGGGATACATATATTTGTCTGCCTGAAGTGATGTGTGTGAGGAATTCCATGTCAGATTGTTAAGTTTAGCAAGCAGGATTTCTAGTAATAGATTTTCAGAAAAGATGTGGTTACCTGGGGGTGTTGTTTACTTCACAATTGCTAGAACATTCAGTGAGAGTTTGGCCTTTTTCTTTTCCACTTGTGCATCTCTGTGTGTGTATGCACGTAATTGCTAGGTTTGCTTTTGTTTCGTGTTTTTCTGCTTATGTGTTATCGCGCTCAGTGTACTGAGAGAGATTTTGAGACCTTTACCGCAGCTGCCAGTCACTTTCAATAGGTGCCTGTAAGGATGCATGCCAGTTTTCCTGATAGTGATGAGCAATTCTTAGCTGTTGTTATTTCACCTTGCAGCTTTTTTTAATTGTCTTCCTCTGTTGTTTTACTCACTGCTCAATGGAAAGCTCTCACCTTCTGGAAACTTTAAGTCCTGGATGTTAGCAAAACTGAAGGCTTTGAAATGCAGGCTGCTCATCCATGCTGAATAGCTAATGGCCATTAAGTTTCTACTGCAAGGATAACATTAATAACAGCCCAAAACTCTCAGCTTGGGGCAGGGCTTTCACTTCATTCTGTTTTGTGTGTTCCAACATCTCTCTGTTCATTGGCACTCATGGTTTCAGAGGTGGGAGCCAACTGAGGTGATGTATGAGTAGAAACAAGGAAAGAATTTTAATAAGGAAAGCAGCATGGGCTAAGAGGCCTTCTCTGTACTTTAATATGCCTTGTGGTCTTCTTGTCTCAAAACATATCAGACTATAAATAGCTTAGTTTTCACCAATCTGCTACTCTTGCAGAAAATAAGAGGCCCTAGGCTGGTCTACACTGTCTTCCTGTGAAAGAGCAACCCATATGAGCCACCTCAGCACATGAGCTGCTGAGATAGGTCTTCAGGGCACATCCATATCACAGCTATTCAGCCCATAAAGCACCTGAATAGGGTGTTTGTGGATGTAACACCTGACCTACACAGCTTACAGAAAGCTTGATCCTTTTGTGACTATGTGTATGCCCTAAAAGTCAGTTTTGACAGGTGACAAATAAACAGTCTTATCTGGGATATCAGCACCTAATGGGGAATCCGGAGAGACAAGGACAAATTTGGCACTGTACTGATCTGCATAGGAAGACCCATTCACTCCTTGCCCCAAAGGTTGTCAGCTGCTGTACTAGAGCAATAAGCCAAGCTTGTTCCCAGCCTCTCATTATTCGAGTGCTTGAATAGGTGTCCCACACAGTACCTAAACTCTAGCCTAATTCAAGATCTGGATGTTCATTTATTGTTGATGTATAATCTTTCAATTATGTTGGCTTATTTGAGTAGGTCTGGTAACAAGATATTTCTGTTTCTACCTTGTTCTTCTTTTATCCTAGTTGTCAAGCTTTTTTTGTTTGTTTGTTTTTTATAGGGTATCTTAGCCCACAGAAGAAAAATAGAATTACTAAAGCCATGGGGAAATGAGATTTCCATAGGAAATAAAGCTAAGTAAATTGGAATTTAATAGAAGTTCTGGCTGAGTTTGGATTATTTTAAAGTCACTTACTTTCTATGAACTTGTGAAATTCATAATGCTTCCTGTGTATCAATGAACAGTATCATATTTAGCAGCAGTACCTACCTTCTGAATTTGAAATAATTGAATGAATGATTCATTTACAAGACCATGAGTCAAAAGATTTGGGAACAGATTTTAGACTTGTCTGAATTCAACTTAGCTGTTGATGACTTCAGAATAGCTAACCTTGTTTGTATCAGCTGAAGATGTGGGATTTATAGCTTCTCATCTATTTCTGATTCTGTTCCTCCCAAAACAAAGAAACAAAATACTTACTGATAAGTTTTCCAAATGACTTCCAAAAGCTGTGTACCACATTTTTCTCCTTTCAAAATGGTATGATGAAGGTAGTTACATCAGTTGGATAGTGATATGGAATTATGGAATTTGATATTTTCAGAATGAAACATCTATGGAAATAAACTCTGTATAGAAGTGATATAATTTAATATTTGCAGTGGGAATAAATACAGGAAGCAGGAAGCAGTTTGATTTTTTTAGAAGCCAGGCCTGTTTTATCCTTGTTATCATCTAATCTACATCACAACTCTTTAGGGATGGATACTTTCTCATCCTTAATCTAATCACTGCACAAACTGATAATAATCTTAGATCTAAATGATAAGTTACTCATGACATGAGAATGTGCCTAGAGCACGTTATTGCATTGCTTTTATCATTTCTTGGCTATAAGCATCTTTGTAGAAATCAAAGGTTATTTCAGTTCTGAAAATTGTGTTGCTGTTATTTCATTGCACTGAGCTTTCATGCAGTGCAGTAGCTATGAGAGACAAGAGAGCTGTCCATTTTAGAAAGAAAAAGCTGAGACCATCCATTTAATGTCACTTAGGACCTATTACAGCAGAATAATATGATCATTTAGAATTTTAGATCAAAATATAAATAGTCTGAATCTATCCTGCATCCCAGAGGTGAGTAAATGGAGACTATTTGCAGTCATAATACCAGATGTTTAGCTGTTGCTATAAATTCAACAACAAAAATTGAAAATAAAAAGTGAGCTGCTAATTAGGGATATTAGGAGTCATGTCACAGGTGAAAGATGATCTAAAATGTTGTTTCAGAGTGCAGTGCAATAGTGAAATTAGCACGTCTATTATCGCTGCTTGCAACTCTGCAGGAAACTAATGGAAATAGCTTAATCTTTTCAAGCTCCTCTAAGAGGAGAAATATAGGGTTTCACCTGTTAATGAATTTTCCCTCCTGTCTTTCTTTTGGTAAATTCTTACTGCAGATCAGTTTCGTTTTGCTGAATGCCTTAGCTGCAGATTCAATAAATAACTGTAAACATGAGTGATCCAATCATTCATTTTTAGTAAATGGCTGCTGTAGTGATCTGTTGTGATAATGTTGAAAAAGGAAAAGGGCACAGTCCTAAAATTCCCCCTCTTAAACCAGTTTCAGAGAGTTCTTTTTCCATGGTGGTAAAAGGAAAGGCATTAATTATACGTTATCATTATGACAGAGCCAACATCGGCAGTGACTAAACATAATTTGTTTAGGTGACAGTGCAGGCTGTTCTCTGATCAAGTTTTGTTTCCCACCAGGAGGCATCAGTCCTAAATTACCCAGCAAACAGACAAGAGAAAGGAAGCAAACAATAAAACATTTCCCAGAGGAAAAAAAAATAAAAAATAAAAAATAAAAAATTACTCTCATTGTCCTACTAAATATTTATTTATTTATTTATATATTTCTGTTACTTAACAAGAAAATCAGCAATGAGGTTCAGCTTTTATTAAAAGATACATGTTTTCTTCAGGGCTTTGTATGACTATATTTTAGATTTTCAATAACAGTTGGCTTTTAAGGAAAAGGGTCTGTTCATCTGGAAAAGAAGAAAGGATGAAAGAAAGAAAAATCACTGAGAAGTGCCTATCATACAAAACATGCAATATCTTACTTCCTTGTCCTACTGTAATCCATAAAGAAAGAGTAATTTGGTTTTTATTTATTAAGGTAAGTATAACACAAGGACCTGTGTGCCTGAACATATTTAACTGTGCATGTACAGTTAAATCTATACAATTAAAGTTGGACATATACCTTTCTGAGGCAATCTCTGTATATTTTGGGTTAGAATTCAAAGTAATGCTATTAGAGGCCTAATTTTACTGTATCTTCAACTTCAGCATATCTCTTATTTTGCAAACATTTATAAATGTCTTTTAGTACCTTGCTGAATCAAAGACCACAAAGGAATGCTTTGCTATTTGCTTTTAATTTTTAGCTGCTATTAGAAAGTGTTAGTTGTGATTTTCTATTGTAATTTGACTTTTAATATCATATCCCCTGACTGTTTTGGCCTCTTTACTTATCAAAAGCAAATACAAGCTGATTTCTTATTATCACTGATGCTAATGTGAGAAACAATAAAACTAGGATGAACTATATGCTGTTTAACAGGAGTATCTTCCTGTTCAGCATTCTGTTTTTCTTCCAGTGGAATTGCATGGCAATTTCAGATGAATGAATAGTCAGACAAATTCAAAAATGCACGTCATTTACCCCAGGTGCTGCAAATATTCCTTGGGAGCTGCTATTGTGCAAAATTAGATTCCTGCTGAATACAAGTAAAGGACTACATATGATGAAAATCGTTGTGGAGAATGTTATGTGAGCTCAGCAGGTTTGATTTTAATTGAAATAGTTAATATTCTCTGCACTTAAAATAAATAATTCAAAATACTTCTGACCGCTCAAACTCTCCAAAGTGATTAGACACTAAGAAGAGTATCAAAGGGAAATTAATGCAGTGTTGTCTCCTTACTGCAAACTTTTAAGTTAGCACTGTTTATTGTGTAATTTAAATGTTTAGCTTTGCTTAAATAATATAAATAACTGTACAGTTTTAGTTATTTGGAATCTTGAAACACAGTTGTCAAATACCAAGTACCTCAATGCATGTCATACATAAATGACGTTTACATTGTTATTTCCAAAAAGAAATGACACAAATGTGGATAAAATGCTAAATAAAGCCACATAAATTGCTAAAAAAGTGAATACAGTGGATCTATGGGTAAATTCTCTAAATCTTTTACATATGTACTCAATTTCATTGCTCATAACTGAAAGTCAGAGCAAAGGATTAATATGAAGACGGGCTGACCTGCTGGCCTAAGATTACATCACCTGGAGTCAGAATTTTGTGCTCATTATTGAAGCGACAAAGGCTACAAATTCCAGTAATATATTATGAGTACGTAATGTGGGGGGAGGATGTACAGGTTGCACTGTACATGGACACCCCCTTCTGGCTATTTAAGAAGTAGAAACTCAGAAATACTTTGAACATCTTGAATATAGTCTGTATCCCCTATACCACATTCATACTTTTCTCTAGAGCACTCAATTGAAATATAACTGGATTTGTCAATCTCCAATGAAAATGACTTTCAAAGGGCACCTTTGTAGTTGCTAGTACTATACTGCTAGCTTTGTACAAGAAAGGAGAAGAATTGTCGTCATCCAGCAGTTTTCTCCTGAACATCTCAGCACAGCTAAGATAAAATCAGGTTGTTTTGCAAGCACGCCATTACCCTTTTCCAGAGGTAGAGTGCAGCTGCAGGAACAAAGTAGTTCTGTGCTGCTGAAAAATACTTGCTTGGCTTTAGAAATAGAATCATAGGATTGTTTCAGTTGGAAGAGATATTTAATAGTCATTTTGCCCAACTCTCCTGCACTGAACAGGGACACCTACAGCTAGATCAGGTTGCTCAGAGCCCCATCTAGCTGGACCTTGCATGTCTCCAGGCACAGGGTATCCACTGCCTCTTTGGACAAATTGTTCCAATGCTTTACTACCTTTAATGTAAAGGACTTGTTGCTTGTATCCAATCTATCTCCTCCCTCCTTTCATTTTAAACCATTTCCCCTTGTCCTATCACAACAGATACTGCTGAAGAATCTGTTCCCTTCTTTCCTGAAGCTCCCCTTTAGATACTGAAATGCTGCTATCAATTATCTCAGAGCCAGGTTGAACAGCCTCAGCTCTTTCACGCTGTCCTCATAGGAGAGGTTTTCCTTCCCTTGGATCACTTCTCTGGCCTTCCTCTGGGCAAGGTCCAAGAGGTTCATGTCTCTTCTGTACTGAGGATCACAGAATCACAGAATCACAGAATTATCAAGGTTGGAAAAGACCTAAAAGATCATCCAGTCCAACCATCACCAATACTCCCCAGCTAAATCATATCCCTCAACACAACATCCAAACGTCTCTTGAACACATCCATGTTCGGTGACTCCAACACCTCCTTGGGCAGTGCATTCCAGTGCCTGACCACCCTTTCCAAGAAGTAATATTTCCTAATGTCCAGCCTGAATCTCCCCTGGCGCAGTTTGAAACCATTGCCTCTAGTTCTATCACTGTCTACACGAGAGAAAAGGCCGACCCCTAGCTCACCACAACCTCCCTTCAGGAAGTTATAGAGAGCTATAAGGTCTCCCCTGAGCCTCCTCTTCTCCAGGCTGAACAATCCCAGCTCCTTCAGCCGTTCCTCATAAGGCCTGTGCTCCAGGCCCCTCACCAGCTTCGTAGCCCTCCTCTGAACACGTTCCAGGGCCTCAATGTCTTTCTTGCAATGAGGGGCCCAAAACTGAACATAATACTCGAGGTGTGGCCTCACCAGTGCAGAGTACAGGGGGACAATTACCTCCCTATTCCTGCTAGTAACACTGTTTTTGATGCAAGCCAGGATGCCATTAGCCTTCTTGGCCACCCGGGCACACTGTCGGCTCATGTTCAGCCGAGCATCAATCAGTACCCCCAGGTCTGTTTCCTCCACACAGTCCTCCAGCCACTCCGCCCCAAGCCTATAGCGCTGCCTGGGGTTGTTGTGGCCAAAGTGCAGGATTCGGCATTTGGTCTTGTTGAACCTCATCCCCCTGGCTTCAGCCCAGCTCTCCAGCCTGTCCAGATCCCTCTGCAGGGCCTCGCTACTCCCAGGCAGATCCACACTCCCAGCCAATTTGGTGTCGTCTGCGAACTTACTGAGGGTGCACTCAATGCCCTCATCCAGGTCATCAATAAAGATATTGAAGAGGACAGGCCCCAGTACCGACCCCTGGGGAACACCACTCGTGACCGGTCGCCAGCTGGATTTAACTCCATTCACCACCACTCTCTGAGCCCGGCCCTCCAGACAGTTCCTTACCCATCCAACAATGTACCCGTCCAAGCCACGGGCTGCCAGCTTCTGCAGGAGAATACTGTGGGAGACAGTGCCAAAGGCTTTGCTGAAGTCTAGGTAGACCACATCAACAGCCTTTCCCTCATCCAGCAGATGGGTCACTATATCATAAAAGGAGATCAGGTTGGTCAAACAGGACCTGCCTTTCATGAACCCATGCTGGCTAGGCCTGATCCCCCGGCCATCCCGCACATGCCGCATGATCTCCCTCAAGACAATATTCCTCATCTGGATGCAGTACTGCAGATGAAGCCTCACCAGCACAGAGCAGAGAGGCAGGATCACTTTCCTTGCCCTGCTGGCCACGCTTCTTTTGTTCTAGCTCAGGATTGGCTTTACTGGGCTGTGAGGGCACATTGCTTGCTCATGTACACCTTGCCTCCCACCAGTATGCCAAAGTCCTTTTCAGCGGGACTCAGACCATAAGAATCATATGAAACTGTGGGTAAGATGGGTGTAGCAGAAATGCTAAGTGGTCAGGTGTATGCAATGCACCTGAATAACTGGAAGGAGTGGAGCCCAGATCCACCTCTTTCCAGACCTCATTTAAAGGTTGGCAGTGGTAGTGAGGGTATCTTGTTGGAAGTTTCTACCTACCTGTAGTTTTCCGTGGGTAAGCAGCATTTTTCCTTTGTTTCTGTGGCTGATGAATTTGAGCTTATCTTTACTTACTACAGCATAGGATTTTGCCACTCTGTTATTATTGCCGTGCTTTCCATTACATTATGGCGTTAGAATAGGATAGATTTTACTCAGAATAAAATGCAAGAATGGTATTCAGGTTAAACTGTGCTTAAAGTGTCCAACTTGCAATGGAAAGGATTATTTTTATTGTTCTAGTAATGCTCCTGAAATGCAGAAGTGGGCAGAGAACGTTGAAGCTAGGACTCAAATGTTCCAGCCATTAGACAATCTTGTGTCCTGGGGCAACAAAAATCTTATTTACAGACACTTTATTATAGATAATCTTTTTATCTTTTTTTTTTTTTTTTTTTTTTTTTTCCCCTTGACTTTTCATTATCACCATTTCAGTGGAACAGGTGGTAAGACAGAAGTGCCTTGATGTATGTTAGCGATTTTACTTCAGAGACAGGAAAAGATTAGATGACTGGATGGAAGTTTGTAGGTATATATGTATGATAGTACATATATGCAATCTTATCTGATGAAAATGCAGAATAATATGACAATGAAGTAGGTAAGTGGGACAAATAAAATGAGAAATGCTAATTAAATCTGAAGAAAAAAATCCTGATCCTGTTAAAGTTGATGGGGGTTAACTCCCTTTGGGAGCAAATAAAGGCAGGATTTCTGCCAAAATACCAGTGCTGAAATGTAATAGGATCATAGACTGAGAAATCTTTTGCCGTAAGGTATTCTTGCATGGAAAAATAAATAAATAGATAAACTTGTTGAAGCATATTTCAAAATCAAAACCGTGGAAGGAAGTACCTCTAAGCTTAACAAAAATATGGATCAAAAATTCAATGTGGTAATTCAGGATCAACATTATGTGTATATATTTTAGTATCTTCTTTCCCAACTTCTTAAGTTACTAGCAATTTTGTATTGGGAAATCTTTCCAAAGGGCATGACAGTTAACTATGATGACCAAATAGTTTCTGATAATCTTGTTTAGGTGAGCATAGAAGATTGCAGTGTTGGGAGAGGCAAGAAATTTTTCAAAACAGTAAAGCAGGCAGGAGTGTGAGTGCCAAAACACAGCTGCAGTGATAGAAGCCTTCCTGCTGGAACAACTACAAAGTGAATTCCTATGTCATTCAGTTAATTTTATTTTTGTTTAGTTTATTTTTAAAAACTGCTAAAAAAGAAAATCCCTTATCACTCCTTTGTGGATGCATAATTCTTCATAACTCTTGTTACATTCTGATAGTTTAGAGCAAAACCAGAAGGAACCAGGCAACTTCAAAAAGTATGTTCAGTTTTTTGATGCTGGAAACTGAAATTAATTGGTTTTTGAAATGTTCTCAGTATTTTCAGATTTTGTTTGTGAAAAGTTAATATTGCTAGAGAGTTTTGCATCTTCAGCTCTACTTTCCCTCAAAACACATAATGATAATATGTTATGTGACATTTCACATTCTGTTTGAAAAGACATCTTTTATTTAACAGTGTTCTGACAGTGTTTTAAAGATAATTTACCTAAAGTCATTGTCATTTATTCACACCATTAAAATACCATGCAGGCTTCATGAACAGGGACGCTAAGATGATCTTGAAAGTTCAAAAAGGCACTTTTTGCAAGAGAGCTATAATATGGTTGCACTTGGGGAGCATTTTTCCCTCTTATGCCTTGTGTTTATGCAGCTTTTATGACCTTAAGGAAAGATCTCAAGCTGATCCATAGCTGAAGAATAATTTTCCTCATTGTAAGTATGGCACACAAGACTGACTATTGTGATTTACTGAATTCACTGAAAATGTCTCTTGCTTCTTCGTATTACAGATCAAAGCTGGGCAGCAGGAAAAGCTTTCCTCCTGTGTAAATGTTCTAGTTTTCATCTGGAGGTATCAGAGCTTCCTGGGAGATGCCAGACTGAAATGGTTTGGATGTGAAAAGCGTTATTTGGTTATTATCCAGACAGTAGCAAGCCATTATCTAAATTGTTCTTTTCTGGGGATACAACAAAAGCTGAAATCTTAGCAATTTCCTTCCCAAACCCACTGAACTGGACTAAGTTTTGGACTAAATGCTGTTGTGAGCAGATTGGAGACTCAGATAAAAGGAATTAAGAAGAGAAGTTGCTCTGGCTCTTCGTCTTTGTAATGTGCTTAATTGAAATTTCAAAGTCTGCGACTCCAGACTGGGTGCTTGTTTCCCAGACACAGTCATTCTTAAGTCCCCTCTTAACTTGTTCTCCTCAGCAGGATCTCTTCTGCTCACTAATTGCCAGCAGTGAAAATCTACAGATGCAAACTGATGAGGAAGAAAAGATTTTCAAATGGAAGTGACTAAAGAAATTCCACACTTTGTGGGATGGAAGGGAAATGAAGCCTTTCTTATTTGTGTGTGTTTAATATAATAAGAAAGTGATCTGCTAATTCTATTGGCATCTGACATCACAATAAATGTTTCTGCAGATTCCTATAACCCCAGTTCTCCTCTCCAGGGTTCCTTAAACAGACAAGGAATGGACAACTGGAAATCAGCATGGCAGCTAGAACTCCTGGGTTCATGTTAAACAGTATGTATTTTCAGTTTTTTTCCAGCTATGATTCACTCCATTGCTTGAGTAGAATGGCCCCCACTAGTGTGGATCGGTAAGGACAAGTTCTATGGCTTCAAATGAGTATGTTTCTTTTATCCCAGATTGTGTTAAATATTTGTAATATACGGTGATAAATATTTAAAAGTGATTGAACATTTGAAGTCATCTGCAGGGAGAATTTCTAAAAGTGTTTGGGTTTTTTTTTTGTTTTTTTTTGTTTTGTTGCTGTTGTTTGGTTTTGTTTTTTAAAATTTGAATCAATACTAGCTAGTGTCTATTGTCTATTAACTGGAATCGTAGGCGAAAGTGGTATTTTTTTCTAAATGAAGACAGCATTTGGCTGTGATTGGTTGGCATACGTACACTGAAACACAGCTTTAGACCCAAGTGCTACATTTTACAGATAACTGTAATATTACAGAGGTAAACTGATATCAAAAGATAGTAAGACAGCTTTTACAGGATCAAATTTTGCTTATTTCCAATATGTTATTATATGTTGTGTGCATATTAATATCTCTATGGTGCTGCACTCTTAAAGCAAGACTATAATCCGCTGTTATTGAGGAGATTTCTAGCATCACAGGTTTTAAACCAGGATCCTTATTTAAAATTGTAAGACATGATTGCTGGATGAAAGTTCAGGAGAATATGGAGTAAAAGCAGATATTTGCTGTTCTACTGCATGTAACATTCATGAGACATTATCAATCACTGGGTCAGGTTTCATTGTATTTCTAAAATGGGTTCAAGAAAGAACTGCAGGAGTGATTTGAAGTTAAAAATATCCACTTTTCAGCAAGAAAGTAAAGGAAAACTGAAATGTCTGTTTCTGGTAATGATTCAAGAGACTCAAATCATTTTTCAGTTAGTATACTAACTTGTAAGAAATCCTAGGAAAAAACTTGGGTCTAGTTCAGATCAAAAACAACTTGTTTGAAACATAGGCTGTAATTACTTACTGAGACACCTTTATTGGAGATATTAGAATTGAGATCTGTGAAATCAGCTTTGAAAGATGTCTTAGCTGAACCAGAACTGCTAGATTCTTTGCAATTGCATGATATAGTTCTCTAACAATCATAGCCTTCTATGCTTTACTCAGCTAAGCTGAGAAGCTCTTAATATACGCTGTTCTTGTTCTACTGTCAAATTATTTTCTATGTGTATTTTTCTGTGACAGAATGATCACTTTCTCATCCACAGGCTGAACAAGCTGAGATGCTTTAAATGTTGCATTATAATTAGAATGAGACCTTTTTGGATTCTTTTTGTTTTCCACACTTACTTTGAATAGTTTGTGTGTTTGAAAACAAGACACAAATACTTTATATTTCTAATACAAGTCTTGCTAGCACTGTGTGTGCATTCTTCAGCTTTAAATTCCTCTCTTTATATTACCAAAGATTGCATTAGACCATTAGCAGTGGCAAGCTTATCCTGCAATGCTTGTAGCTGATGACTCATAAATCCTATTTTCTCAGAATGAGTCTTTTGTCATAGCTTGAATGTTTTTTTTACATATATATTTCATATAATGCTTCTGTTTTAAAGCCTATTTATTGGCAGTCAGTTCATTCTTTAGTGGCTCTCTTCCTCGTGTGTTCTTCAAAACTTTTGTAGGTGTGGCAGTAATTGCTTGTAATTTTACTGCATTCTGTATTGCTAATGAAAATAGAGAAGAGCAATTGTCCGAAAGGGATTCTTAGGAGGATCTATTATTGGTTCTCTATCATAATTTCTATTTGGTTCAATTTCAAATCAACATAGGTTGCACTGAAAGTAATGCCTCCTGATTCCCATGGGAACTACAACAAAGATTACAACAATATTTGAAAGAGTGCACTCTTAGCTACAAAACACTAATTTTCAACATAGTTGCTGTCATTAGCTAGGCATGTTTTTTCTAACTAGGCATTTTTGCCAGCAAGAGATAGATTAAAAAATCTGTATGAATGTCTGGAATGTGGCTTGTCTGTGTCACTTGTCTGTTGCCCTTCCTGAAATGAGCTCACCATCTCATTGCACTCACATTCACAGTTTGGTATCAATGTTCAGCAAGTGTCAGTGTATGTCAATGGGTGCCATTTTTTCTGTATGGAGGAATTCAGTGACGTATCTTTGCTTCACACCTTGTTCTGTGTCACATGCCATTTTGTCAGACTGCCCTTCTGCTACCATCTGTCATACGGCAACAAAATGTAATGGGATACTGCTGGAAATGTTCAGCCTCTACTGCCATGCTGTACTGACAATAGCTGCATCTGACCTCAGGGACCAACATTATAAAACAGGAGGCATAACTTTCAGAGCAGTCCTTGAATTTTATTGCATGAGGTTTAAATTCAATTTACAAGCTTTCTATAGGTAAGTTAAATTATCTGAATAGTGGAAATTAGCAGTGATTGTTTTAGCAATCCAGTATGCTGTTGAAAACAAGAAATCAGAGTAAAAGTTACCTAGAAAAATTTTATTCACAGAGAACTTCATTAAAAGCCTTTATTTTTTATGATGATTATTCCTTATGGTGTCCCAAATAGATATATTCATTTCTTCATTTCAAATCCATCATGACAGTCACTTAGTAGTTTCATGTGAACACTTCTTGGGTATTGAATGGGATAGATGTTATTCTGATTCACTGCAGAATTGTACTGGTAATTGAACATCTGAAATGTTTTCCTCCTTAGGACAATTCCCTGAAAAGAAGCAGAAAAGTCTTGTGATAGCTTGGCTTAAATCTGAGAAGTAGTGATGTTAAAGAACACTTATCAGGGAATCATCAAGTCTTATCATCTTTCTGTAGTTTAGAAAGAAGTAGGAAACAAGGAGGTACAAATGTTAAAGAACCTCCAGAGGCTCTTTAATATAGCATTTAATACAATATAAATATAAATAAAATATAAATATAAAATTTATAAAATATCTTTTATAGAGGTATAACTCCTTCCCTAGATCCTCCTACTATGACTGTGACTGTTAGTTTATCAACTCAATCAAAATGCTGCCAGAAAACTCCAACAAATCTCAAATACTCCAACTCCAAAAATCTCAAATAATAAAAGGAGTTACTGGTAATTCCTCCAAGATCTCAATTACAAATTAAAATAAAACTTATATGCTATCATTAAAACCTACTAGATTTTTTTTAATTATTTTTTTTAAATTCAGGTCAATTATAATTCTTGTTTATCTATATTTTGTAAGTGAAGGCAAGGGGAAGACACCATAAAAGGTGAGAAGCATTCTTGCTGTACGGTGAGAAATGAACCAGAAATAATACTCAAGTAGGGGAGTTATTTATAGAAAGTAGAATCTGAAGAGAAATGCCAAGAGATGTCAAAACTGATTGAAACATGCAGCCTTGACAGCTCTGAAATTCACAGACTGACTGCCTGCTAAAACTTGTGCATGAAGCTTTGTGTTCTTCAGCCACTAGGTTTGGCTAGCAGTTTGGTGTAAGGGGGTGAAGGAAAACAAGAAACTATGAAATATAGTAGCTCCTCTTCTCTTCCAAGTCTTGCATAATGTATATGACTTAGCACTCTGATACAGTTGAAATACTAATGTGAATCACTGAAATACCAATATTTTCATTAACTAAAAAAAATGAAAGTTTAAAATACATTTTTAAAGGATTAATTTAGACAATTTCCAGATGCAAAGTTGATTCTTGATTATGATGCTGAATAACAGTTATATCCTTATCATTTTAACAATTCTTTAACAAACAAAAATATACAGAGAAAAAGCACTGGGTGGGACAATCTATTCTCCTGTCAGAGTACAAGTACTGTGTCTTTGGAGTGAAATCTTTTTGAAGTTACGCTACTATAAAAAAAGTATAGTAAAGATAATGAAATACAGTATTTTCACCATTATAGGCATAGATTAGTTATGTAACACTTGCCACGTAATATGAAGGTAGCTGAAGCATGTAGTATAAGCCTCGCAAAGCTACAAAAATATAAATATTATTTTACTGTTTTATTATGTTTTGGGTTTGTTGGCTGTTGTTTTTTTGTTTTTTTTTAAAAACTACTTTTTTGTTCTCCTTTCATAAAAAGGCAGACAGAACTGTACAATAGTCAACTGACCTATTTAAAGTTGTGTGGTGTCTTCAGTACACCTGAAACTAGATCTCTTAGTCTCACCCAGATGTCTGCATGGAGACCAGTAAAATGACTTTCCTTTTATACAAAAAGAAAAATACATAGGCTTCACACAATTACATCTTATGTAGAAACGTATAAAGGGTTTGTCAGATGTAACACTGTATGGATTCTCTCTTATTCAGGGCCTATTATAACCAAATCATTGTAGAGCCTTACACAAAAGCAAGATACATGCCTTGCTCTTGTTTTCCTTTTAAACTTTAGAAGAAAACTAGCTTAAATAAAAATAAAAATAGCAATTATGATTCTTCTACTAGTTTAATTTGCATTGAAAGCTCATGTGGAGATACAGTAAAATAAGTAGTGAAATATGTTAGGAAGGATTCATCTGTTCTCATTATTAGACATTTCAAACTGGTATTTTCAAGCAATATCAGTTTTCTATTCATAACCACTTCTTAGAGTGAAAAAGTATATTGTTATAATAAAGGTAAATTTAGAAGTAATACATCACAATTGCAAAAGAAAATTTTCCACTGATGTGCTCTAAACTGGAGATGAATTGAACACTTCAATATTTCAGTAATCATTGGAAAACCTTTCCAGTTTCAAGATTTAGATATGTAATCAATTTTATCTTTAATTATGTTTCATGGCATAACCTTCTGCTGACAGACTACTCAAGGCTTATGCCAACCAGAATAATAGGTTGCATGTTATTGATTTAACTATCAGTTCTAGGAACTGAGCTTATGGTTTTATTAGACTGTTTTTAACAGTTACTTTCAGATAATCTAATTCTGCACATCTAAAATATAGATCACGTTCTCTTGAGATGTGCAATTGTTATACCTTCCTTGTAACCACCTACAATAATCAATTAAAATTACAGAACACTCAAGATGTTCAGATGCATTATGTTGGATTCATTAAAGATCGAAAAATGTCAGTTAAGAAAGAGTGTATACAAGAGAGGCTTATACAAAATCATTTTATCAGAGAAGTGATCTCTGAAAGCTATAAAATTGCTCTCCATGGAGTTTCTTAGCACAGAATATGTAAATTTCATTGCCCCGTGCTAGTTTTAATGTATGCCCAGGAATTAAGGATTCTGGTTAGGGACTCAGGATGAACCTAAAATCTGTAATGCCCTCTATATTATCACAATCATATAATAAATGTTCTGTTCGTGGCACTCAGACTCCAACTAAAACTTCCATTTTTTAGCATGCATGTTGGGCCAGAGTTTTTCTACTTGTTCTTGAGTAGTGTCTCTGCATGGATGTCTCTTTGGGTAGGCTTAGTGTCCTGAAAGCTAATTTAAGGTTCTCAGCTGGGATGCAGCTTGCTCTTTCCAGTTGGTATCGCTTGGGAAAGCTCAGAAAATCTCCCATGGGGACACTTCAGAGATTGAAAACTAGCTACTACTTCTGGCTTTTCCCCAGCGTATCTTTGTTGACTTGTGTGAATATCCTTAAAAAGCACCTTCTGATAATACAAAAATCTCTGAAACTTTATAAATAGATTAACATCCAGAACTAAAGTGCTTTTTGATCCCTAATCCCCAGATCCCCACCTATTGATTATTTCAATTTGTATAGATTTTGCTTTTGATTTAATTTATAAGGAAAAAGAATTCAAATTGTTAATTAACAAAGAGAGAACCTTAAAGAGATGACTGCTAGAACCTGTTCTAGTAAGAAAACTTCTGAGGTTTAAGAATAATTATGGAGATTATGGAATAATTATTTTTGAAGTGCATTATGCTGTATCCTAAAGAAGAGAATACAGTTTTTGTTTGATATTGCTTTCTTTCTCTTTTAGTAGATATGTTAAAGATTTTTTTAAGTGTGTGTGTGTGTGTATATATATATATATATATATATTTTTTTTTTTTTTTCTGGGAAGATTGAAAGGTTTTGACTGAAAAAGATTTGTTTGCTTCTTTTTTTATTTTTACTTGATTTTTGATATGTTTTTAAGGCTTTCAGAAGCTCAAACTTCCAGTAAAATTTTTGAAATGGTTGAAACTACCTTAATTTATATTTATAGGTCCTTTTCTTTATATTCCAAATATGTACTCTATCAAGAAGTATGAAAATTTTCTTGAGATGATGTGTTCCTGCATTTTCTGTCATCCCTCTGCTTTTAAATTTTCCCAGCTGTTTGCTATTCTGAATAAGCACTCAGATTCTTATGTTGTGGGTTTGTGATCCTTTCTTCCAGGTTTGTGGGTACATTTACATCCTTTTCTATTTGCTATATGCCCACAGTGTCTTTCTCTTTTACACAGAATGTCATCAAAATGTAAGGGATTGTACTTAACAAATAAATTTTGCTCCACTGAGGTGAAGAGAAGCCTGCTGAATCATATGAACTGAAATTGTTTCCACTGCAAGCATGAAACATTAGTCTGTAGTACCAGACCAATTAGAATGCTAAACCCAAAGAAATGTGAGTTGTTCTGAAAGTAATGCATCCTATTTATTTTCTTAGGAATTACAAAAGACAAGAAGAACACAATAACACTGTTTGGTAGAGCAAATTCTCAGCTACAAAGCACTTTTTCAACATGCATTTTCATCAGCAATGAATAAGAGCCTGCATGCTGTACTCATTAAAAAAAAGATCTGCACTGGCAGAGGTGACCCACTGACACTGTTATCACTGCTGAAATGTGTAACTCACCTTCTCACTGTGCTTACATCCACTATTTGGTCTCCAGCAATGTTCAACAATTGTCAGAGAATATCAGTGGGTGCCATTTTTTTCTGCATGGAGCACACTTACACTTCATTTGCACTTTCATGTCAGACACTGTTCTGTCAGACTGCCTCTCTTCTGCAATCTTTGCCATTTTTCATACAGGAATAAATATAATTTGCAAGATTGTCTGGAAGCTTCAACCTCTAGTGCTATACTACGAGCATCTGCCTCTGTTGTGGACCAGCATAACATAACAGTAGGCATTATTTTGAAGCAGCCCTTGTAATTTTGGTAGTCATTCAGATGTGTGAATGATTAGATATGTACCTATATTTACAAGCCAAACCATATAGACATGTTACTGATTCTTTCAGGCACCAGTATCTTCGTTTACAAGAAACCAAGAATTCACAGCAATGGCAT